>JAMZAV010000080.1:1177500-1747779 GCA_024449915.1 Sweltsa coloradensis
TTGCTCTTTTTATGGAACAATGCGTTAATTGGATGAGCATAGCGAGCGTTGCAAACGAATAGAAGATTCCGAATCACTACACTGAAGAAGAAAAAACGGATTGTTGTTTTGTATTTTTGTGTGTCTGTTAACACGATTCCGGCTAAACCGATACTCCAATTGCGATGAAATTTTCTGGGGGCCTTTGAAATCTCTGAACTTAGAGCTGCCTTGATTTTGACCACAATCAAAATATTATTTCTTATGAAAATCGCAATTTTACGATTTTTTTCGATGATTAAAAAATTTCTTCGACTTATAACACCTACATGCTTTATCCGATTGTAATGAATTTTTCACAAAACTTTAATCTTATGAATTCATTTATTCGTGTGAAATTTGAGCGCAATCGAAATATCATTTCTCATAAAGTTGCAATTTTACGATTTTTTTCGATTTTTAAAAAACTTCGTCGACTTATAGCACCTACATGATTTATCTGACTGTACTGATTTTTTCACAGAACCATAATTTCATGAATTTTTTATATTGGCATGAAATTTGAGCGCAATCGAAATATTATTTCTCATGAAAATAGCAATTTTACGATTATTAAATTTTGTTTCGACTTATAACACCTACATGCTTTATCCGATTGTAATGATTTTTTCACAGAACCTTAATTTTATGAATTTAATATATTGGTGTGGAATTTGAGCGCAATTGAAAAATGATTTCTTATAAAAATTGCAATTTTTCGATTAAAAAAAAATTACGATTTTTTCCGTTTTTAACAATGTCTTCGACTAATTTATGATTTTTTCACAGAACAACAGTAAATCTGCATACCACATGGCAGTTTCATGCACCAATTACGATCATCCAACTTACTAAAAAAAAGCGTTTGCGAAGCTTCCTAAAGTCTATCTATCCATGAAGTACAAAGTGACCATCGACGGACGCGTCGGGTATGGGTATGAGGCAGCTGCTAAGGGTTGTCGCGTGTAGTCGTAAAATAGACCATCCTAGAAACTGAGGGTTTTATACCTGCTGTATTAATTTATTTATTGATTTTTTTTTTTAATTGCAAATATCTAATAACGTTGTTAAAATATTAAGCGTGCGTCTTGAATTTCTTTTTTTTGGACGAAATTATACGATAAAAACTGACTGAGTTACGGATAATGCTTCTATAACATATTTTGATAATATTATATAATAATATAATAATATTTATGTATTTCAGTCAGTTTTGATCGTAGACACTAGGGAAAAAAACACATTTCATAACTCAAGCTACACATTTGAACCACGTTATGAAATATTTGCGATTATAAAAAAAATATTTTACTGAATAAATTATTTTCATCACAATAGATTTGAATTGGGCGAAGGCAGGTAGAAACAAACCCATGTTCGCTCCCAAGTTCGGTCACGCCAAAAAGGTGGAAAGGGAAAAATGCAGACAATAGACGGAACGACCGATCCCGGTCTCGTCGCCGATGGTCACTTTGTATCTCAAGGATGGATAGACCTAGTCTTTAGAACAACTAACAATTGAGTACATGTCAATATTTTCTAGGGTTGTTCCAAGAATGTAAACTGATGTAAACTATTGTAAAAAATATGAGGAATATTAGTGGAATTTGTAATCGCCTCCGAATTGTGAATGCGCACTTTTTAACGTAACGTTTAAAATGGGACCTGCATGTTTCTGGTACCCTTTTGTTTAATGTGTCATTCAACTGAGTGGTGTGAATAAGACACAGAGTTGAGGCTACTTCCTGTACCGACACATGCATTAAAAGTGTAACTTAACTACCCGGTCAAAGGTCAAATTGAAAGAGTGAATGAGGTGTTTCGCTTGTTCAATTTGTGATCATCAATTTTATTCACATAATTTCGTTATTGTTATGATATATATCATATCATCATCATCATCATCATCATATATATATATATATTTTGACAAAAAAAAACACAGCATTAAAAAGTCTACCCACTCAGTTATATAACTGAGTGGCAGTGGTGAGTGACTGCGCATTGGAGTTTATGTCACGTGGCATTTTTCTCTTTATTCATGAGTAGGGAAACAAGACGCACATACATCCATCGTTAACGCAAACGTTTTAGTCCATATCTGAGTATTAACGATCTTTAAATGTAAGTATTATGTATCGTTTTGTACTTTTTTTTTATAATCCGTGTTTTATTATGTATTAAGGCCTAATGGTTTGTATATATTTTGAAGATGTTTATTTGCTATAACAATGAAACACAATATCAAATTTGCTATACATGGTCTTATCATAAATCAAGTCACAGATGGTGTGGCTTAATAAAATAAAATAAATAAATAAATTTTAATCGTTACCACTCATTATATAAACATATTTATTAATGTGCGTACAAGTAGGCATAAGATTATTTACGATTCTGAAAAGTTGAATTATTTAGGAGGCACTGGTGGTTGTTGGATGAGCGAAGCGAAGACTTCAATTTCACTGACCCCCCAAAAAATTTAGCTCGGTGTTTTTTTTCTTTTTCTGTCTGTTTGTTCGCTATCTACTGGGCAAACGGCATATGCGATCTTGATGAAAATTGGAGGGGACCTTCTAAATCTCTAAACTTAGACTTGCCACGTTTTTGGGTACATCTAAAGAAATATTTCTCATAAATATCGTACTTTTACGATTATTTTCGATTTTTAGTGCGATATTTTCGGGACATTTGGGCCGATTGTGACAAAACGTGTTGGGCTACAACGTTCATATTTTGCATGGACATTAAGGGAATGGTGATGTATTGCTTTTTGAAACAAAAAAGTTGAAAAAGTTACCCAGAATCCCTAGAATAAAGGTTTTAATATTTTTTTTAGGTTTATTATAACAATTAACAAGTAACAATAGAAGCCTGACAACAATCACCTACAATGCATAAAAAAAAACACTTGCAAAGGAAAAGTGGTCTTACGCAAACGATACACTTACAAAAAAGCTCATCCATCAACGCGACTAAAAAAGCGTTTGCGAAGCTTCCTTGTGTTATTAATTGGCACTTGTGGGTTGAAATCCATTCCCAAAGGGAAAATAAATAACGTAATATAATGTGACACAATCATGATTCAAATGTTATGAGTAAGCATTGAGACCCATCTTTCGGTGATGGTAGGGCTACAGATGTGAGAGATATTAGATATTGTCCGCTCCATACGCCCTCCAAAGCAGCTGTTACATCCGCCATGTTCTCATGATGTATTGTCTTAGGTCTAACCACCATGATAAACAGCTTGTAAAACGTAAAATATAATTCCAAATTTGGAGTGCCTCAGCATTTTGCTTATTTTAATGTTGCAAACAATCATTAATTCGTTACAACAATTATTAATGCTATGAGAGCAAATAGCACCTTAATAACTTTTGAGAATATATTATTATCTAGCTACAAACAACCACTGAAAAACACAATTATAAGCAATCATGGACCAGAAAATTGACAAATAAATTATTTTTTATGTATTGTACGAAAATAATATGTTTCGCAATACCCTTATTTTGCGATTACTGCTATGACTTTTTTAGGAAATGGGGAATTTATGGTGTGTACTTTGTAGTTTTGATTTTTTTTTTTATGGATTAATATTATGGCTTAACACATACCAGTTAGTTCGAAAAGGCCTGCATAATGGCCGTTCACCGTAAAATCTTTCAAAGCTAAACTGACTTATTGACGCAACTTACATTATGTTCCATAATGATGCAATTTGTAGAGTTATATTACCAATTACGAAATGAATCAATATGCTACACTATATTTGTACACAATTTTCTTTGAGATGATTTTTAATAGTTTCACAGTATGTATAATTTATAATCGAGCAAATCTAAACTGACTTATTTTATAGATATTATGTTGAGATATGTTGGATCAGTGGAAGCAAAGTTATGTGACTGAGTGGGTAGACTCTAAATACGGATTTATTTATTTATGCAACACACATTATTTTGTTCCATGTTGATTAGAGTTACATTACCAATTACGAAATTAATCAATAATACTATGCTACACTTCATTTGCACACAATAATAATTGTTTCTGACAAAAAAGTTACGTTCATATAGAATAAGAAATACAAATTTTGATACGGTTTATTTCAATGCTATGCAATGGAAGATGAAAGATGCTGATTCCTATTCATACTAAAAGCAACATTCCACTTTTGATTAAAATATTACAGTTAACGACTTGAAACACGTTGTTTATTTTGCAGCGAGCGTAGTTGCCGCTGGCAAGTTCAGATGTGCACATTCATTCGTTTATATTTTCTTCTTTTCATAACACAAACTTTTGAGATGAGCCATCCTGTATACTGTATATGCATCGCTGGATCATCTGTTCTATTATGTAATATAACGTGCATATTTATAAAAATCAAGGAATTCCCCAGGAATATCTTGGCGAGGGAAGCGCATCATACCATAAGCCACAGCAGATGATATCAATACTTAATATGCAATTTACACCGCGTGAAAAATTCATCTATCTTCCAAGGGAGTAATAATTTCCCCGGCCCGCTTCGTCTGGTCTACGCATGCGCTCTGTATCACAATGAGAGCCCTAGGGAAATGCTACGCCAGCCTAGATACCAAACACGAGCGAATAGCGTGGTCAATCAACGTCAAAAAATTAACAACCCTATGAGCTAAGTTGGTTTAGGTCAATCTAAAGTCAAATTAGTACGCTTGGGTAAAGTACATAATTTGATACTGGATGTTTTTACAGTGTGCACGCTGTAAAAAGTGAAAAGAGTAATTCACAATTGGATTCTTACATTGGGTTACCTTTTCATAGCTCACAATTGTAATGTGAGCTCTAGGGAAACTCGGATGCAACTGACCCAGGCTGTCAATGTGTGAATAATATATATAGTGCATAATTTAAATAGCACATTAATTATTACAAAGTTAAATTTATTCCCCATTAGTTTGTATGCCAATAAAAGGTGACCCACTTTGTGTTTCTAAACGTGTATATTCCTCTAGGCACATTCATTCTGCTACACATTTATGTAATATTCCTTATAAACCAAAGGGATATGATTTTATAAAGTCGTCAGAACAGTGTTTATTATTCTTTATTTAACATCGTTTCCATTTCAAAACTGAAGGTTTCTGAAAGAATTACAATTTACGTAGTCGGTTAATGTTTCTTTATTGTTTATAAAAATAAAATTGCATTTAAATGCATTGTTTCTTTATTGTTTATAAAAATAAATTGCATTTAATGCGTTATAAGAAGATGTATGTGAGGTTAATAATAAGAAAATATTACATAAAACATTGCATTCGAGATAATGTGTGGTGTTTTATTACGAAGTTAACGTTTTGAAGGTAAACTAAATTCTTTAAACTATTCGAGTGTTGCAACTTATCGAGCAGGTGAGGTTAATACTAATGAATAGTTTTTTTTTTTTGGAATGTCCACTGCACTAAATGAATTAAAAAATACATCCCACAATATTTCGATCACTTATCAGCCATCTATAGCCTAACGGGACATTTGTTAACAACCATCATTTTGTGAATTGCAACTAATTGGAGCTGTTCTTATGTCTGTAGCCATCAATGTAATTAGTACTCCTAGTATAGATTTTCTTGCTCTATGCAATGTGTTTGTACTTACACCTCACTTACTGTTGTTATATCAACTTGTTCAACTTGTCAATAAACCAGTAAAATATGGTTCATAAGCCATTGGAATATAGGGACCGAGATTAGCCACTGAGCGCGCCACTAAAAATACACGCAGCGCTCTGGGCGGCCACTGGGGGAACAAGTTGACTGAATCACATGTAGAATTTGACATTGCTGTAATGGCTATAACAACGCAAATTGTGTTATTAAATGTGGTTTTCAGAAGGTTCATGCAGTATATGAAAACAAACAATCGCTTATCTTTTTATCGTTTTTCTGAAAAAGTATAGGCCTAAAACACCATTACAAAAATAGTTTTAGTTGCTAAATATCATGATTAAAAGTGGATGTTTTTGTTTGCAATTCCAAACGATTCACAACTTGACTAGCCCCTATCCAGAGCTTTTAGAGACAAAACCCTGCCTGACACGTGAAATAAGACAGAGAATCGTGATTTCAGTGTAATAACAAGTCAACGAAGATATCACTAGAATAGGAAATAAATACCCAAACACTCACAATATATCACGAAGTTCACTCGCAACACGCCGCAAGGTCTAAGCCGATGTTTCGTGAATAATTGATTTGAAGTGCATTAGGCCTAGTTACCTACATTAAAAAATGTCCCAGGGGCATAAAGTTAAACCGTACATGCTACAATAATTATGCCTAGGCTCTGAGGCTTAGTTTCTTGAGAACAGTTTGAGCAGCTTTCTGTCAGGTTTCGTGTTGATTCTTCTGTAGGCCTAGGCCTATGGTTAAATAGCTGCACCCCTAGGCCCTGGCCACTTTACTTTGTATAAGAACCGAATCCAGTGACATGGGCAACAATGCATTATTTAGTAGACACTACTGACATCTTTGCTACTGACTGTCCTGACAGGTATAGGCAAAGAGATAAGACCTAGGTCAAACAAAAAAGTTTCCTAGGCCAGAGGCCTACGCCTAGGTAGGGCCTAGGCCTAGCTGCCTTCCTGGCGATATCAAATCTAAATCTACCCCAATTTCAGTGAATGTGGACTAGGCCTAGGTTAATTAGGGTCTATTTATGATGAGTCCAATTTCAAATTTTAGCATGTGCAAAATACCAAAATGAAAACAATACGACTTCGTCTGCTAGGTTCTGTCTGCCACATGATCTGTCAACTGTCATGATGGAAATTAGGCCTACTCAGTCACAACTTCAGACCTTTCACAGATATGTCTGCTGGACCAAGGACTATTGGCTATTACTTATCGGCCAATGTTCAGGTTTGTGTCTAATAAATACACTGTTTGCATTAGTAAATAAATGTAGGGTTACAGAAAAACTTTTATCTATCCATTCACTGCTTTTGGACCAGTCTGCCGCGCCATTCCCTCTCATGGGGTCTGCCAGGAAAACTGTAAAATATAACATATTTTTCTGTGTTGGCGATTCAATTTGAACAGCCAACAATGCAACAGGACTTCCTGAATATCCTACAAACATTCTCAACATCCATTATAGTCCTGCAATACAGTAAAAACAAAAATAATTCACTCTGACATGTGAGCTAATAGCATAGGAAAGTGCGCAAGGAAGACGATCATTCAGTCAAGTTGTTCCGGATTCGTCCACGGATGGCGCTAGTTGTATGAACGCTCGGTGCCTATTGTGAAAAGTATTTTTAATTTATAAATTGAAGTGGACACTGGATCCAATAAATTATTACCATTAAACACTGTTTTGAAATAGCCAAGTAACACGATTCATAGAATTATATGTAATTTAGGTATTGTCATATAAAGGATGATGACATATTAAAAGAGATCATTCATATGAATTTACAATGTGCACGCTGATAGAAATCGAATCATGAGAAGTAAAGAGCATAATCACAACACTGACCAATACAAGGTTTAAACAAAAAACTCACTCGTCAACTGTGTGATATTTTTGGGTAGCTCACGTCCGAGGAAGGCAGCGTATGCTACCGAAATAGGTGGTTTAACCTTGTATTGTTCAGGAGTTCAAAATAGTTTTGTTAACCCTTTATAGGGCAAAACTTTTTATCCATAATTTTTCTTTCTACCTTAACAATTTGAAATTTGTGATTTTTTTATTGAATTTTAGATTTTTTTTTATTTTTTTCCTTGATCTTTTAGGAAAAAAATGCTGATTTTGAAATCCAAATTGCTATCAAAGTTTTTAAAAAATCCAAAATTTGAGTATATTTTAAAAAAATAGATTTTTTTTGCAATTTTTCACTTTTTGCAATTTTTTTGCATGTTTAAATTGAATTTACTACATACAAACAAAATATCAGGGACATCCCGGAAATTTGTGTATTTTTGTGTTTTTATATTCGATTTTTGATCAATTATAAAAATCGTTCTAATCATTAGATTTTAGTAAGGAAAAATACTACCAATTCAGAACAAAACAAAGCAGCTTTTTGACCGGGTGTAAAGTATGAAAAACTAACAGATTTAATTGTGTAGATTTTGAAAGAAAGTGGTAACAATGTGTACCACTAACCTATAAAGGGTAATGTGTGCACTGTACATAGCTGTCTGTAGATAAAGATTGTACTACACAATACAATTGAATATCCTTCAAGGGAATATTAATTCATTAAGTAATAAAACCACTTTCTCCGAGAAAGGGGTTAAATGACGTAAATATATCTCAAACCCTAACTGGTGAGCATATTTTATTAACACAAACTAGACAATAAAAAGTGACAACTTAGTATATAGAAAGTCATCCAGAGTGCGTTTGTCTGATTTTTTGCGTACTATCGAAGAAAATGTTAACCCAGGAGTTATATTTACTAAGCTGTCACTGTCAGTCGACAACTTTTCGTTTCCGTTAGTGAATGTATCCCAATACTGACGAGGGACGAGTAGCCCGCGACTATCGAGTGACAAGGTCAAGGAGACAAGGGGATTCACTCGGTCGACTAAAATAACAACATACCTAACGAGCAAAACGAACAAAACAAACGTATTTTAGACAAACGTCTCCACCAAGAGATTTTTCCACCAATCTTCGTAGTCGAGGTGAACCGTATAAAAAAAATAAAAAATAAATTGTATTTAGAGTCTACCCACTCAGTTATATAACTGATTTTCAGTGGGGGACTTTAAATCAAAGCGACTAAGCCAACCCTGTAGGCCCCGACGCAATCGGCGAGTGAGCGATAACCAACCAAAGATCGTTATTTGTAATAGGAAATATAGCAATCAGTGGTATGGACAGTGCGAACACCCGCGAATCAAACGCCAGAATCAACAGGCCGATTCAGCACAACTCTGAATTTATTATGTGCTTCGTTGCTAGGACGGCTCCAAAGTCACCGTTTACAAACTCCTAAGACAAGAACTGATGGACTTAAGTCCAAATCAGAAGTTAAAAAACTTCTGACTATGGCGGGAATCGAACCCTGGACCTTCTGCATTGGAAGCAGATACGCTAAACAACAAGACCAACGATTTTTGATTTTATCTTTAGTTGGAAACGTAACACTCAACAATCAAGGATTCCACATTATTTAACCATCCTCCAATCTTCATACCTCTTGCAATGCCAATCTAATACATTTTATTTTAGGCTTAAGAGGGAACGCTAAGCTTGGCCCAACTTAAATGTGTGCATTCAGGTGTTGACGATTCCTGCTGAACGGTTGGTAATAACATTACCAAAGTTTGCATGAATGTTGGTAAAGAACTTTTATATTGATATCCGTAATAAGTTGCAAAAATAAGCCTTAAAGATCAATTGCGAGGCATAAGTCCAAGACTTGAAAAAATTGGAAATCCCAAAACATTTTTTAATTCTGGAAATTTCCACCAAACCGTTTATCTTACGATAAAACCAAATTTACCTGCGCCGCATTCACATTGATTTAAAACGTTGATACCCAGTATGCAAATTTGAGTTAAAAATCTGTACAGTTGGAATAAATTCTCGAAGTTGAAAAAAAGGGATTAAATTACGGTCAAAATTATCTTATTTTTAATTCAAACTCAATGAATTGATTTAGGAATACGTGTACTAGATATCATCGATTTATTCTTTATCAACGTTAGTGTAAAATTTGATAGCGGTGTTATAAACCGTTTATCAAAAAAAAAAAAAAAAAAAAACAGAAAGCTGAGCGCCTAAACTCGTCTTCGCGCAAGCATTATCGACTCCTCTTAATAAGTATAATCTTTGTTCAATAATACTGTTGAAATACTGTTAAAACCATGCATGAACATTAATACCACTGCGACTTATAAACACGATGACTCTTCCCTTACAATATACTTACTTTTGTTTAGGCATGTTTGGGATGGAAGTTTTATTTTAGTGAGGCTAGATTTGTTTTGTTTGTAAGTAAATGATTTGTAACGTTATGTAGTAATGTAATACTTTATAAATCAAATGTTTTCTATTTACATTCTAACATGTTATTGACAAGATTGCTAAACCTTGAATGCCTTTATATTCCGTAACCATGTATCAATATTGTATAATGCACAATAGAGGTTTCTTTTAAAATAAATGTTTCCTATTTTGTATTTCTCGTTGGAGGAAGCTACTAACTCTCATGTTGTGACTTCAGAAAAGTTATTTGTACTCTCTCGACAACAATTTATCCTTTTACATAACTTAGTTCAACACTTTTATTTGTTCAATACGAAAATAAAGATACGATGCAGAGCTTTAAAT
Source organism: Sweltsa coloradensis (assembly GCA_024449915.1). Taxonomy (NCBI): domain Eukaryota; kingdom Metazoa; phylum Arthropoda; class Insecta; order Plecoptera; family Chloroperlidae; genus Sweltsa; species Sweltsa coloradensis. The sequence goes on from JAMZAV010000080.1 coordinate 1,187,851, forward strand.
AGTTTTCTAAGTATTGAAATTCGGGTAAAGTTAGTAACAGTTAAAATATAACTAAACCAAACGGCCTAAAGTGATATTTTAGTTTCCAGTCTCCCTCTCACAAGGCTCGTGACGTTGCGAGAGAATGATAGGGTTATGTCAGCCTGCCAAGAAGAGCCGCTCAGTTCAAATATTAACTTGTTCTTTTTGTGCCACATCACATCGCAACGCTACGCACGCCCCACACGCAACAGACAAAACAGATTGCTCGAAGCCGCACGAGTAACCGCTGATGATTGGCTGGAGATCAACTCGCATAGTTGAGTGTTACATTATCTCTCTCCATTTCATTCCTTCCTATAAGGGATGTTAGTTAAATGATGTATGCCTAATGTAATTCATGTCGGTATAACGCGCTATTACAGCGAGCGAACAGCAAATGATTCTGATGAAGGGATTACCTCATACGCTAACAATTGTACGCTTAATGTAACGATATTTACTAGCATACGGTACTGTATTTACCGGTACATAATGGATCGAAATAACACAATCCTCGATTATTGTTATACAATTTCAAAGAATTAAATATTTATCTTAAAGAAAAATTAACAGTATGTAGTTTTCGAATGTTGTAAGAATAAAGCGGCGAGATAGTGAAGAATTGTTTTTAAAAGTATTTCTTCAAAATATGTTCTTGAGGTTTATAACATTGTAATCGTCATAGTTTTTTTTTGCATTTCGTTTAGTATAATCATTGAGTATAGAAAATGGTATAATGTTCTTTTGTGCACCTGAGTAGACATATTTAGATGTTGTTTGATTTTTGATATCATTTTTACTTTCGTGCTTTAGAATTTAGTTAATTTTATGTAATGCCTATATCGCACTTGTGGAGGTAACTCTGTTGTTGGTGGCAACAAATAAAGAATAAATAAATGTATTTTGTCTTTCAAATTCAACTCTTCGCTAAGAATTCTTGTGAGCACAGTAAAAAAATTAATGTTGTAAAAATTCAAGTTTATTTTCCACGTTAAGTCAAATATTCATAATTATTTTAATACTGTTTGGTACAAAAAAGAATGCTCCGTTTCTGTTTTAATTTAGTTCGAATAAACCATAATTTAAAAACAAATTTCTTGCTTTTTGGTCCAATTCTCTCCATCTTCTCAGTTAAAAAACGTTATTCAAAGAATGGTTTACTTCTTTCCTGTAGTATTGCTACCGTGTTAAGTAGACCAACAAGAATAATATAACTATTTGGAAACTACTAGCTTAATATTTTTTAGGGTAATGCTCTTATTCGAAGTAATTTTGTTCACTAAGCTAGGAATTATTTACCATGCTAAGACTGGTAGCTAATACTAAAACGACACGTAGATTTAGAGTAGTGTAGCCTATTTTTGCATTGTGTCTCCTGGAATGTAACAAATGGTATTAAACAACAAACCCGATAATATGAAATAAAATACATATTATTTTAGATATCAATACGACAAATAATGCTTGTAAACTGGTAGGGGGTATAAGTGTCCATTGGCATCATGCTATTTCATTCTTACCTTGCGCCTGGCATAAGGCTTGGGAGGCCTACGCATTGATATTTTTACAATTTGGTGGAGGTGCCGGGTCTATGAATTATAATTTAACGCTTTGTTTGTTTCTCGATTTCTTTAATCGTGAAACACTGTTTGTAAGTTATTTGTTCTATTTTAATACAATCCTATAAGAAGAAACAGTCCTGGTGGTATAAGGCTTTTACCAGGAAAGTGGGAGACCCTTGTCCAAACCCCGGTCGGAAAAGATTATTTAATTTCTGTATTGTATTATAAATGAACTTGGTTTGTATTGTTGGCGTCCGTGTTGCGGGGGTTAGGGGGGGGGAGCACACAGCTGTTGTAATGAATTCTTCCTTCCTGACACATTTTCATTCGTAGCTTTTAGTCATAGATTCACAAGTATTTTTAGATTTTGATTCATATTAAAATAAAGATTTATTCAAGCTTAGTATAAAATAAATTTAACGTAGATTTTTGTTATTTCACCTATAGCTTTAAAAATATTTTTTATAGAAAACCTATTCTTATATGATAGGAAAGCAAAATTATCATACTTATTATTATACAAATCTTTAGCAATGAAACTTTTGTGAAATGTAAATCTATCCACACCTCTCCACAGCTCTCTGTTTATAATGAGATCAGAAGAACACATTTTAATTTGTTTCTTATAAAATAAATATATTCTCAAAACAAGACTAAAAGGGGGCTTGTCGTTGTAATAACTCACTGTTATTTCGTCAGTAAAATAATCTGTATTTATATAAGCAAATTATATAATTTCAAATCAAGATTTTAATTTCATCTGAATACGAATTTATTTAATACGTGGCGTTTTCTCATATTATGAAGAAGACACACTAAATTAAAATAGACATTACGACATTTGCAACCATTTTTTTTTTAAATAATGTATTAAATATAAGCTATTATTACAATTTCTTGATAGATAAAAATGTTCCTAATAAACTCTTTCTATTGCTATTGTGAATAGTTGTATTATCAAATTGTCAAATTGACATGGTTATTTAATTGTATTATTATTTGTACATAATTGGCTGAGCGAAGCGAAGACTTCAATTTTCGCTTACCCTGAGAACAATATCTGTTTTTTGTCTGATTTTTCGCTCTCTACCGGGCAAACGGCACATGCGATCTTGACAAAAATTGGAGGGGACCTTCGAAATCTCTGAACTTAGATCTGTCACGTTTTTGGTTACTACCGAAGAAATATTGCTCATAAATATCGAACATTTACGATTTTTCCCCGTTTTTTTTATGCGATATTTTCGTGATATTTGTCCAGCGACCGGGCAAACGGCTACTCCGATCTTAATGAAACTTCATAGGAACGTTTGAAGTAACTAAACTTAGATATGTTATTATTTAAGGGGCAATAGAAGAAACATTTCTTTTAAAAAAATCGTGCTTTTACGATTTCCCCCGATTTTAAATGCGATATTTCCGTGATACTTAGGGCGATTCTGACCAAACGGGTAGGGCTACAACGTTCATATTTTACAATGACATTAAGGTTATGGTGATGTAGTGCTTTTTGAAAGAAAACTTGACAATCATCACCTACAATACGTACAGAAAGCAAGTCTTTGGGCTTTAAGATATTTTACATTCTATTGTTAATTAGTTTTACCATATCAATTAATACTACTTCATAAAAATTATACTTATTTAACAAAAATAAAATTGCAATAATTGAACTTGAAAAAGTATTGCGATTCCACGCATACAAAAAACTTAGTAATCGAGGACAGAAATAGCCATCCAAAAAAGCTCGCCCATCAACGCGACTGTAAAAAGCATTAGCGAAGCTTCCTAGTTAAAGTTATACGCACAGACATGCACTTGTGTGAAAAGAGCCAATACCCAATTATTGGAGGAAAATACTATATTATTAGTATAATCAAGTCTCAAGACCACGTTAGGTTTAAACATATCCCGTTTGACCATAGTAATGTGATAAGTAGATGAGCGCATTTAACAAGACTGCAACCTAGATCTATGTATTAGTCTCTAAGCTCATGCAACGTACGTCAACTCCCATATTCACCACACCTAGATTACTCTTTCAGTGCAAATAATCCACTTATGATGGAAGCACAAGCATACAAATATATTTTCTATATATGTGACTCACAAAGAACGAAGGGCAGCGAAGGAAAAAGATAGAGATGTACACATAGAGAAAGAGAGAGAGAGAGAGGGAGAGAGAGAAATATCACCTACCTTATTTATTTATTTATTATTATTTATTTAACGTATATCCTATTCAGTTATAAAAATTGATTTACAAAGGAGGACAACTAAATAAATCAAATTACATAGATGCAGAAACTACAATAAACTACATTTAAGTACATTTTTTAAATATTAGCATTACAACAACAATGTTCGTGATATGAACTGTGAGACTACATCCATGCACGGAAAACGACTTGGTTTGTCTAATCAACGGGATTGATCGATAAATGATGATAATATTGACAAATTGTTCTGTGTTATATTTTAAGAAACTTATCAATAGTTTTCTCCGGTCAAACAGCCCCATAAGTAAATAAAATTCCACTTCCCCTCTCCGTATTGTGTCTTCCCTACTTCCGTTGATTGTTGAAGGTGTATAATTTTTGTTGCTACCACGAGTTAAGAAATTGTTAAGTCCGTTTTGATTTTTTTCTCGGAATTTGGTAATTTCGAGTGTGTTTGTTCATTTAAAATATTGTTAGTATGAACCCTTCTTACTATAAAACGAAAATCTAAAATTATCTTGATACTAGCTTGCTATTCCTATAACTGTCGTAACCTTATTTGATATATTTTTATTTACCGATGTTCTTTGATGACAACGCACAAAGAGTGAACTGAGTAAACTCTATGTCCGCAATGGAATTATATATATATATATTAGTACTTAAGACAGAAATTAAAAAAGTGACTACATCGGGTAGTCACTTTTTTAATTTCTGTCTAAAGTACTAACATAACAGCGTCATAGTCGCCTACTATAAAGCCAAGTTTAAACATATTTATATATATATATATATATTTAGCCTTTGTACTGAGTATGATATTTTATTTTGCAACCACTGACATGAATCAAGAGTATGCCCATGGTTGTGTGTACTATAATACGTATGGCAGGACCGTAACGGGTTGAGGCAATGAATATATTCACATATTAAAAGATTTTAATCTATTCAGATTTTTTTAATATAAGTTTTAAAATCCTACTCATCGCCTTAGGTGGAATGAGTTTCATGTTAGCGTTTTGCGTTTTTTTTCTATTTAAAGCAATGTTATTTGTTTTTATAGAATTTTATTCAACACAGTACCAAGTTGAGCTGCAAATCCTTGACTCGCTGGTTTGTGAAAATGTGTGCTTAGCACACAATGTGTTGTTGATACAGTTTACGTTGCAAAGCAGCCTCATACAATCACCTTGGTACTTGCCATGCTGAGCAGCAGCGTTGAAAAGATCTTTGGATGTGTAAATAGGTACTTCAGCCTACGATTGAGATAAATTTAATTCAACTGAAAAAAACGGCAAGCTTATATCTTTATTTCCTAGTATTAACTGCGTAATTATGCATGAAAAGCCAAAGGCTTAGCAGCGGTAGCTAAGCCAGTTCCCACGTGAACATAGAAGTTATTAAGCTTCTCGGTCCGGGTAGGAAGTTCGGTGATCGTACCCTTGTGAAGCCAGGTACCCAGCTTGTAGTGTGTTCCGACGAGGCTTTGGAGCGCCTCTATTGTATTTACTACCCACGGCTTGTTGATGAAGTGGCCAAGTAGCACTATGGTTTCAGATAAAACTTAAAGCTATTCTAAAGTGTTTGAATTTATTTTCAAAACTACTCGGTTTGCCGAATAAATTGTAACCGATTATATTGCATGTTTACGCGTGACTACCCATTATAAAATTACAAGGGATTATGATGAGTATGATATGGAACACGCTCCAGTCAAGATGTTTAATGTTTTAAAAGGTCGTTAAAATTTGAGGGCGTAACGGGCCATTTTTAGAGAGAATTCTTAGAGGCTGGGAGAAATGGTGGTAGATTTCAAGACAATTTCACGCGCTCGACGAGTTGGCATCTCTTAGCTTGCAGATCTAGTGTCATGTGATGCTGCGTTTGCTATCATGCTAACACATTTCGTCTGTTCTCCTCAAAGCAAAGAGAAAATAATTATTAGATGAGAAAGTAACGTTAAATTGAACTTTTTCGGATATCTATCTAGGTGCCCGTTAGGCGCCGCAGCCAAGCGCGGTGCGCTACACACTCAAGCACCTTATACACCAAGCAGAGTTGGGGTGATTCGAGGTGTTACCCAGCCGTCATGTAACGTGATGTGAACTTGAAAACTATCACAATCGAGGGGATTTAGGTACCTGACAACACATGCCAAATTTATTGGGGTACGACCATTCCTTCTGGTGAAAAAATGTCTTCAACATGCTCAAAATCACTTTAAGGATGTTAGCTACTGCTAGCTACTGCTAGCTACTGCTAACATCTAATACGTCGGCCCGCGATTCTGACCAGACGGGTGGGGCTACAATGTTTCATATTTTACATGGACATTAAGGTTATAGAATGATAGTCTCTTTTGAAAAAAAAAGTTGAAAAAGTTTGTTGGAAGGCTTCCAAATAAAGGTTTTAAATAAGCCTTAAACACTTGGCATATAATCAACAAGTAACCATAGTACTTGACACTTGTTGACGGTATAAGCAGAGTTAGGCGGGAAAGTGCGATACGTAAACAAATGGCGGACATTTAAAAATTTTCTTCTTTGTGTGGAACGAGAAAAGGTGTCATTATACTCTCATAAAACAAATCAGAAACCGTCCCTGGCCTAGGCCCAGATGTAGAAAATTATTTTAATACAACAGTGTAGGTCTAAAGTTCCATTTGGCTATAGGACTAGTAAAATTCATACTTACATTACATGTTTGACAAGCCTAGCCAACCCTATGCCAGCACAACATTGTTTTGATATGAACTTGCTCAACTGTTTGTTTACATAATTGCAACAATCAAATCATTTCATACAACTTGTCTTTCGATTGGCCCGCGTTTATGAAGGCACTGCCATCTAGAATAAATATAGAACTTTTCGAGCTCTTTGCTATACTCAAATCTTTTTAAAGTGTTTGGATTCGTGATACTCTTTCAACCATAGGGGTTTAATATCAATGCTTTCAACTAAACAACCCATGACGTTTTCCACGATACCGTTCAAGAATACCAATTCCTTCGAAAACGAAAACGACTCGTTTTCAAATTGCGTTTCAACTCATCTCCCACGAACTCAAGAATTGGGGTCCAGTCCTTATACCGTCGTTATACCATGGTTATACCACCTATACCCAGGATGTACATGAATCCGGGTCTAGATATTTTACATCCTATATTGTTACTGCTAATACCATAGAATTTAAATCAACTTTGATAAAAATATTATATTTTAGCAAATAATTTTGTAATGGAACTTGAAAAAGTAATGAGATCACACACATACAAAAACTTGTAGAAATACAGCCAAACCTTACACACTCAAAAGGAATGAGATCTAAAAAAAGGGCCAAGCTCATCTACCCTTCCACATAAACGTACAGTGTCCCATAACAGCATCCTCGAAAAGCTTGGCAAAATAGAATTGCATGTTTAAGTTTAAATTAATTAAAAAAAAAGAACTTTGATAAACTATTACGTTAAATTAATAATCGCAAATTCTCATTTGAAAAGCTTTCCGAGGACGCTGTGATGGGACACTGTACGCTTAGGCGGAAGGGCAGATAAGCTTGGCCCTTTTTTTAGATCTCATTCCTTTGAGTGTGTAAGGTTTGGCTGTATTTCTACAAGTTTTTGTTATGTGTGTGTTACATACTATTTAAACTCCATGGTTACATAATAGTATGAAACAAAATTTAATACCGTTGATTCATTTCTCGCAAAAACTTTTCCCAGCACTACCTATGATTGGTTCTTTCAATCAATGTTCCTATAAAATATAATGTAGGAGACGACACATAAACAAAATTTTTATTATTAACTTTTTACTTTTGAGTTTTCTTCCGTTATTCGTTTTTAAGGACATGAAAGCGATATTGGATTGAAACAACATAACCAAAACAAACTTCACTAAGAACGACCGGTTTTCTTGTACGTTTGCATCGAACAAAAAGTTAAGTACGAACATCACATCAAAAGTAACAGTCTTGAAAGTAGAACATCCTAAAAGATCTGTATGAATAGATGAAACCAGGAAAGACGAGATACAAGTATAGTATATAAAATCACATATTGACGTAGAAAATGAATTTCACGTCCTTTAACTTTATAGAGCGTAATACGCGATCGATATAGAGTACACATCTGATTCAGATGTTAGCACGATGTTCGCTATTAAAACAAGCACGATTACGGGAATAGGCAAAATATGGAGAGAAACGACAAGGCTGTTCCAGAGAACTATTACCGATATTTTGAAAGTCAAAGGAACTTAACTTTAAGCTATGATTTTTTAAGTTGTTTAAACACGCATTTAGTCTCCGCTACAATTTAAGGGCAAATCATTTTCTGAAATAATCTTTGATGTGCGATTTTTACTGTCACATGGTACAAATAAGAGTTTTGAACCGATCGACGAGTGAGCGATAACCAACCGAAGATCGATTTTTTTTGGAATAGCGAGCGAAGCGAAGATTCCATTTCACTACACTGGAGAGAAAAAATCCGGAATGTTTTTTTTTTTGTATTTTTGAGTTTGTTAACACGATTTTGGCAAAACCGATACTCCAATTGCGATGAAGTTTTCTGGAGGCCTTCGAAATCTCTGAACTTATAACTACCACTTTTTTTGAACGCAATCAAAAAATTATTTCTTATGAAAATCGCAATTTTACGATTTTTAACGATTTTTTAAATCTTTCTTCGACTTATAACACCTACATTCTTTATTCGATTGTAAAGAATTTTTCACATAACCAAAATTTTATAAAGTTATATATTTTTGTGAAATTTGAGCGCAATCAAAAAATTGTTTATATTGAAAATCGCAATTTTTCGATTTTTTTCGATTTTAAAAACATTTCTTCGACTTATAAAATTTATATGCTTTTTCCGATTGCCATGATTTTTTCACAGAACCTTAATTTTATGAATTAATATATTGGTGTGAAATTTTAGCACAATCGAAAAAAAAATTTTCATGAAAATCGCAATTATATGTTTTAAAAAAATCGACTTATAACACCTACATGCTTCATCCGATTGTAATGATTTTTTTACAGAACCTTAAGTTTATGAATTAATATATTGGTGTGTAATTGGAGCGCAATCAAAAAATAATTTCTCATGAAAATCGCATTTTTATGCTTTTTTTCGTTAAAAAAAATACGCTCATCCAACAACGCGCCTGAAAAAGAGTTTTCGAAGCTTCCTAGTAATAGTAAATATAGCAATCAGTGGTATGGACAGTGCGAACACCCGAGGATCAACGCCAGAATCAACAAGGCCGATTCAGAACAACTTTGAATTTATTATGTGCCTCGTTGCTAGGACGGCTCCAAACTTACCGTTTACAAATCCCTTACCCAAAAACTGATGACCTTAAGTCCAAATCAGAAGTTACAAAACTTCTGACTGTAGCGGGAATTGAACCCTGGACCTTCTGCTTTGGAAGCAAAGACGCTAACCACAAGACCAACGAGCCAGATACTTATACTCTCACTTATACTCGTGGCGGAGACAAAGGTGTGCTTAAACAATAAAAAAATCATGGCTCAAAATTATGAATTGCATCTAGATCTTTACTATTCTTATTGCCCCAAAAATTTACATATAATGGCCAAAAAAGAGCTGTTGTCCCGTCACAAAATAAACTATTTTTTACTCTCTTACCTAATATAAATTCCTCTTTTATTCAACAAAATTTTAACCATTTTCCTTTGACTTTCAAAATATCGGTAAAAGTGTTCAGGAATAGCATTAATCGAAAGATTGTCGAAGAATAATACATAAATGAACACTTTATAGTAGTACCTGTCTTCTATTTTATCAATTACATATTCATTTTAAACATTATGGTGCTAATAATATAAAGTAACATGTATGTAGGATAGCGTAAAATTTGAGATATACGTGATTGTTATTGATAGTTGACTCCTTAAGTTCTTAGTATGTAGCATCCATACAAGATGCCACTCCTCACGCTCAAGACACTGATGTTCTTCTGTGGGTAGTGGTGTCTACAGCTAACTATATAAGCTTCTGTATCTCTGTATCACATGGAAATAAATTGAATTGAATTGCATCTCTCCTGTTTCGGTGGTGCCGGGATCAAGACTATCCCACCCACGTCTTCTTGACACCGTGGGTCACCAAAATATTATGTGTTATCCTTGTTGGACGAATGTATAGCAGGGCTTCGATCTCTTATATTTCAACTACCAGAATGTAAGTGTAAATAGTAGCGGGTTTAATCGTGCGTTGATACTATTTCCTATCGGAAATAAACTTTTTGTTACATGTTAAACAACGACAAATTGTTCTAACATACAAAATAAAATATGACCTTGGGAAAGTTTAAAAAAAAAGTGTATTTATTATAATATCTCTAACCAGGTTAACAAGTGCTGCACCTTGCGAAATCTATTGTATTTTCAAATTCGACATTTCGTTATACAATTCATCCTTTCTATATATTTTGGCAGTATAATCGAATCCAGAAAAATATGTTCTATTTTTTCACGAACAAGCTTGTACGAAGTTCAAAGCCATCACCTAGCAAAACACAATTAAGCGATTCTGCATAATTTCTTGACTCAGTTAGTGACACAGTGACATGTACCTCACTATATAAATACAAGACTCCGTGATCCCCAAAGAGAACGGTTTATTCTCCCCAGTTGTCACTGAGGTGCGGAGTTGTCTTCTTCTTTGAGGTTGGCATGAAAGGATGTAACGCGTTCTGAAGACGCCATTGTTCGCTGTTGGGACGCCAAAAGGAGAGGCGCTCGGCTTGAAACCTCAAGGAAAGTTTGAAAACGTCAACGACAAATGCAGATCTCACTTGTCAGAGTCTAAACACACTCGTTATCCACACCTTCGCTGCTAACAACGCAAAACACAGTCTGGAGCGAATTAATCTCGGGAAAATCACCGTCTATGCTCTACAGCTACACGTTAAATTATAATGCCACTTGTGTTTACACCCACACGTGTAACAGTAAACCCAACTTGCAAATATATTCCACAACATTATTTCATATTGTGTATCACATTATATTAATTTATAAGTTCATAGACTACTGATAAAATAGAAATCAATTCGTAGAAACGGCTTAGATGGTGATGATGTTGAAGGTAGTGCCAATAATATGCAAAGTTGGACAGCTTCATACAAATACTAAATAAAATATGAAGTTGTACATACAGGCCGTTACACAATTAAATATTTTGCTATTCAATCATAAAAAAGTGACGTTATTATTATACCAATAAGTATGTAAATAAAGGCTTGGATGCTTCCAAATTCACGGTATAAATACACCAATTACCATAGAAATAAATATTCTTTTAAATAAAAATTTAAAAAGTTTAATTCTCAGAAAACACAGGGAACATTCCCAAGATATTCTGCAATTAAAGCAAGTAACAAGATATATCATAGTATCGTAATAAGTTACAAAAATATTATTAATATGGCCCACGTTACTTGTAAAATCCGTATCCTTCTATGTTAAGTAGGCTTCTTCCTCAGTTAAAACTTTGTCATGTATTTAAAAAATTAAGCCGCTTGGCCACGTGACACCGCACATCTTGACGCGAGGATAATATTTATGTATTAAAGTCACCGACAAATTTCTGTCGCAACACTTCTTGACAGTTTGTTACAATTATTTTAACATCTTAAACATGTTAGCTACCTACTTATTTGTTTCGTATTTTACATTAATTTACTTTAGAAATTATGATTGTTAGAATGTTACTGTATCAATATTTTTGTTTATTGTTTGTATTCATGATCCGTTCCTTTTATTGATCCTAACATATTATCAATTTAATTAACATGTGACATCCCACAATTAAGCCTCTTTTCTGGCTTTTTAGTTGTCCTATATTCAATTCTTCCTTCATATTCTTCTGTGTATTTGGCACTGTTTTACATGCATATGTTAATGTTGTATTCATTTTAATGTAGGAATACCATACAAATTAAACATTGATTAGTTATTATGGAAAGTTAAACGGAAATCACGGGAGGAAAAAACGCATCAGCAATTATTATTAACACTAAAAACACACGTTAGACAAATAAACATGCACATCCACGTCCTCTCAAACACGTATAAAACATTTGAAACACAACTAACAAAAAGGACAGAACAGTTCGTGGGAAATATGTCCATTGCTAGGCCGCAAAACTATTGTAAAAACACAATTTCTCTTCGCATAGCAATAACCGCAACAACTATCGCACTAATATAGGTTTGTGATGGTTTTATATACGAGTCACACTTATAGTAAAGCAAGCCATCCATATTGCCGCATTTATAGTAGATGCATCCGCAAATGGAAGTCTAACCAAGCTTAAAATATTCTAAAACATTCCTACCTTTACCCGTATATCCTATTCACGGCAAATTTTCCTAATTCATAAAAAAAAATGCTTACATTAATCATCAGCATCAGCATCATCACAGCAATATTCATCACATTATTATCAATTCAAATTTGTACGATTTGAATAACCAAAATATGTTCTCGGATTCTGAAGTCACTTTCCTTTGGTGGAGGCGCCGGGTTCCTTTATTGAAACTATTTTTAGGTCGACCATGCATTTTAGTCTCGCTGTATTGTTATAAAACCAAACCAAAGCGGTATCATAATTAAGTAAAGCATTGTTTTTACTTTCTTGCTGATTGGATGAGCAAAGCGAAGACTTCAATTTCACTGACCCCCCAAAGAAATTAGCTCGTTTTTTGTTTTTTATCCGTTTGTTTGCGCTCTACCGGACAACGGCATATGAGATGCTGAAAATTTGAGGGGACATTTGAAATCTCAGAACTCAGAACTGCCCGAAACGTTGGAATAAATAAAATAAAACCACACGGACTACCCGAAAATACAATGTGTGCATATTCAATCCGTGAAAGTCTGCGGTATAATATAATTATATATTTTTTCTAATTGATACATAGCAGTTGTCGAAAAAATTTGCCCCGACTGGGGTTCGAACCCAGAACCTCCGAATTAACGTGCCATAGCTTTACCAATTAAGCTACCGGGACCACAAAAAACTTACTAAACTGCTATTTGTTGTGACTGTTGACTTCCATGACATAAATCCAAACTTTTTCGACAACTGCTATGTATCAATAACTATGTCCTTAAAGCGGGCTTATATATATATATATATATGTTTAAACTTGGCTTTATAGTAGGCGACTATGACGCTGTTATGTAAGTACTTTAGACAGAAATTAAAAAAGTGACTACACCGGGGTAGTCACTTTTAATTTCTGTCTAAAGTACTAACATATATATATATATATATCACAGCCTATTTTCCAACAACATTTAGTTGGGTAAAGGGGTGTTTTCACCATTATCTTGGGCATCACCGAATCAGCACCGGCCTTCCAAGCTCGGCACCTCATCTTCATCCTCATTCTCTTGTCGTACAAAAAGTAATAAAAATAATTCATTCATTCAAATTCAATGTTTTTCAACACGATTGTACAGCGTGATGATTTTAATTAAAAACTAGAGATAAAATGTACTAAATAAAATGATTAATTGCCTGTAACCCCTTGTTCCCTATTTACACTTACTGTACGCTGTAAATTATACGAACCATTGTGCACGCATAAACAGGGTAGTATTTGCATATTTAAGTGATTTACCGACATAGAAATTGACCAATTTTGTAGCTATGAGCTCGGGGGAGGGTCAAGTCAAAATAAAACTCGTGAATATTCACGTATTCATTTCTTTTAAGTGCGATTTTTTCTCAAGTTTTCAGTTGAGCGCGTCTGTGAGAAAAATATTTTTTGTTGACTTTGTAGTTACAATTTTTAATTACCACATAAACATGTTTCGTTTTAAGTTATAAACTGTATAAATATTTGTCTACTGCTGTAATAAAACGTGAAAATGATGACTGTGTAGCTGCAAAAAAAAACTACAAAAAGTAACTAATAACTAATGAACTTTATAATTGCCATGTCCACAAAATTTGTAAATGTAAATATTTATTTATAAATTGTAAATAATTATTATAAACATTTTTCTTGGGGTAAATAAAAAGGTCACAGTCGGAGATGGATATTATGTATATTATTATGCTACGGTACTCAAATAGACTCCTTTATTTGGAGGCGAAATATATATTTTTTTCTTTTGCCTAAACACAATACTACGTCACAATAAAATTGTGGACTCGTACAAATAGCTTGTTATGCTCTAGTCAGACAAACACACTCTGCTGACGCCACAGATGCGACCCCTACCCTCATGTCTTTGGCATGTGTCTGTTTTAGCCCTCGGCATGTTTACTTTTAAAACGTGCGTTTTTATATCAATAAACATGTGTTTCTATCAAGCGTGAATATGGCACAAATACATCCGATCAACATTATGTTTTGTGTGTATGCATTGTATATATCAGTGCTGACTGCTGACAGATTGGAAATAAAATGTTATGTTGGATGTCCGAAACAAATGACGGAATTCGTCGTGGTTTTTGCAATAAGCAGAACTTCTAGTTAGTAAAATAAGGTCAAGTACGGTTATTAATGTCAAATCTCTGTGAAGTTACATTTCGTTTTAAAAATAAAAATAAATACTGTTCACACACAGTTAACATAGTTCTTCAAAAAGAAACATGAAATATAAGTGAAATGGGGAACAATTTTGGTACATGGCAATTATTAAAATAAATTCTCCTCGATGCCACCCCCTCCCCCCCCCCCTCCCTACTTTGACACACCGAATCAAATTAAAACACAGTAGCTAATAATACTAGAGCATATGTATGCCTTCTCAATTCTCATGTATACCCCGTGGAGAGCCCTATAGACGCATATTCTGCAAATGACGCTGTGCGTTAAGTAAATGTTAACAATGGGGGCCTACCGTTAGCGCTGCTTTAAAACAGCTTGAGAAGCAAAGCTCTCGAGCTTCTAGTGGAGTGCGCTCCGTGCTCGACAGGCTCACTGATATGTTCTTGAAAACAGTCTTCGAGAATTTGCCTCTTCCAAACTTGGATCTACGACCAAAGGTAATGCCCTCATAAATGACATCGCTCTGTTGTACCGTGCGGCACTACCGTAGAGATTGCAGTTTTACTTTTTTCTGTTTGCTACTAGGAATGGAATTTCTAATGATAAACGTCTCTCTACGAAGCTCAGTCACTTTGATGTCTGAACTGAGATTCAATGATGCATGTTGCTCTTCGTCTTATTTTTTGCTTATCTTCTACGGTATATCATATGCTTGAACATAGTCTTGCTACCTTGGTATATGGATATAAATGCCGCACAAGGCAAATATTTGTGTAACTATTCTTCATATTAATTCTTATCACAACTTATCGTCAAGGGTAGCTACGTCGCTTTAGTAAATACTTGAAGCAATATTCTCCACCTTCATTATGTACTCGCCAGATATTAAAAGGGAAGCGTTTACATATTTCTTAAAGGTGTATTCCGATATTTCCGAATTGGGGATTGTGGGTTTGGTCTTCTATAATTTACGTCGATATTACATTATTTTCTTTGAGGTCAAGTCTAAAATTGAAGATGTCCAAAATTAACATTTTATTTTCCTATTTCTAAAAATTCCCTGCTAAAAATAGTTTTACATTAAGAAAGTCGTCACAACATTTTAAATTGATAATGTGTAACTAAACTTTAGTCTTCAGTCAAATAGTTAAAACTGGATGAAAATCAATTATCGCTCAATTTTTTCTGACTTTACAAGTTAATTAATTTTGAAGTTACTAAGTCTAGATTGATTAAGCATGAATTACTGAGACATATTACCTTTGATTTGAAATTGATGATGCACGACTGAAACTAAACGGTGCAAACCCAATCAACTTGTGGCTTCACAATCGCCTGGTCAGGCGCTGAAGTAACTACCCCTCTTGGGTTGGACGACTACCAGTAGCTTTATTACCCACTGCCCTTATCTGAGATGCACATACCTAATTATCAGTCGCTTTGACGTCGTCTTTGTCTACGTGATTGGGTTGCCTGGTTGGGATAGGAGTTAGCTTGACGAAGCAACGAGTGTAAAACAGTAAATAAATTTTGCCCCCCCCCCCCCCCCCCCCTCCACCCCGCCCCCCTGTGCCGCCTTATTCCAACACCCCCCCGTGGGGAAATTACTTGAAATCTCTAATTTGGTGTTGCCGAGTCGCTTTGAGAGGACCAGGAATTCGATTTGCATGTGTAAGCTGCGTTGTCCCACAGACTTCGATATAGGGATGGATGTCAACAAGGCATTAAGGCAAGACACACGGGCGTCTTATTTGGTTGTGTCGGTACGACGTGCGTCTTGCCTGGCTGAGGGTGTACACATACGACTACACGCCTCAGGGTGACAATGTGGGATAAACCAATCTACGCTACGTGGTCATTGCTTGAATCTGGTGTTATACACACAGTGTGGATGGCAGAAATAATTTAAGATATTCTTAGTGTCTTAGGTCTTAGCTTAGGCAATTTACCTTAAAAACGAACAAAGTTTCGGAGCCATTCCACCCCCCTTTTTTTTTTTTCTTTTTTTTTTTTTTTTCCTTTCTTTCTTTTTTCTTTTTTCTTTTTTTTCTTTTTTTTCTTCTCTTTTCTTTCTTCTTTTCTTTACTTTTTTTCTTCTTCTTTTTTCCTTTTTCCTTTTGTTTTTTTTTCTTTTTCTTTTTTTCCTTCTTTTTTTTCCTTTTTTCTTTTTGGGCTCTCTTTTTCCCTCTTTTTCTTCCTTTTATCATGTATTGTTTTGGGGTTTGGTTTGTTTTGATATATAAATCAAAATTAATGAAGAAATTGTTTTACCATGTTTTTAAAATAAACTAGGACTTCTTATTAATTGGTATCAAATTCCTTTGATGTGGGTCCATGATGAAAAAAACTTAAGAACACTACTTTCAATTTTTAAAAAAATTTCCTTTTAAAAATGATGGTCAAAAAAAAACTTTTAATTTAATTTTTTAAATTAAAAAAAACTAAAAAAACATTTTTAAAAAAACTTTTCCAATAAATTTTTTTTGAAATTTTTTTTTATTCAAAAATGGTAACGTCAAAGAAACAACCTCGATTTTTTTTTAATAAATCAAAAAACAGCGCTGTACTTCATTTTAATTCTCCCCCCTTTTGAACGCCACGTAAATTGGAGCTAGGGGATATGAAACCATAATTTTTATTTTACTTGAGTCATTTGTTATGTTTGTTTGATGTCGGAAAAGAGACTTGAGGGAGTTACCGAGGCGTTTCATTTCCTGTTGAATATTGTTTGGAGACTGTGAGTAAACACAGTTTTCAGTTTTCTGGGACTCCTTTTGAGATTCAGGTCTAAAAGGGCCCGCGCGGTTTCTCAGGGGTACCCGCTACTCCCGCTTCCACCGTTATCCGCTCGCTCGGTTAGGTTAATCCTCACTCCTCAGGGATATTATGCAATGTTAAACATTCCCCCGAACCAAGGATTATATGAGAACTCCCTTAGCTTTGAAAAACCAAGCCTGAAACTAACTTTGCTTAGATATAACCTAGAGTCAGTTGTCAATACAATAACACAATATTTGAATTGTCTTTGTGTTGGTATTCTCTCTCACAAAACAGTTACTTAAAACTTTAAAGTTTTGCTGTCACCAAACTTTACTCGTTATAGTTAATAAGAGTATATGTCTACAAGATTACACGAACACAGTTGGTCTTTGTAAATCTACATTACCTAGGATAAAGTGTACATCACTTACAATCGTATTTAACTTTTCACGATAAATATAAATTACGAACAATGTTTTCACCCACATAGAGCATTCCACTGTTGTATTTTCAGATTGCTTAAAAATTTTGAAATACATTTTGTTTAAGGTCTTGTATAACAATACATTTTTTTGGTTTACAGTTTCAAACCTCAGTGGTAGTGAAAGTGGAAAATCCTTTTTAATTATTTTTTAAAAAATCAACAGTTTTTAAAATTAAACAAAATTCACAAAATATTACTATAATCTGAGTTCGTCAAACTGTTCCGTAAGTGTTGTAACACATTTAAATCACACTTCTTTAGAAGAGCAAAATCCTTTCCTCGATAACATTAATTTTGCACCAACCATTTCCGACGATTATTAATTCTACCTACGGGTAACCAAATCGAGAACGTTTGAACAAGTTGTCTGGTTACTCAACATTTAATTATTAAACATTCAATTAATACGGTTCACAAACGCTAGACGGTTGATTGAAATAAATGCGGGCATAAATCAAAATGTCTGTTTATTAAGAGTCTATACATATTCCATTTATGTAACAGTCTGATTTATAATACTTTTTATTTTTATTTAACCGATATTCTGTGGCAAGCCCTTGTAATTCCATAGTTGAATATTTGGCTAAGGTAAAGTTGTTAAATCAATTTTATTTCATGGTTCAAATACTAGCTTTAGCTTTGTCGTTTTATTTTCATGCATGTATCGCCCACTCGCCGTATATCCATCAACGCTTTCAAAATAATATGATGAGACCCATTTTTTAAATGTCGCCTCGAAATATGTCAAAGGAAAAGAAATAGACACATTTTTATAATAATTGGTGTTGGAACCGATACAGCAATCCGCAATATACAACGTCATATATATACATTTCTTTGACCTGTATAATTGACGTACTTTTCAGATAACTATATTCCGTAATGGCATTTTGAACATTTATATCTTCAAGGCCTAGTATAGTTTTAGAATTTGCGTTGCTGAACAGCTCATGAGATTTTTGACTGTAATATTACTAGGAAAACGCTTAAGTCCCGCCGCGTTGATGGATGAGCGTAATTTTTTTTATTTTTTTAAAAGAAAAAAAAAAGCGTTAAAATTGCGATTTTTTTTTAAAAGATAATTTTTCGATTAACGCTCAAATTTCACACGAATATATTAATTCATAAAATTAAAGTTCTGTGAAAAAATCATTACAATCGGATAAAGCATGTAGGTTTTATTCGTCGAAGAAATGTTAAAATTGAAAAAAAATCGTAAAATTGCGATTATCATGAGAAATGATTTTTTGATTTGCGCTCAAATTTCCACACGAATGTATAAATTCATTAAATTAAGGTTCTGTGAAAAAATCATTACAATAGGATAAAGCATGTAGGTGTTATAAGTCGAAGAATGTTTTAAAATTTTCAAAAAATTGTAAAATTGCGATTTTCATTAAAAATATTTTTTCGATTGTGCTCAAATGTCACACGAATACATAAATTCATAAAATTAAGGTGTCGTGAAAAAATCATTACAATCGGATCGGATAAAGCATGTAGATGTTATAAGTTGAAGAATATTTTTTAAAAATCGAAAAAAAAAAAATCGATAAAATTGCAGATTTTCATGAGAAATAATTTTTCGATCAATTCCCCCCCCCCCCCCCCCCCCCCCGTACAGTTCTTCGTTCAGAGATTTCATAGACCTCCATACAATTTCATCGCAATTGGAGTATTGGTTTAGCCGGAATCGTGTTCACAGACACACAAAAATACAAAAAAAAGAAAGAAAGAAAAAAAACATTCCGGATTTTTTTCTCCAGTGTAGTGAAATGGAATCTTCGCTTCGCTCGCTACGCTCATCCAATTAAAGTTTACAAATCGATTAGAATATTCCTTATGATGACAAACGAATTTCTATGACACCGCTCCGTTAAGTTATGAAATATTTGTAAATTACAAATAAAATATATACGAAGTTGTAATTTTAGAGTATTTTTTGTATTTTACATTAAAGGGGTATCCACCCTCAGACCTGAAAAAATATATTTCATTCAGCCTAACTAGTTATGAATAAAAATAAAAAAAACAGAAAAATTATTGGGTCCATCATGACCCTCCATAAAAATGTCAAACATGGTATTTTTCGAGCTAGATCCCATCGGCAGAAATCTCCCATAAGAAATAACATGAACATAAGAATAAATAAATATTAATTATTTAATTTAATTAATAAAATAACATTGAATTAACACGATCTTTATGCCCCGTGACCTTGGAGGATTTTGATCGAAATTTTTTTTTTGACCATTATTGACGTACTCAACAGCTATTTCTGCAAATCATCTATATTTTGTTTTGTAATTTAAGGAAGTGGGTAGGTCAAATAAGCTGATTACCAAGGAAGGGCGTGATTTTGGAAGGCATATTTTTGCGTGTTTGAGTGTATATTTGTACACAGTTTCAAGACACGATGTTATAAATGGCAATTTTAGATTGGTATGATGCTCTAATATCTATGTGGAACAAAAAAGAAGCAGGTTAAAACCGATTTTAGAAATTTCCTAAAACGCCAATTTTCCCAAATTTCACGATAAAAAAAAAATTAAAGTTGGTTTAAAATCACAGTTACAAAAAATAATTGTTTAAACGGTTGTTTTAGTGTAGTAATATGCTATAGATTATGTGCTAAAAATTTTTTTTGGGGGTAATATACCCTTTAAAGCCCTCTAAAATCTAAAGTTCGAAAACGTCGATAGAAATTTCCCCCCGTTTCAGAGGAGCTTGGCTTCTTTCTACAACAACGTGCCCTTGCAGAGAGTAGATTGCACGGATTTGAGCGTTCTACTTATATATCAGTTACTTGAGACTTTCTATAATCCCCAGTTAGTTTAAATATACCGCAATAAATTCATTTATCTCTTTGGAGCCGATAGAGGAATCTCAAGCTTTACACCCGACACTCTAGTTTGCGTTATCACAGGTTCGAGCCCGACTACTAATGATTCTGAGTGCAGGTTGTTCCAAAACTATTACCCGGGCAAAATTAAAATACCTCGACTTGGTCCTATTGAATAGACTTTTGTCATTTCCACCCAACCCCCTTCACAGCCTACAACTACTAATTAAGTAGGACAAGCTGTCAATGGACAATTTTAATACAAAAAAACTATCTTTGGAGTTTGGCGATTGAAAAGTGATAGATTAAGCCGTATAAATAAAATTACATTTCCAGAATCCAGAAATTTAAAATCCATCTTAGCGGGGTATCGAACCCCGGTCTTCCGATTGCCGGTCGAGTGCTTTACCCCTAAGCTACCGAGACGGTTAACTTCATAACATCTGGATTGTTGGTGCATTGATTTACATATCATCAATTACACCCACGGGAGTGTTTCCCGATAAATAAAATTGACAGACATTTAGTTTGTCAGATGTTACCAAATACTTTTCGAAACTGTTTTTTCAGATGTTTCCAAATAGTTTTAGATACCAGTTTTTATTATATTGAGTAAACCCATCACAAAATAACGTGATAACAGAGAATTCACGAAACATTATTTGGATTATATCATATTATTACACTCGCCAGACGCAATATTTATTTATTAATTGCCACCAACAACAGAGCAAGCTCCACAAGTGTGATGTAGTCTTTTACATTAAATTAATTAAATAGTAATGCACAAAAATAAAATCAAAAATCAAACTACAACTAAATAGGTTAACTCAGGTACAAAAAATAACATTATACTAAATGAAATGCAAATAAAAAAACTATGACGATTTCAATGTTATAAATAATCCAGCCAAATTCAGAAATAGGACTAATTCAGATGAACGTCAAGTTTACGTATCGTGTGGTTGTTGAACACAAGGTTATACCGCCAAAGTTGCACTGCTTACAAGTTGTGTTGTTTGTAGTATATTCGGTGAGGCAATGATGATATCAGCTTGTGTGTCAGTATTTGGTTATTCATGGAGTAAAGTTGTAGTCCGCGCAGCAGATGACATAGTTTTATGGACGGGAACTGCGGCGCTGCACGGGTATACCAGCTAAGGCAGACCACCCCCGCCCCCCCCCCACACCCCCACACCCCCCGCCAAGCGCAATACTTCTTGTGCATATGCTGAATATGCGATCTATACAACACCACAAGCAGCAGTGGTAAAAAAGCCGACACACTTTCACTTTCTCCATTTCGACTGGTTTGTTTATGCCCGTAAGCTCTCCAACATGATATAAATTCAGTTCTTTCCCACATAGGAAGGGGTGGCCAAATAGATGTATTGGTATTGTCGAGAGCTTCCATTTATTGTTTGACCCAGTATAAGCATGAATATACCAAGTAGAGTGCACCCTTATTTTAAACAATTTATAACTTCCACTCAGAATGATTTCTCAAAATACCACGTAAACTTTAATAAATTGATTTAAAAGTTGGGCTATTTTACGCTTACTAATTATTATCTGTTTTTATTTAACTTGTAAGTTTTCTAAAACTTATTAATAGTTCCTTTGACTAAAAGTGCGTTCTATGCAAAAAAGCACCTAAATACACACCATCTTCGTAAACTTCGTGTGTTGAATAGTTGTGCTTGAACTTGCTAAACTATTTACCTACTAGCTATAACAAGGAAAATAAGCTATACGATATACATTACATATAACGTAGAAACTTAGCTTCCTAGCAACATTGTTCGACAAGTTGCATTGCAGCTAATAATTTTCGATAATAAGCAAGTATATTTAGTTTAGTTTCTGGCATAGTACAATTAAGAATAATTATAATATAAGTTTGAGCATGTGATAATTTTAGATTCGTTAAAATACCAATCAGAATACATTCTTGTTAAAATGTTTCTATTCTTGAAGATGCAGAAAAATTCAAATTACATTCTTTACCAACTTTTACTTTGTAGTATTAGGTTTCTCATCTGATCTTAATGAGAGAATATGAGTCGAGGTTTAGCGGGTATTTCTTCATAATAAACTATGTCAATCGTAACACTTGAACACGTTGAAACACATCGAAGCCAAGGACGTATCGGTATCTATCTCGATCTGGTAAACTTCTAGCGTTGCTGGAAAAAGAAAATTCTTTGACGCGTAGAGAGGGGATAAATTATGCAAATCGCGTGTAATAGTGATTGAATTGTCTTTTTCAGGAGTATTATCAACCGTTCTACGAGTGGCCTTTCAAACCCAATCGCCTAAAAGGGCAACGGGATTGCATTTTTTCAAGGTAAGGATTCATTGATCTCTATAAATATGTATTAATCTGGTAATCGAACAATATATCTTTAACGCTATGTTCAACAACATTGATAATACTTCGACGAAGCATGGGAGGAAGAAATGCGTCGTTGTTCCCTCTTAGCTCCATTCTGGCAGTGACAGATATTGTTTATCTTTTATTTATGTCTACGGTGACACGTTTCTTTCTATTTCACCTTTATTTGTAAATTTTGTATTGTTTATATTTCTAGCTTCATTATTAATTGTGTATAATAATCTTGTATTGATTCGCTAAGTAGGTGGTAGAGCGATCTTAATAAATAGAAACTCGCCCTTTTCATGTGGTTGTTTTCATGTACAACTTTGTGAACAAAATTAAGAACTGATAATGAAGTGCCAAACATAGGGAGCGATGCGTTTTAATAATATTATTCAACGTTTTACTGTAAATCCTTGTTGGCGATGCCGTCTTTATAGCAATTACTCCTATTGGTGAGGATTACCTTGCCCTTCTGCCCACCATGGTCACCAAAACCATTTAAATCATACTCCATTAAAGGGCAAAGTAAACAAAAAACGCATGTAAATCGCAGGTCATCTTCGGTTTTTATCATGCGACGTAACATGCACGGGTGGACTTACAGACAGAAGAACAGAAAAGAGGTGCATATAGGGGTGCTTGGCTGCCTTGAAGTATGCGCTTTTGAGAAGAAACTGCAGTTGGCGTTGCATTCCAGTTGTGTTCCAGTTGCCGTTGCTGGTTACCTTAACTGTAATGACATGGTGCTCCGAGTTCAAACAAATCTCCATGTTTTCTTTCCAGATCGTTCAAAATCATTAATAAGAACACTTCGAATTGTTGGGTACCACACAATAATAACTCTTGCCATTTATTATGTATACGCAAAACATAATATGTTAGATTTAGCTTTTTGTTGTATTGCTCGTTTGATTGCATTCGTATTACGTAAGTTATATACAACACTTCGCCAAAAAGTGAAACTTGTAAATAAAACTTGCTAATTTAAACTCGTGCTCGCATATTTGAAAATTAATATTTCGTAAGCTCGACACAAATTACAATTACACTCAAGATTGATTCGAAATATAGGGAAAATATTGAACGCCAACTAAACACGCTTTTAAAGTGGCAAGAGAGTTTGTGGAACCCTTATTTTTCACGGAAGAGTATAACAACAAACCTATCAAACCTCATAATGTGGTGTGCGTATTTGTTTAAACAGATTGAAGACGAAAAAATTCCAAAATATTGTGAATAATTTACTTTCGTACACTGGTAAACAGTAACTGATGGGTCAAAAAAGAAAAAAAAACAAACATTGTGTGTGTTAGTATACCTTTTAATAGCACCAGTACTTTTTTAAAACATTATTCTCTGCACGCGGATGAAATGATACATTTATTGTGGATATATCTTCGCGTTAGGATACAACATTAACTTTGAATAAAATCAGCAACACCGATATGTATTTAGTTATTTATTACTTACTGAAAGCCAATCACAAAACTTAGCAAACAACTAAGTTTTTTGGCTAGAGTATTTATGGTAAATAAAGCGGAATTTAAGGATTAACATTTATGGTAATTTAGCTGAAATTACAGAAATACTATTTTAATTTGTGCTGGAAACATATCAACTAAAATAAAAGGAGAAAAGGAAACTCCTTTTCAATGAACCCGAAAACCACTCTCGAACATTATATAAAATCACAGCCATGACACATCACTGCAAACGAACCATGTGAATCGTCTGATGTTAACATGCATTAATATTTTATTAAATATAACAGTTAAATTGGGTTGACCAGATTGGACGGTGGGAAACTGGTTAAAGTAAATAACACGAGCGAAGAGGCCCTGGTAGGACCGTGGTCGAGGCGGTCAGTGGGCCTAGCGAAGCGCGAGTTTTCCTACCGCTGTGGGCGTGTTTTAACCACGGCGATTCCTGCGGTTCCTACGCGTCACTAAAAACCATAAAGCCGAGTACATGAACTCTTCCCTCCTTGGGTTAGGAACTTGCGGGCACTAATTATGCATTATATATTAACTGAAACTATGAGTAATATGGCTGCGATTTAATGACTGAACAAGTTTCCTTTTCAAGTTTCGAGTTTCTTACGAGAGAAACAAAGTGAAGAGTGGAGTTTATTCTAAGAACAATTCTGCAGCACTACGAATTGTATGAATTCTTAATGGGCTGGTCTATGACGAATACAATATTATAGATACCACACGAATATTTCGATATCGATATCGATAAAGCAAATTTTTATTTTTTATGTAAAAAATTATAATTTAAAAAAAATCAAGTTCAAAAATCGTATGTAAAGAGTAGGCATAAGCCTGTTATTAAAATGTGTGGCCTAGTAAATAGTGTTATTTTATGGTATCCCAAAAATGTATAACGGTTTTTAGTTTATTGACCCGGCACCTCCACCATAACAACAACCAACCAACAACAGAACCGAAATTTGAAGAAATTAATCAATTTTTTGAGGTATTTACAGCATTTAAAGAGCTTTCACATTTCATGACACAAAACGTTACTGTCATTATTATCGTTTTAATTTTTCACGTTTTAATCAATTTTTTTCTTTATGTTATGACATTTTAGAAACAGATTCGTCGTTTACTTTTCTTCCAGGTTCCATATCTGAAGTCTTACTTTAGTTAGACCATTGCATCAACTTAAGATAACATGGACTCATCAGAACACTTAACTTATAGTAATTTTAATGTCGTTAAAAATGTGGGCAGTAAAACTTCACGATTTGCATCTACAACGTATTGGTCTAAGTTTCCAATGCTTACATTATTAGTTTAGTGTCCCATATTATGTTACACAATAGTTCATTATGTTGCAGTAATAGTTTTATTTCTTTTTAACAATAGTAAAGTTACCCATTGCTGGTGAGTGCTCAACTAATTAGTTATCCTACTCATGACATATGAATTAAGTCATTTGTTAGAATGTTTGCTGCAGAAGAGCATTTGTTTAATGCCTTCTCAGAACGAGGTTTACAGAGATGTTTCTTACAATAAGGTAAACGAAGCAAACGTGTTATTTAACCCCCAGCAACTGGAGCTGAGCTTCAAAATTAGTCGAATTGGATGTTGGATTGAATTCAGTAGAATTTCTGTTATTTCTTGTTTTAAAGCTATTTTTAACAAACCTATAATGCCGCCAAGTCGGTCCTAAAAAGATGTATGCTCATTGTTTTACTATAAAAAAAAAAATCGTCGTGGTTTGTACTTTTAATGATTTATTTTTGTCCATATTTAAAAAATATTTTTGTATGATCTCTTCTTGACAATTGGCTACTTTCAACCTTCATCATTACATTTTCAAGGGACCTTCGAAATCTCTGATCTTAGACCTGTCATGTTTTTGGATGTAATCGAACAAATTATTTCTCTTGAAAATCTTACTTGTATAATTTGATTCCATTTTTCGTACCATTTTGTTTCTATATTTGTTCGCTCTGTACCGATCAAAATAACAAAATTTCAGGAAACCTTTAAAATCTCTTAATACAATTACGGTACTTTTTTTGGAAATAACTGAATATATAATAAAATATTACATTACATTTTTTTCTTATTTTTCTATGCAAGTTGTTTTCAGTTCGTTCCCTCCCGGAAGAATATTCACTCAGAACCTGAATGAATGAATTATTGAATTGAATCTTCATGAATGAATGAATGAATGAAATCTTCAGGGGACCTTTGAAATCTTTCAACATATAGCGGATAGCATATCAAACTTTTTTTTTTTACAATATAAGACTTATTTCTCAAGAGACTGTATTTTCGTTATTTGGAACCTGGGAGATAGGCCAAATAAGCTAATTCATAAAAGCATTATTAAAACATTTATGGAACATCCTAGTATTCTTTATATTGATATTGCATTGGTTTCAAATTTTAATCAATCAATATTTAACCCTATTTCCAGCCATGAAGTCGGGTAAGCGATAAGAGGCTCCCACTACATTCGATTGTAAGCCAATGCAAGCCATACCTGGCGCTTTTTCTACATTGTCTCTTTCTTCTTCTATTACTTATTCTTCACTTTCACAATTTTTCTTCACTTTCATCTTCCTCGGAGACCTCAACCAGTTTTTGCCATATTTTCTTTCTTCACCACCTTTCCTTATCAATCTTTTCTCGAGCAGTGCTTCTTCTTTTTACATCCATTGCTATAACCTCTATTACCACCTAAGTCTGGGACTCCCTCTATCTTCTTCTTGTGAATCAACGAAACAAGATCTTGGGATTCCTGCCTAGAGTGCAATGCATGTCCTTCTTCAGGTGTCTATACTAGGTATTTTAGGCGTTGGGCAATCTTAAAGGAAATGTCTGAGGTCTGTTTAAGAAAATTCAATTCCTTGCATTCGCATTAACGAAAGAAGAAAAAATCGGTAAACACATTTCAATCAGGATTGCCAGTGGCGAAATTCGAGCTGTTACCTCCCTAATCACCCCACACGTTACGCAGGAGCCGTGCCACTGTCGCAACAAAATGAATAATCAATATTGTAGTTGGACAGCTGTACTAAATAAACAGTAACATAAATACAGCAACCAAAAGCCTATTTTCAACCATGTGTCATACTGAAATACAAGAACTGAATAATTGATGGAGTGGCTGGCAGACTCTTGATTTACATATGTCGTTGGCTGTCACTGTATAATTGGACACATTTAATACTACGTATCAATGTTTTCTTTTTTGTGGAAATAAGTCGAATTCTTATAAATCCTTTAAAACTTAATAAGTTGATATCAAGCTTAATTCGTTTTTTTTTCGTGGGAGCCTGCCCAGGGTTTAATTCATGCCCCTTATCAGGTGTCTAACTAGATATTTTTATGGCTTTGGATAATTGTGAATTGTCTATTGTATTGTGTATTGTGTCCGAAGTCTATTTAAAACTTATATCGGATTGACGGTCTCGACAGGATATGAATCCGGGACCTCCCGAATCAGAGTCGCGCGTAATTCGGCATAATTCCATTTTCCCAATACATTTCAACTATTGATTTACTTATACACATCACTCACTTGAACTATTCCTCGCAATATGCTTATTGAACACCAAACCACGCCCCCCCCCTCGCCCCACCTACAATAATGTTGTAAGGAAATAATGTTAAGTTTTGCAAACACTTTTCCTACCGCACTATTTGCGATGTAGTTAAAAAGACTTCATTAAACAGACTAGGGTTATGTGTATAAATAATTTTTAAATCGATGTCAATCGATAAAAACTATAACCTGTCTTTTTAATTAGTTGAACTTTACATTGAACTCACTTAGCTTCAAGCAAAACAACGCAGATATTTACCCTACTTACATCACAAGATTGTCCATACTGGCTGCCGTAGAATGATAACGCTATTTTATGCAAACCGATTAGATTTGTTGGGTCACATGATAATAAACATGTTATGATTCTTTTGTATATTCGATTGAAGTCGAAGAGAAGTTTTTAATAAAAAAATAATTTCCGTGACATTAACATGATCCCAATTAGGTTGAAAGGCTTGCCTTTATAAATCACTTTTCAGTCCGTCTGTGCGTGTGTCACGTCTCAGGTTAAAAACCAAACATGACCCCCGATTGACATACGTTTCTAGGGGAAGCTTCGCTCCCAAATCTGGTAGGCCAACTTTTGTACCAGTTCTTGTATAAATACACTAAAATCACTATTATTTGACACTAATAATATGTATTATTTAAATGTATACTTAATACAAACACAAATGTACTACACCTCACGGGTTTAATTAACAACATTATTCAACCCTAAGTTAAAAAATCCAAGATGTTTGATACATTTTATATTTAGAACGTAAAATTGGATTTTAACAAGTTTCAAATTTATCCATAATGTTATTGCACAAAAATAGCTCTACTACAATTCAAAACGTTCAACAGGCTTGTTTGAACGTAGATGTTTCGACAAACCACTCACAAGTTTCGATAGTCTAAAATTATCGTTTCTGTCTTGAATGTGTACGTGGTCGTAGACTGGTGGATACAGACAGAGGAGTAAGAGGGAGGGGTACAGTTTACCCCGAGTGTCTGTCTGGTCCCATTCTATTCTGAACACTATTGAGCCCTGCATTGTGGTCAGCTATAGGGTTGCGACCCCGCTACTATCTATGCCACGGAAGAGCATTCAAGCCAAACTCACACAAATGACTAAAACACGAGCATGACTACAACAGATAACGACAAAACGTGTTGTAATGCCGCATTTAATACTGAACTGATTGTGATGCAGAAGCTTAGCTTGTAATTTACCAATAATGATTCTAACACGTGATTCTAGGTAACTTCATTATCCATTTCACGATTATTTAAGAATGAACGTTGGCTTTTATGTCTCATAAGTAGGGAGCAATTGCTATCCTATGCATCACCTCTATGTCCGTCCGTCTGTACGTCCGTCTGTACGTGTATCACGTCTCACGATAAAATCCGAACATGACTTCCGATTAGCTCGAGTATTTTTTGTTCACATTGAGAATAATAAATAGTAATTATTTTTGTGTCTCTGAGGTCAAGTGGTATGGACTAGCGTCGACCCTTATGTGACGTAGAATTACCCGGCACCTCCACCAACCACACGACATTTGTACCGTGGAAATAAATGTAACATAATGCTGTGTTCTTCTTCGACGATCTGTTGATTAAATATCTCCACGACCTCATTTAGGTACTCCCGTGCAAGTGCTTGTCACATATCACCATGTGGTTATGAGGTATTATAATATATGATGATTTGCCAATAATTGTGTAACACGATACATTGAGTGTAGTATATTTCTAATATCTTATCAAGTGAGTGGTTAATGGCTATAGAAGATATAAAACACATTTGAACGATCTTGAACTGGAACTACACAAAATAGAATATAGTAAGCGAGAACTTCCTCCTGTTTATTTATATGTGTCATGCTCAACACTTCAGGAGCCAGAGTGACAGTGAGAGGCGCATTGTAATATAACCAATTCTTAGATAACATTTAAGCAAAATGGGAAGTAATCAAAAATTTCTGGAGTTAGTGTCATGTACCAAATTATATTTTTTGAAACCTTCGGACACTGTTAACAAATAAACAGCTATATTAAAATGCCGAATCTGGTTTGTTGGATGGATGTTTATACACCCAAAAACAAGCTGACAAAATATATTTTAATGATTGAAATCGAAATTTATAATATTGAAAGCCTTGAATTCTGTTTGTAAGAAAATGCTTTAGGTTATTTAAATTAAATTCTCGGGATCAAATCCCTATTTCGATTGTCAAATTTGGGCTTTAACTTCCATACGTGGGGTGGTCACATCCGATTGTTTTACACTCGTCCACAAAGGTCGTTACCAATATACGTGCGTTTTGACTCTCAAAATATTATCTAGTATATTTCGTTAACATTCTACCCTTCAACTTCGATAATAAAGGATGTTTTCAGTAACCCCGAGATCAATTGGGTAGCTGGAGCTAGCGTCACCGTAGCGAGACGTAGAATTACCCGGCACCTCCACCAACAACGAGATTTGTTTGGTGAAAAGAATGGTGTTATAATTCTGCATTCTTCTTCGAAATGCTTTATTTTTATTTTTATTTAATTCATGGAATCAAATTCCAATTTAATTTTCAAATTTGGTTATTTACACTGTTTAATTGATATTTAACGTCCGTATGTGGGCACGTGTAACAGGTCGCCCGAAACGGTCTTTACAAATACTTGCGTTTTGACTATCAAAATATCATCTATTATAATTGTGCTAATTTTCCGACGCTCAATGTTCAAACATAAATTCAAACATTATACGACAATTTTAGAACTTTATCGATGTATCGATAGTTGTTTCAAACCTCCACTACCACTGTAATAATGCTATTCATGAGAGAACATCACCAACACTTCTTGTAAGCGAGTGATTTTCAAAGTCGTATATTTAAAACTAGGAAAACGCCAAAGTCGTTGTTAGACGAGTGAGTGAGCCATGTATTGATTACCCGGTAAAATTTCCTTTCTACCCCTACCAAAGACCTCCCTAGCATATCAAAGGCTAGAGTGGCGCATTATGGCCTTACAGTTGACGTGTACTTATACCAACTAAACATAAAACCCTATTATTTATACCTATATAAATATCAAACTTAAATGCAAACGTTCCAGGGTACTCAACACATGAGTCGCTCACTCGTCTAACAACAATTTTGGCTTTTCCTATAGTCTAGTTGGCTAAGACGCCCTTATACCCGACATGTGGGAGACTTGGGTTCAATCCCCTGGTCGGGAAATATTTTAAAATAATTAAACATGTATTGAAATAACGCAGTATAATCATCTGTGACAATACTATGGAGAACATAGCCAGTACGAAATACGTTTAAAGATTGCAAAGTTTACTCAATCTCCGAGCGGAATTTGGGGGTACCTTGAACGTGCAAGATTCGATACGCCTTAGTCACTGCATGGAATTTGCACAACCTAACAAATACAAAATATTCTTTCAAAAACAAAACCATTGTCGTTAAAATAAAACCTACACATTTAAAGCATGTTTTTTAATTCATTATTTCTTGTAGGTTTAAATCGCAACGGATTTTGCTCATTTTGTTAACAGTACTCAGCTACCTAGTCACGGATGTCTGTTTAAAATTTCAGCTCAATTTATTTAGTCGTTCGGCCGTATGGGACCGGACAAACAAACAAACATTTTACAAACATTTAACAAACAGACAAATTAATCAGGACGAAGGTCCGTTCGACTTGCGTTGTAGACTCGTTCGCTGCGTTCACTCGTCTAAAAATTTCAATTATTGGATTTATTGCAATTAAATTACTTGAGCGATAATAATTTTAAAAATATTGCATAACTTTACACAGTTGGTAAACACACATAGCGTAAGAACACTGTCCATGCCCAACTTTTGCACACACCAAGACATTTAGTTGCAGATGCTGTGCACCAGACACTATATTATAAAATATCAGGGGAGAGACTTCAAGCCTCACTACTTATCCCAAAATATACAGATGAGTAGTAAACATTTTTGTTTGTAACTATTACAATTCGTTTTCTGTTTTTTACTTGCTTTCTGTATCTATAATTATTCGTTTCCCTACTGTGGGTACAACAGGTGTCGTGTAAGGAATATAAATACGAAGATGCATTGACCGTATGCAATTAACATGCCTTGTGTCGGTTATTTGTTTGAGAGTAGATCGATGACTGACAATTATTAAGTGTCATGATTAAGTTTAATACGTTCTCACTATTTGTCTGGAATCTGTTAGTTTGTAATATAGTTTGAGGTTTAAGTAGATAGCTTTGAGTTAATTGGGGATTAAAATGAGGGATAACTAAGTTGATGGCGTTGTTTTTAGTGTTTTTGTGATGCTTGGGTTCACATGGTGTTTAAGGTTGTTATGGATATGAGCTCGGTGCTTTACCGTCAAGTAGTTTGTGAGAACGATTACACTTAATCGAGTACCCATGATGTTACGTGAAACTTTTTCTCTCTGACGATAATACAGAAGGATCGGTGTTGGAAAGGTTCCGTGTCAAAGCAACTACAGAGAGGTAGAATGCTTGGGCAGAAGGAATTGGAATTGCATAGCGTACAATACCTCATTACTCGAACCAATAACGTTATGCTTATTCATACAACTCGCCTTTACTGGTCATCTCACTTGTAGAGAACTTCTTGAAAGTCGAATGCAGGCATTTGTTTGAATGTCAAATATTTGAATTAATTTCATATGTTTTCTAATGACAACAAATCGTATTATTATAACAATTTATAAACATCACATGCAAAACATGTTTGCAATGGACTAACAGATGATAAACCGTCGAGAAGTGAATTTTACTGTGTCATTTAAAATAAGTTAATAAATTTATTTTTAAACAATGTCGTCACAAGTCGTCACATGTACTTTCACAAAGCAATAAACGTTTAACTTTGTTCCCCTGTGGAATAGAAAGTATTAACTTGGATGGTTTTAAACAACGGTGATAGTATCTATTGATTCCGTACACCCGCGGCAATGTACTTAATTATGAACTTTCTATGTGAGCGTGAACAGTGGAAACCAGCATCAGTACGAGATCATAAAATATAGGTAGCGAAGCAACTTATCAACAGATTGTCGAAGTAGTATAAACACAAATAATGTTCTCTAGCATTCAAGTCCTGTTGATATAGATGCCCGTCCACTGACCCCAAGGATCACAAAACACATTTTGAATCATCCCTGTGGAAGGGCAATACCAACAAAAATCGCATATCAATATGAAGATCATGTTCGGATTTTATAGTGAGACGTGACACTTGCTCAAACGGACGGACGTACATAAATTTGAAGCATATAATATATGGAATCTTGCTTCTTAAGGGTACCTCTAAATATGATTTCAAAAGAATTCAGTAAATATGTCTGAAAAGTAAGTAGAATGAAAGAGGGACTTAATAATAGAGAAGGTTAAAAAATATAAGGTACGTAACCGCAGAATCAACAAGTATATTCAAATTACCCGAATCAATTCAGCTATCTACCCATTCACTACCTCAAAGTGCGTATTCCATATTACACTTTCAAGTCTTATTTGTTGAGGAATATGCCAGAGTGGAATTAGGTGACCGACTTGATGGCACATGTTTGTAACACAGAAGGATTTAAAGGGGTATTCACCTGCTAAACTCAAAAAATTTATTTCATTCAGGCTAACTAGTTATGAATTTAGAAATTATCAAAAAAATTATTGGGTGCACCATGACCCAATTTTTTGTTGTCAAACTTGGTATTATAAAAATTGTCCCATCGGCAAAAATCTCCCACAAGATATAACATGGGAGCGATCTTTAAGCCCCGTGACCTTAGAGGATTTTGATCCAAAAGCATATTGGCCATTATTGACGTAAGCCTACTCTGTAGTGTTTTCTGTGTATCCTCTTTATTTTGTTTTGTAATTTGGGCGAATGGTTCGGTCAAAATATGCTGATTACCAAGAAGAGGTGTGATTTTGGAATGCATATTTTTGTGTGTTTGAGTGTATATTTGTGCACAGTTTCAAGACACGATGTTATAAAGGGCCATTTTAGATTGGTACGGTGCTTTAGTATCTATGTGGAACAAAAAATTAATAGGTTAATTAGAGCCAATTTAAAAAATTTTCCGAAGCACAAATTTTCTAAATTTCTGGGGAAAAATTAAAAAATTGTGTAAAATCACAGTTACCAGATGTAATTTTTTAAACGATCATTTTAGTTATGGTATTATGCTATAGATTAATTGGTAAAAAAAATTATTGGTCGTCTGATTAACAAGTGCATGGTGATAAGGATACACATTCTTTAGAGCGGTGGATAACAGACGCTTCTGATGTTTTTCACACACCGGGATAGATGTCACCTCGTCGTGATTACCCTCTCTGCACGAATTCTCCCAACGCCTCAAATCGTTTTGAATACAACAGTGTCTAGCCGCAAGGTAGGCCTACGGCTTGTACACAGAACCCCGGTGCTTTGTAATGCTATGATTTTGACACTCTATGGACGCACGTCGACTGAGCTACTCGCCCATGGTCTATCCGAGGGCTCGATCCCATGGAATAGACGCCATCGATGTGGAATGATATGGAATTGAGTTTCGATTATCTGACTCAAACGTAGGTGTTGGTCTGCCTCTGCGATGTCTGTCCGCTGATACGGGGGCGAACGCGCATGTGCACGCGTGAATATAAAGGCGTACATTGAGATACACTACAATATAAAGTAGCGAAGCTCTCATATAAGCATCTCTTGTCTATGTCTGTCCGTCCGTCATATCAATCTGTGCTTGTTTCACGAACGCGAAGTCCGATTGACGTGCGTTTTGGGCACATCCCTTCAACGAAGATGATATACATAATGATTTTGGTGGTCGTGAAGATAAGTCCACCCCCCCACGAAAGTTTGAACATTCATTATCCGGCCGAAACCTACATGATTGCTGAAGGCGAAAACAATCGAGAAACATTTGTAATGGTAAGTTTCCCGGAACCGCCACCAAAAAGATCATTCTTCTTCAACGGTCTGATTTTTAGCTGACACAATTGTTTTTCACGTATTATTCTATTCAGTTATGGCAATGTATTTTCAAAAAAGGACAACTTGACGTAATAACAATAAAAATAAATTACTAGTTTATTGTTTAATGTCTCATTTTTAGAATGAGACCCGGTAAAATAAGCTGGACAATCTGGGCTTGATTCTCAGAGTGAGCAATCTTTGTATACAATATTGTTTTGACACTTTTCAAAACATTACTGTTTTATAAAACGAAAAATTCTAAATTATTGTTCTAAAACATTATATGTAGCAACGTTTGTTAAATTGAACTTCCGAAACATTTTGAATGCGTCAGCGATGTTGGACACGTGGATTTTCCGGGCCCAGTTTACTACCTTTAAACTTTGTTTTTACCCGGAAACAAATCCCGGATCCGCCGGCCACTCGAGGGTGGCTCGTCGGAGGTAGGGTTTATTGTCGTACGTTCTCCCCGGCGCTCAAATCCGAGGGGTTCCCGCGACCACTCGGTTCTTCCCCGCCAAGAAGCTATCGGAGACATGGGTTAATATAGGTCAGGCAGACGGAGGTTTTTGTGTACATTTATAAACGTCAATACAACAAGAATGAACCCGTCAATCTCGACTGACACCTGTAACAGCAAATCGTTTCGTTGTACAATCGTTGATATAGGACGATATCTCTTGAAACTCCATTAGTTTACTTACTTGATTCTCCTCAATTAGAAATAGATAACCCTAGCATTGTGTTGTCGATGGGGTAGTTGAAATCTCCCGCTGATTGTTGTGATAGCGTCTAATGCAGGCGACCTGCGAGGGCGAGGGGATGCTAGCGCGCGTGCGCTAGGGGATGAGAGAGCGCGCTATCCTAGTCGGGAGATGCGACCCATCAGTCGTCTCGGGTTCTCGGGGCCGTATCCACGCTACTACCGTCTACAAGTGTCCGCGACACGCCGCCACGCTCGCCCGTTCTGTTATGAGGTGGTACCGCCACTGAAGACATCATGGTGGTACGGAGGGGGCGCTGCCTTTCCATCAGTGTGTTGCATCTGCTTACCATCATGTGCCAAGGTAGTCACGTCTAGCACACACATGTTGCATGTTACACACGAGCGAGAGTTTGGAATTTAAGGGGAAAATAGTGTATTTTTATGAAAATTATGATTTTATAAATACATAAATAAAATAACAATAATATTTAAAAAAAATCATATTAATAATAAATTAATATTTGTCACAATAACATTAATCACAATGATAATAATAGCATTGCACACTTTATAATTATTATGCAGTGATCAATTTCCTCTAAAAATATTGTATAATTGTACAGTATAAAATAATTATTAACATATAAATAATAATTTGTAATAATGAGTAATAATAATAAGTAATAATAAGTAGAGAAATATTGAATAAGAAAAGATATGCTTACACAGTCATATTTCCAAGCGACAAATTGAAACACGTTGTTATAGGTAGGCCTACGAATAATATCCGTTTACCTATCTAATGTTTTCATTTCGAAAAACATTTTGTTGCACATTAAACTAACTATAACATAACAGGAACTGATACAGAATATAAAATAGTGCAATTGCCATCATTATAAATGATATTACAGTTAATTCTTAAACTAAGCAATATTTTTAGAAAAACTTCGACTAATGTAATACGAATTTGAATTTATTTATTCGTTATTGAATACTGATTTGCTACAGTTTCATGTCGTGGCTTATAGAACTTAAAAACGTGTGATAAACCGATAAAAACAGTTCAAGATACCTGTTATTTTATTTTAAACATAAAATATAGGCTAACAACTATTATAACCTTTTTCTAGGAAAATATAATCGCAATCATGCGTTAAATCTATAAAAAATAAAATAAACAAAACAGTGGTTAATATAATTGTATGTATAATGATTTATGAGATGACGATTTTATGATACAAAATTATGAAACATGAAAAACAATTTAATAATAATTACAAAACGAAAGTAAATTATTGGCAGCACCTTATATTGTTCAGCGCAGTTTAAAAAAAGTTTGTCTGCAATACAATAATATAAAACCATGAATGGATAATAAGCACACATATTCATGTAATAAACTATATGGCATACAATTTATTTTCTTCGTTGGTAAAATTTATTATCAATGTTTAAAACAGTTTGAACTTTCGAAGTATCTGCATCAAAATAATGAGTGCAGAGAATATATTATTTTTTACAAGTGAATACTTAATTAATGCCAACTTTACAGCACATGTTTAACGCATACGAAAACAAATAAAAATTCTGATTCAGCGATTTCCATATTTGTTGGAAGAAAACGGCATTCGATGGCAATATGAAACGCAAAGCAATCATACGACTACGAGACCTGAACCTCGGTATAGAAGACGGCATGCAATAGTTTGGCGCTCGCACATTCCATCAGCTCTTCCCGGCCTCGCTTCAACGACTCGACTCGATACATACGTACATGCATAGGCTTCCGAGCGATCGTTTGTGTTCTGAGTCGAAACTGAAACATTTTAATTGGATGCAAGCACATCCAACATCCTACGCTACGCGCGCGGTCGAAACCGAATCCCGAATTGCAACACCAGATGGAGGCGTTTTGTCGAACGTTTTTGCCCGACGGATACACGGTTTGTATCGTTACTATAATTGGTCATCATTTCTGTGACACGAATAAATTGAGATCGATGATAGGTGAATGGCTAAACGAGGTATGCACTATATAACATATTGGTTTTAATCGAAGCAAAAAGCTAAGTTAAGTGTGTATTATGTAAAATTGTTTCTCTATTAGCGGTAATAACATCACAGCAATCAGAAGTGCTCATGGTAAATTGTTATCGCAATATAGCGTTATTAGCAGAGCTAAAGCTCAGAATTGCTTATGATACATTGTTATTCTAAATATTACGAAAACAGCCGAAGTAACGCAGAAGTGATTATAATAACATATTGTCGTTCTAAAATTGTGATAATATGAGGCTTTGTAAGTGCTTAGGTAATATTGTTGTTCTAAATATTGCAAAAATAGTTCAGATAACAGTTATAAAATAGTTTATGGGAATATTGTTGTTCTAAATATTGCAATAATAACAGACAAAGAGCTAACTGGTAATGGGGGCTTTTGTAACATTGTTGTAGTTTATTTTCTTTTGGTTTTTGTAACAAATAAATAGCTTGTGGTAATTAGTTAATAGTGTTTATGAAATATCGGTGTTCTTTATTTTATTCAAGATAATGTTACAATTTGACTGTGTGTGTGATATTGTGACCAACACTATTCGGTACTTCACACGCGGTATTCAAACATCGATGGCTGCGGGGTTGTTACTGTCGTTGACTTGCTCTATTCCCGTCCTGCAATTAAATGCAAACATGTACCCGAGTAATTTGTTAATATGCAAATTGCGAATTCATATTTTAAAAAAAAACTTTATTTTGTTTTATTATACCTTATTTAATTACGTTTTATTACTGTAAATATGTTGGAGTTTTACATAACTGATTCACTACAAAAATGCGATTTAATTCAAACTCATTGATTGGCTTTAATAACTTTGCGATATATTAATTGTTTAATACGAACAAATTAGAATATATTATTAAATACCAATTCGAACATAGACATATTGCATCATTCAACAAGGAAACGGCGTAATTTTTATTATAGTTGTCTACAATATTCTTTGTAAAGGTCATATAATTGGAATAGGTTTGTTTAACTGTCTGTATAAGAATGGACGAGCGAACTGATATAAAATATTCTTATTCCGGCTAGAAATAATTTTGTA
The DNA here is from genome assembly GCA_024449915.1 of Sweltsa coloradensis. Taxonomy (NCBI): domain Eukaryota; kingdom Metazoa; phylum Arthropoda; class Insecta; order Plecoptera; family Chloroperlidae; genus Sweltsa; species Sweltsa coloradensis. Next base: position 1,226,551 of record JAMZAV010000080.1, read on the forward strand.
TATCCGTGAAAAAAAATCTGTCCATATTTCAAAGATTTTGCTAGATTCGCATTAAAAATGTTTTCACAATACAAGATTTTTACTTTTTAGATTGGTTTTTAATAAAGCCTGTTTGTTATTTTGATAAATTATAGCAATTTGTTTTGAGTTGATAATAAAAACGTAGCAGTTTTATCCTAAACAAAATTCTATGTCACTGTTTTGCATAGGCAAATAAATATCAACTTATTTCTATATTGTTGATTTGAGTGTTTGATGTGAAATTATAGATATATTGATATTAGTGAATTATTATATTCATGCAGTTGCTCTTGCATTACATCAAAATTAAACATTATTTCCAGAACACTGGATTAATAAAGATTTCAAAAGTCTAGAGACCGTAACATAGATTTTGTTTAAATCACAAGAATAATTGCCATGTAGCAATTTGTCCGTTTACTTTGCATTCCTCAAAACCTGGTTAGGACATTGTTGCTTCTTTCTTTAACTTCCCATATCACATACCAATAAATAACTTGTGAAGACATAATATTATAATTCATCGTTGATATCCGAGAATCCTCACACCGCTCCTTAAAATGCGAAGACCGTTCTTATCTTATCCTAACCCATCAACCCCTTTCCGCGTGAAATTCGCTGAGAAATGCATCTTATGTGAGGTGAATTTATTGGGAGCACCCTAAAACTGTGACCACGCATAGGCTAGCCCGGCCCACGCCGTCGAAGAGGGCGCTGCGCTAACAGCCGTACCTACGCAAGCCCATTCCGTGGCGATTTATTGGTCATTAACTCTATAAGAGTAAGCAATTATTTATTGCCTGAGAAAAAACATAATAACCTTATAAATGGTGGTAAATTTACGATGTCCAAGTGTAGTTAGCACGTTGCCTAATGCTGTTCTAGCACTCAATGTTATTCTGGAGTCGTACAAGTGACCCGGCATATTCCATTCCGGTCAGGGGGGGCTAACGTTTATGGCAGGGGCTGATGGAGTGACATAAAAACCTTAATTAACCCGAACTTGTATAATAAACAGACAGCCGGGAGAGCTGGTGCGTATTACGCACTCTCGCATTCCGCTCCGTGAATTGTTAAATTATTTTGACAGCCCTTAACGAAATGACAAATTATTTCCATGTAGTACATTAGCGCATATGCCAGTGTAGGCGCGGGTGGCTGGGTGTCTTTGCGTTGCTTGCCGTTGTGTGAGAGTTTCGTGAAGAAAAATAATGATCTATTTTCATTAGAGCCGCTGTATCAGCCACTGTGAATGGACTCAATGAAGCCCCCAAGTTTCCAAGTAATTATCTGAAAAGTCTCGTTTAGTTTTCCATTGTTTCTCCTGGCTCGTGATTAAGAAGTGTTCCGCGAGATGTTATCAGCTGGACGGCACAAGGCAGGGCGTCGCGACGCTCCCGCGCTCGCTTGTGAAGAAGTTAATGGGGCCGAGGAAGATAACATTGCAAAGTGCATGTTTTACGGCGCCTTTTACACTGGTTTTCACACTTTAATAGGATACTTATATTCTCGCTTTTGATTTGATATGGGAGCGCACAGTTCAGCTCTTGCGAGGCGACAATTAAGAGTAACGCGCAACTTCGGGTCTCATATCGGAGCATTTATCCGTTTGTAATGAAATGGAACGGCATAATGAAACAACACGTTAGATAAGCGGCCTCACAGACATATCACCAAAGTGTCTGGAAAACAACGGATTTAAATATAAATTATATCAAGCCAAGCGTAAGATTAACCTTTCTGAATACTGTTACTTATGAAACCGAGACTCTCCGAATCTGTAAACTTATCTGTGTTTTAACATTAAGTAAACTTCTAAAAACAAAGTTCAAACTTTCTATATCTACATTATAATAAATTGTTTCATCAAAAAATTTCAGCGTATTCTATCGTCTTAAAAATGTGTTAATATACATTTAATATTATTAGAATGGTGCCACTACCGTGTATTAGAAATAAAATTGCATTGCTAGTTTGTGAGCAATATTACGCCATTCTTAAACTGTTTTCTTAAGTATACAACTTTTTGTATGGTCTTTCGATCAGGTCACTCGCCTATTGTGTTGCGATTTAATCATTTGTTTCATTAATTTCAACGCATACGGATTAACATAAAATTGCATTTAACTTTTATTCAAAATAATTAGAAAGTAAAATTAGTGACGTAGTAACGATGAACGGTAATTTCGCAAAATTACGATAACTAAAATCACTAATGTAATATGTTGATGCGTGCACCTCAGCAGAGGGCTTAATAACGTTCTGCACAAAATATTAACAAAAAGTGTTCTTGATCAATTCGTCACAAATGTTGCAAATGCAAAAGTGGAACATCCTATTTTTTTAATGTTTTTAATTATTTTGCATGAGGATTAAAAAGTAGATAGTTTGATGCACTTGTTTTATACCAAAAAATAATTGGATGAGCGAAGCGAAGACTTCAATTTGACTTTCTGTTTTTTTTTTCACTTACGTTATTTCAAGAAAAATAGCTCGAGTGTTTTGTTTATTGTTAGTTTTTCTGTCTATTTGTTCGCTCTCTACCGGGCAAACGGCATATGCGATCTTGATGAAAATTTGAGGGGACCTTCGAAATCTCTGAACTTAGACTTGCTACGTTTTTGGGTACAATCGAAGAAATATTTCTCATGAATATCGTACTTTTACGATTTTTTCGATTTTTAGTGCGATATTTTCGTGACATTTTGGCCGATTCTGACCAAACGGGTAGGGCTACAACGTTCATATTTCACATGCACATTAGGGTAATGGTGATGTATTGACGTTTGAAATAAAAAGTTGAAAAAGTTAGCCAGAATCTATAGAAATAAAGGTTTTAATTTGAGTTTTTTGAGGTGTTAAATATTAAAACCTTTATTTCTTTAGATTCTGGCTAACTTTTTCAACTTTTTCTTTTAAAAGTCAATACATTACCCTTACTTTTATGTCCATGTGAAATTTGAACGTTGTAGCCTTATCCGTTTGGTCATACTCCGCCCAAATAGCACGAAAATATAGATTTTAGATCTTCCTCACAGCCTTGTATGAAAACTTCACAGGAGATTTTATACCTTACTCACAGCCTTGTTACAAACAATCAAAGATCCAACAGACCTAATGATGGCTTTGTATCAGAGTCGATAAAGAAGTTTTCCGTTATCGACTCTGCTTTGTATTTGCTTTGTATGGGCCGTGTTAAAATGTTTTTATTATTTTAAATTAATATTAACATTTTATAATTAAAAAGCTCATCCATCAACGCGACTAAAAAAAGCGTTTGCGAAGCTTCCTAGTTACTGAAATTACATAATGTAATAATGCATTAAACTTGTTTAAGTAATATTGTAAAAAATGTGAGATATTATTGCCGTGTTATTGCAGAACCCTTCATTTTGCTTATCACAACTGATACCATATTTGTATAATTACTTTTCACCTACTTTGACAAAGGTCGTTATGTGTCCGTGGTGGCTCTTACGGTATGGGTGCTCAGATTCATAGACGTGTGGAGGCGAGGGGCCTGGGTTTCAACATTGATGAAACTGAAACTTGAATGCACTTTTCCTTTAATCTTCACAACTCAACATCTCACATAGTTAAATCATTGCGCAGCTCGAGACGTAAAGAAACAGGGAAGTGATCGCTAATTATAGTACCTAAACAAATATAAATGATGTGATTGATTTATTGTAAAAAATATCTATCGGACTTATAAAACAGTGAGTATAACTCCGTCGAATCGGATTTCCGTTCAAGATTTCTTAATAAAAATTTTTATTTTTATTATTTTTATTTATTTATTCATTTAACGTCGATCCTATTCAGTTAAAAACTGATTTTCAAATGAGGACAACTAAATACATCTAATTACATATATGCTAACACAACAATGAACTACAGTTAAGTAAATATTTGAAATAGTAATATTATAACAATAAATAATTTAAGAAATTCTCTGTACTATGCAATCGTGTTTTTTCCGCACTATTTGGACTGCCAAGTTATGTTGGAATAAAAACAATTGGATGAGCGAAGCGAAGACTTCAATTTCACTGACTCCCAAAAAAATTTAGCTCGGGTGTTTTTTTTTTTGTCTGTTTTTCGCTCTCTACCGGGCAAACGGCATATCCGATCTTTATGAAAATTGAAGGGGACCTTCGAAATCTCTGAACTTAGAGCTGTATTGTTTTTGGGTACAACCGAAGAAATATTTCTCATGAATATCGTACTTTTACGATTTTTTCGATTTTTTGTGCGATATTTTCGTGCCATTTGGGCCAATTCTGATCAAACGGGTGGGGCTACAACGTTCATATTATACATGAACATTAAGGTTATGGTGATGTAGTACCTTTTGAAAGAAAATTTGAAATAGTTAGCCAAAATCCATAGAAATAAAGCTTTTAATATAAGTTTTTTACGGTAAATAATAATAAATTGACAAGTAACAATAGAAACTTGACAACAATCACCTACAATGCGTAGGCAGCAAAACAAAGCACTTGCAAAAGTAAAGATATCCCATGCAAACTAAAAACTTTAAAAAAGCTCATCCATCAACGCGACTAAAAAAGCGTTTGCGAAGCTTCCTAGTATCAATAACTAGGAAATCGCTAAAGTCCCGTCGCGTTGTTGAGCGAGCACCGGTACGTGCAACACGACCCGAGTACGACATTCCCATAATGTAACATACCAATGAGTCTTTAAGGTCTTGACCGATTTAGCTGAAAATTTGTAAAATAGGAGAGAATGGATAAAATCCACCGCCATCTAGAGGACCTTGACATCATTTCTTTGGGAAAACTATTTTTACTCTTTGATAACAAATAATACACTGCTTCCTCGATAGTATTTTGATTACTTCTAGTGCATAGTGAGACTTTTCGTTGCCATGGTAACGTTACTTTTGTTATAATTACTATCTACACTACTTAAGGTCTTACCCGATGTAGCTGAAAATTTGTAAAATAGGAGAGAATGTTGTACTTATTGACCCTCAAAATTTCATAACGATCGGAACATTTTTTTTTTTTATAATCAACGATCGGATTTTGTTCAAAAACTATACAGAAACCCGCATAGATGGTATGTACATGTGTGCGAAATTTCAAGTCGATCAGAGAAACGGTGCGACCTGTACCGAAGCAGTAACAGAAAAAAACAGACATTCGAGCCATAAGAGTCAAGTGGAGACGCTCGCTCAATAAATCTTAAATTTGCAACTAAACGCTAACTGTTTTTAAATGCATTGTTGTCAGAAATCGATCACTATACCATGGAAATGACTCCAGTGTCGGTGAAAACGTTATTGTGATGGTTTTATTTTACGGGATTCTACTTTTTTTCTTTAAGAACATAATATGAGAGATTCTAGTTAAATAGCCATGCATTTTAAGTACTGTTCATAAATTTACCTTCTAATTTTGTACTTTTATCACACGTGTGCTTTGTAAAATAAACGAGGTAGTGTCTACTTATACCTTCAAACGTTATATAAGAATGTTAAAATATAATTCATATATTTTTCCTAGTATTATTATGTTGCGAGTTGCGACTACATTGTTAATAAATTAGCCTGTTGCACGTTTCATGTTATCCTTGATAGAATCTCGATGCAAGCGAAGTAAAACAGCAATGTTTCCTATTGGACCAGTAGCCTAGTTATCGTGGCCATCTTTCTTATATACTTAGATACTTTTAGTATCTCGCGTCGCGTTACGTAGGAACAGTTAGTGAGTTTAAGGTCGCGAGTGGTTCTTAACGTCTGCAGCAGGACTGTTCTAAGGAGAACTTTTTTAGTACCGTAATTAACTATGTATATCACAAGTAAACACAGCGATCACTTATTGCTTGATTTTTATATATTCTAGAAGTTACGTTAAAAGTTAGCTCGGTTGAAAGTCTTGAGAAAAACTAAAAAAGTTAAAGTTAAGTTATGTTTACAAGTGTAGCTTAAATGAGTGTAAATATTTCTTGCATATTTAGTTAGTTGTTTGGTAATTATCTACACTGCAGTAGATATTCTGTCTGGGAACTTCATAACTAGGCACAAAAAATACAAAAACTTAAAATAATTCAAAGTACTATAAATACACCATAAAAGTTTTTATGATTTCTCTAGTTTTTGCTTCAGAGAATTGATATTGCTATATGGTTATGTTGTTTACGGACATCTGCTGATCTTATGCATTTAAGGCCTGCATTAAAGATGATAAATAAATAGGCCTACATTCGTATTTAGAGTCTACCCACTCAGTCATATAAACTGATTTTCAGTAGGGGACATTAAACCAAAGCGACCAAGCCAATTCTGTAGGTTCCAACGCAATCGACGAGTGAGCGATAACCAACCAAAGTCCGATATTTTTAAGAAGAAATATAGCAATCAGTGGTGTTGACAGTGCGAACACCCGCTGATCAACGCCTGAATAAACAAGGATTCAGAACAACTTTGAATTGATTGTGTACCTCGTTGCTAGGACGGCTCTTAAGTCACCGTTTACAAATTCCTAAGACAAGAACTGATGAACTGATGGACTTAAGTACAAATCTGAAAGTTAAAAACCTTTCTATAGAGCGGAATTCGAACTGAACCCTGGACCTTCTGCGTTGAAAGCACCACACACGCTAACCACAAGACCAACGAGCTACACATAGTAGCACACACGTGGTTTCATGTATTGTTGTTTGTTTTCACAGAACGAACTACTTTCTATGTCTTCTACCAATAGAAGCAGACCTAGGTTTCCAATGCATAAAACAACGGAAATCTGGACCTATATATACTGTTCAAATTCACCAAACGAAAGATATTTGATCCGAAATTTTAAATTTTCTCTACTAGTTCAAACTAAGTTTTAGTTTTGTAAAGTGAAAGTGAAAAGTGTGCCACATAGTATTCCCTGATCTGATAGTCTGTACATGCATGTCTGTACATGTACATGAATGTATTTCGATATTTGTTTTGATGACAAAACATTGAAGTAAATACCTTTATTAAATGTAGTTATATTTTGTTGTATTGCTTTAAGAACATTACATTTAAAAAAATATAAATCACGATTTTCAATCTAATATGATTGTAATATGATTAAGCGTCTCTTATGTTTGTGAAATTGTTTGAGAAATGTCACAACTATCCGAGCCTATCATAATAACGACGGAGAACTAAGATAAACTGATCAGAAATCAACCATTACGAACATCCCCGAGTATGGAACTTGGATAGATCGTCTCACGAAAGTAAAACGACAACGTCAAATGTACGGAGTTTCTAGCAAGTGTACGTAGTTGGCCTCCTGCGATATCTGCACACCAATTTCCTGCTGGCAAGTCCTCATCGCGACCTGGCCTCGTTATACATTGCAAGGGGATTACTATCATTCGAAGACGGTTTACAGCAATTACTATCTGGTAGACTTCAACCTAGTTACAGTGCTTTAGTTTAAAAAATATGCTCGGCGATTTAGAAGTGCCTCAATGAAAATCAGTCCTCGTAACTGACGATAGTCACAATTTTCTTTCAATGTATATTTTCTTCTAAAATATGCATTTAAGGACATTAATTTATGTTGCTGAAGTGTAAAGCGGTAAACTCTGATTCGGGAGGTGGAAATTCTCGGATTTGATACTAGACAACACCAATTCTTACCGAAAGTTTTTCAAAGATTTTCGTCAGTTTTTAAAACGAAAGCCAACTATATCTCCAGGACAATTCTCACAACTACCGTATTAAGGCATGCAAATTGTCTCTTCACAGGTTTCCCACGAGAAATTAAAATTATTTTGAGACATTTGACAAACTCGTTGCTCGAAATGTTCACTGTTAGTTATAATAGCACTTTTAACAATTGCATACCGACTCATTGAGCAGTTGAATTACTGTTAGTAAGTATTATTGCTCGTTATAGTGTATAATATTATATGTTAGTTCTCAACTATATGAACCTGTATGCTAGTTCTTTGTGTATACACCTTTTTATTTATGACCTAAACTAAACGGTGACATTGAAGTATTTTTATGTACAAATGTACGTAACTGGGCGATATGGTGGTAAACAAAAAGTGTAATTTCTGTTTTGCGAGTTGCTTTTTTGACTATTTTTAGCGAGTGCTATAAACTATGCAACAAATTGTAAACACATTTCGGAAAAAGAAGTAAGACCAAAAACAAACATGTTATATATTACATTCGCGAGATTTTGAATTCGAAAACAGTTTCAATGTATACAGAAGTTGACCCAAGCGCATGATACAGTCTTGCAAGTAAACAAATACCCACACTCAAAGCTTCAAAACATAAACAACCACAATTACATTAATTTGGAATATGTAACTACAGCCTTATTATTAAATATACCCGTTTGGATTGATGTACATGCAAACTTGCTCGGCTGTATCTGGCATTCTGACGGCGTCGTCTTCTTAGCATCGGAGTGTTTGTGTGGGGTCAAGTGATACACGGTGAATAGAGTAATTAGCCGCGTCGAGTATCGCAGTCACGCGTGCTGCCTAATGTTCAGGGGGAGAACAAATGAGCGCCAATATCCGCAAGCTCCCCCCCCCTCCCCCCCCCACAACCCCGCAGACCGCGCAACAACACCAAATTGAAACTCGACGAGTGTGTGTGCAGCCTCCTCCTCGCAACCAAACTTATTTTACAGTAGAGTCGTGCACAGCATTCCTGTAGTTGTTTCAGAAGGGATTATAATAACATGGATTGGATGGGAGGAAACAATACTAACGGAGTTACATTTCGCTCCTCGGATCTCAGCTTTCGATTCGAAATACAAACTGATTCCATGTTCTATGCTCGTATAGATTTTTACTTAACTGTCTTGCTTCTATCGCTTGTGGACGCTGCGTATATCAATTAGAAACTAAGTTGATTATAATTACACAAATTCAACTGGTTTCTCGAGCTGTAGGATTGCTGGATGAATAGCTAATTCAGAATGGTTGTTTAACATATTCGAGTTTTTGAATGGATTTTTGTATTTTTAATTTCAACGTAATGCTGGTTTAATAAATACATTTCAACCACTCCGTATTTTTAATGGCTATAGCCAACCAAACGGTAAAAAAAGTTCTTTGATTTATATTTACAAGCTTTAAAATTCTGATCACTGTGTTAAAATTTTTAATATAATTAACATGATTAATTAATTAAATCACAAAGTTTAGTGTAAAGGAAGCTAAGAAATGTAGAACAAAACGAGCTTTTGTCCGAAACAAACGTTTTCGTGCATCAGTTATAGGAACTGTAAAATATGTAAGTTGTATTATGTACGAACTCCAGAGCTACATTGACAACCTGCCCGATGATATGAGCAGGTCAGAAAAAGATGCGTTTTATACTGGATCAAGGAAGAAGAATGGTCAAAGAATCCCCTCTCTGCACAGGAAAAAAAGTCGTAATTAAGACGCGTTAGTGCGTATTTTCTCATCATATATTTGTAAATAAGCTTATCACAGATGCTTAGCTTTACCATATTATACTCGCATACTGACATGTATTTATAGCTCGTACATATTCCGTATATCCAAATCAATAAAGTTTTTTATTCAGTCCCGTAAAGTTCTTCAAGATGCGACAATATTGATAGTCATGCTTTCCAGGTGCAACTTTTCGACCAACTCATATTTTTTATTTTTTCCTATTATGAACTCTCTTTTTTCCTACAAACTTATTTCTCCATGTAGAAATATATTCTCTTTCCCGTGATGAAGAATGTTGTCATTTATTGCTAACTAAATTATAAAACGTATACCTAGAAAAAGTATATATCTAAAATTAATAAATAATTTGAGAAAATCATATTTTTAGTTTTAATTGAAAATAAATTAAAATATTCTGAATAAAAATAGTAATAACGAAGATGAATACTATGAATTAAACCTATTACAAAGCATCTTCTGCTAAAAACGGCACAGTCAATTAAACAATTACCCCAAACTAACACCCAAACAACCCCCAAACAATTATTTTGTTACATATAGTTAAAGATTATGAAACGAGGTTCAGCATCTATGACATATGACATACGATGACATACGTGTTTTCTCCATTGCCATTGACCAATCAAAACAAGTATTCAAATGTTAATTGCCATGAACTTTGCAAATCAGTTTTTATATTGAATGAGATACACGTTAAATAAATAAATGCACCTTTCAAATACAACAAATAAATTGCTTCAAAAAACGTCATTAGATGCTGATTGTTCTACTTACTCTATGACTAAATAAGGAAATAACGGAGTGAATCTAGGATATATGAATTATTCATGTTTGTACCTCACTGGTCATGTAGGTTTATTTCTGCTTGCAGTGCGGTTTCCCTTCCTCGTGAGCGGCTTATGCGCCCTAAGAGTTATGTATTAACACTATTCTAGAATTGACGTCGGGTTATAAACGGTAAATTTGCAACATCATAGCACAAGTGCACGGAATATATCGTGTATACTTCGCCATTGGAAATAACTTCTGGAATTCTAATGGATAGACAATATTACTGGGGCTGATCATGTTTTATTTTTCAATTCACATTGTTTTATTAAGCCATCAATAACACACGGGTGACTTTTGTGTCCAATACTCCAAGCGCGTTCATTTTATATCAATACAAAAACGTTAATAATTAAAATGTCAGAGAAAAATAAATTTGTAACAAAAATATTATGAACACCAAATATTGCGTTTAAGACGCATGTCAGTAGAAACATAAACACACATACGCATGTCCATTTATTGTGATTAGTCGGGTAGCACTTCCGTAGGCAGAATTGATTTATTAATATTTAATACAATCCAGAAATTTAAATATCAACCCGCAATATGATTTTAACCTGGGTCTAACGCCTTAGCCAATTGATTCACCTTATTAGGTTAATTGTTGTTGTTTCTGGATTGAAATAAATATAAAACCTTGGCTTATTACGTAAGTATCACTTTATAAATATATATTAAATCAAAATAATATAATGAATCATGATTATGGTAGGCCTACCTTATTTTTAATTCCGAATGTTTGGTTACATAATGTTATCGTCCCAAAATGTACCTAGTGTCAGGTCATACTATCGTGGTTTGCATTTAGAATGGATTCTGACGACCTGGATTAAAACTAACATAGGGTTTAAGAGTAAAAAATAAAACCAACACCACAATTTAATCACCAGCGAGATTGCATTCGCATACGGATTGCTTCAATCGCAATTATAACATCTACGAAGGTGTGCGAGAAGTAATGCAATCTTTGCATTTGATGTAATTATCATCGTATGGCGTTAGCGTGTGAATCAAATTATTTCTCTACCGTGTACATTAATTTGTGTCCCGGAAGCTACAAAGATTATTAAATCACTCCATTATACTCTACACGGCATGCAGCACACTAACAGTATTGCACCGTACAGGGTTTGTATATTAAGGCGAAATCTTGATTAACTATTCAACAAAAGGTGGAGTCAATCTGTAACATAGCCACTCCGCATACTAAAACAACTGACCTATTCTTCCGAGTAAACCAGTTTGTCTTCCCTCAGCTCATGCAGTATGTTGGGGAATACATTGGAACGGTTAATACGTTACGTAATTAACTAGTTTTTAATTTCTGATAAAACTTGCATTCAACTTAATATCAGATAATGGACAGAATAAAGCATCTTGCACCCTAATAAACTAAATATTTACAAAAAATAACACAAATTGAAACTATGTAACAAGTTATGTATTGTAAGACAAATTTAATAATGTAATATTACACTGAATTTACACTTTTAATTCTTTAAACAAAATTTAGTTATATTTTCACTTATATTGTTGTTTCAAAGACTGCTAAAAATGTGAATGCTCTTTCTGTGGTTCATAAAATATCGTTTTATACGTACTAACGTACGTAACGTATTTTTTATACGTTTATATATAATATCGTTATATTATAATGTATTTTTTAAAGGTAAATTTTAATGAATTTGTATATTTTATTTTTCACATTGTACGCTTTGAAATTCTTTATTTATTTGCATAAAACAAAAAATCTCTTAAAAATCTTATTAAAAATATCGATCTTTGGATGGTTATCGCTACTCATCGATTGCGCCGGGACCTACAGGGTTGGCTTGCTCGCTTTGATTTACTGTCCCCCACTGAAAATCAGTTATATTACTGAGTGGGTAGACTCTAAATACAATTCATTTATTTTATTTCATTCCAATTTTACATCGGTGCTTTATTCCTTGTCATACAAAAATCATTAAGACAATAAAAATAATATTAAGTTATTCGGGTATTCTTAAACCAGCATCTACAAATACACCCGAACACGTGTGTACTTTATTTCTGCTTACTTAGAATTATATCGAAAATGTATTTGAAATAAGAACCGCCTTAACTTTTAACTGTCGATCTAGAGAAAGAGCGCAATAAAACAGTTTATATTATACTTGTCCTAAACACTTGAATGAGATCATTGTTCAACTTCTGCCCACTTCCCTAAAAGCGTTGAACAAAGTAAATAGCTATTACTTTTTTGTTTTGAGTGACTAATTGACTTTCCAGGCAAGCCACTTTTTAATTAAAGTTGTTTTTATGTTTTGTTCTAATTGCGCAGCTCCTTCATAGATGCTTCTTCAAATATTCCACATAATAAAATGCCCAATCACTCGTAAAACAGCTTTATTAAAACATGAGAATGAAGCGTAAATAAACAACCCATAATAACAAGTATGTATCAAGCATTGTGAACCGTACCCGGCACCTCCACCAAATTCATTCGATAATATTATAAACAGCAGCGCAACCACTTATAAACATCATACAATCTTTTTAATGTCTTAAAATGAAAATCATTGCATTTCTCTATTTAGAAATTAAAAATCCTTTTTATAGGAGGACCACAATATCTCTAATAATTGTTTTAATTTTGTTGAAAGCTAACGAATCTACATTTTATTCGAGTAACATCATTTTTCAAGTTATCGTAGGAATACTTGAAAAAAAGTAACACACAAACGATACAAACAAAATATAAGTTTACGATTATACATCTACGGGATCAGAGAAGTATATTAAATTGGTTTTATTAAATTTAAAACGTCGTTTCAAATTCGCTCATGCGGCGAGAAATCATGGCTTGACAGAAACTTACGTCAATCTTTGAACAGGTCTGTGTTTCAGCCATTGGTATCTTGCTTCACTGAATCACGTCTGTATATCAATATGTGATGCACAGGAAAGTAGATGCATGCCAACAAGCACGTAATACTACTAACGATGGTAAATTCCCAACCCCCCCCCCCCCCCCGTCGTTTATAAAGTATGAGGCCGTGTTATCATAGGTAAATATGATATGTAGTTACAATTGCAACGTTGGCTGAAGACAAAATCTAAATATGACTTGTCGTGCTGTAAATAATTATATTTGTACAATTGTGTCGTTTTTAAATGAAAACCCGGCACCTCCACCAAAAATGATGGTACTTTATTCTTACTAGAAGCCATGCGCTGCACCTTACACTCACCGTTAACAATAACTGTAACTTTATTCATTGAAAGTTGTGTACATACTGATGGTGTACTTCTTGTTGGAAGCTCTTGGCAAAATATATATTTATTATGATACATTCATTTTATTGTGAGTCGGTCATCATATTATCAATGGTTGATAAACTTAGGAAGAAATGAGGAATAGCAAATTATGTTGAATAATAAAACCAAAGTGACGTCAATTTAAATTTCAACAATACATAATGATATATCAGTCTAAAAATACAAGTAAACTAGAAATATTATAAACATAGAAGCAATTTTACTAACTCAGCTGAGAACGTGCGAACATGATTTGTATAGAACTTTTTGTCATGTTGTACAGTAAATGTTAAAGTTTTGTTAACAGAAAGAGACCGTTTAAGCAGCTAACATAATGTTAACTAAAATGTTCAAACAACATTCAAGATTCTAAACACGAATCGAAGTTCATCAATAAACGCCATGTTCGACCGTTGCAACTATCAATTACGTTACTTGTGCGCGGTTCTATTACCACTATAGCTGTCAGCTAACATTGGCGCAATTAATTTTACAAACAGTGAACTCAAGAATCGTAGTGAGATCAAAAACAATATCAAGAATATTATTTGTGCTCGTATTATGGCATAATGCACCCGTTCAGCTGCATGTCAAGTTTCATCAAGTGAAAAAACTTAGAAATAAAGTTTTCGCAGTCCAGTTGTTACTTAGTGATATATCAGGTATAATGACAAAGTAAAGTGTGTATTTTGACGTCAGCTACATTCAAATCCAGAATAATATCATTGGTTATTTGAAACCTCTGGTAGACCTTTGCCTTTCTAATGGAGTTGATATGAACGAAACAGACATTTCCATGGTTGCGTGTTCAAACAGCTGTTGTGCGTGTGTGTATTTATGTCTTCATTCTCACATTTTGTAAGTGGTGTTTAACGGAACAAGTTTGAGCAGCGCTACTACCCGTGGTTATGCACAAGGGTTCGTGTGGAACTATGTAGTCATGATAGGGGAAAACTATAGTTCTTGGCACGTAGTCTGTTGCAAATGAAAAGGTAAAATACGTATTTTTGTCTTTATTATAAGAATGAAATAATGGAATATTAAAAAATAAATTCTTCGCCACTTTTAGCTGCCAACTATTGAATTTTGTTTACATTAACACGAATCTATACACTTACATTGTTAGTGTTAGATCTGTTTGCCTCAGGTACCTAAGTGGGACAAGAACGGGTTGCTGAACCGTTTAGTTGGTCGCGACCCGTTGATGACATTCAAGCCTCAAGGAAATTGAGATATTTTGTCTTGGTGGATCAGTTTCGTTTCGTTCGTTTCGTCAACGTGAGATGATGATAGTATATTCAAATCATTATCATAAGTACTAACGAAAATGGCAGCACAGTGTCTCTAACTTCGATAAATGGAATACAAGCCGGTAAAAAACATCACGGTACCTTAAATTTCAAGAGCCGGGTAGTCTTGGTTGGATCAAATTCGATTTAAAAAATCTAAGATTCCATCTGATCATCCTTCTAGGTATGGTTGCACGAATTACACCCTTGTCGGTCGGTCTGTTCGTCCGTATGCTAGCCAGTCATTTTGCTTTCTTACTGTTATGGCAGCTATTGTCTGTCTGTATGTTTATCTGTGAATGTGTATACAAACTTATATGGGTTACAAAACAAAGTACCAACTAGGGAATGCTTCACATTATGTTGATGTCCGAGTGCCCATGTATACTTGTCCCACCTTGCGGCAGTGGCTTCCATCTCATCTAGCAGAGTATTTCTTATTTATTCCAAGCCATGTTTTCGCGTCGTATAGTAATAAGCTGGTGCATGCAGTACGATGTGCCAGTAAGTCGGGTAGGAAATGATTCTCATTTCGAGCGTCCTGGGTTGGGTAGTTCCTCCCTGAGCAGTGTGCTGGTATATATCTTGAGGGAGAAGCGAGAGGATGAAGTCGAGGGGCGTTACTACACTCCCACTACAATTACACTTCCAGCCCCCTCTCCGAGAGCGTTTCAATGATTACACCCAGGAGCTTTGAATCTTTCCACTAACTTCGCAGAGAAAACTTTGGAAAAATATTGTAAGTGCGTGGCTCTGTTATTTTTTAATTTAACTCCATAACAGTTCACCGTCTAAAGATGGAAATACAATTTCTTGGAAAACGTATTTCGTTTTACGAACTCGATCAAGTTTTAAATTACATCATTTGTACCAAACAAATTAGTATAAATTATGTTCTCTTTAGATGTCGATCTGCTGTGTGAAAGCAAGGTTTAAAAAACAGTTCGGAGTTCTATCATTATTAAATAAACAACTTTATTACAAACTGTCTCTCTTTACAATAAGCCACATCGCTTTTAAACTAAATAAGACATAGTTAATACAAAATCCTATTTTACAATCTCGAAATTCGTTATGTAGGTTACAAATTTACTTTGACAGATATAAAACAATATTTTTAATTTGTGTATCATGTTGGAAATCGTCAGCGTAATGGTCATGGATGTTAAGGCATTGTTCTAGTAATCCGCAGTTTCTCTGTTTCTGGCTCGAATCCTGGATTGGGCATGTATTTCATAACATGAATTAATAAAACCAACATATTATTATCAATGCCCAAAACATGGATTGGTCGTGATAATACTAAAATATGTATAACTTGTCTCCTCAAATTACATAGTTTCTGCCTTGAGACGTTTATTTTTAATAGAAAAACGCGACCAGACAAAGTAATGTATTTTTGTTAAAATTTGTATACTTTATTCCAATAAATGTTTGCATAGTCATATTGAAATCTATTGTTGAGCCCTACAATATCTTTTTAAACTATATTCGTATAAATATTTTAAATTTATTTACAGATTTCTTCTTTCATGATTTTTGCTCAGCTTTAAAACATAATTTAGCAACACGTGTTTGTTTTAGGTTAATTGCTTTAGGTTTAATCCAATTTAATATTTTTTATTGGAAGCGATACATAAATATTATCAACATTACACTTGTGAGTCATTAATTTTTAATGAATATATTATATCAAATTTGAATATTATAACATTATTTTAAAATGATGGTAAAATATTAGCTTCAACATAAAGGGTATCGTTAGTTTATCGTCATTTGTACGGCTTCCGGTTTTAAAGTAGTCCATGCATAATAAAACTTGAAACTGCTACTAATTCCCGCAAGCTTTCAATATGCATTTACCAGTATAAAACTACACCAACACCTTTACGAGTCTCACCGCTCCCGCAAAAGATGGTAAAACAACATTATAACTGATTACACTGGTTCTCAAGCGTTATGGTAATGGTGTGGTGATAGCAATAATTTATAATACACGTGTTTCCCGACGGGGATATGAGCACAACCGCCACAAAAATAAAAGCTTTTTAATTACAGTTTCAGTTTGTCCCGTGGCTATGGATACTCGCAAAAACAATCCCTAGCCAGATGTTCTGATTTCGAGTTTAGAGCAACGCACATACTGAGTGTAATAATTACTATCATGCTGCTTGAATTTGAAATGCATCTACTCTGAATATATCAGGGGTTGTAAAATTATCATTAGGATGAAAGTAAGAGGTATATTGTAAAATATAAAACCATGCATATTTCTAATTCGTACTTTCACCTGCGGAGAGAAGGAAATCAATGAGTTAGACCGCTGGACATAAAACATCGTTAGATAAACAACTGCTGTGCAAATATACCTCTTTTTCTAAGGTTAATCCAATATTGAAATTAAAATGCCAAGAGTAACAGTAGACTAAACAGTAACCGAAGATTTAATTTACGAATGGGTACTTTTGTGTACATCGTGATATTACCCAACGTTGTATTCATTGCTTCGTTGTGCGATGTTTCGTGTAAAGTAACATTGTTTCATAATTATCGATCGTGACGGAACCACCACCTCCATTATTCAGCTGAGATTCTTACTTCCCTTTCTAAGGATTTGGGATAACCA
Organism: Sweltsa coloradensis; assembly: GCA_024449915.1. Classification (NCBI taxonomy): domain Eukaryota; kingdom Metazoa; phylum Arthropoda; class Insecta; order Plecoptera; family Chloroperlidae; genus Sweltsa; species Sweltsa coloradensis. The sequence goes on from JAMZAV010000080.1 coordinate 1,244,077, forward strand.
AGTTTCCCTCTTCATTTCTTATGACTTTTCTGATTAAGGAATATTTTTCTTGTCAAAGCCTTACGCTGCAAAGACACTGAGTGTCAGGACGTACAGGCGAGTGTTTGTAAGGGTTGTAAGGGGGAGGAAATAATAAGTTGTCGCGAAACGAGGACGCTTCATGATACTTCTCACGGTGCTGATTACGAAGACGCAACACTCAGCTCGTTGCTCGCACTAATACAACTAATCAGCGTGTCTACGCCACGTGGACTCGACGCGTCATTGTTTTCAACGACGCCTCTTCCCCCCCCCTCACCCAACACCCTCCTGGCGTGTTATCGAGTTATTAACCTGCCCTTTTCGACGTCATCAACTACGAGACTTGAGAAAGTTTTCTTTTGTTGAAAATACTTTTTTTTCGTTTTTTTTGCGAACTCATAATCCGTAGTTAATTCTCGGTTAGCTAAAAATATTTTAAATAGTTATGTCACGAAAAACTTTCCCAACAAACTATATTATTTTGTATCTAATAAAAATGGAAATTTGTCTAGCTTTTTTATTACCCGCGGAGTTTTTCTTTCGCCCTCATCGCATTATGTAGATTATTTTTTCCAAACAAAATTCTACTACTTGTTAAAAGTGTGAATACACTTCTAAACTATTATCAGACTCTTTAAATGTCAGGGTAATTCTCTCTCTCTCTCTTTCAGTTTGTACAGCACTTCATAAAAATATATCAACACATAATAATAATATTAATAATAATTAATTTAAAGTTTCAGAACGAACATTAAATACAATTAGTTTTTTCATTATTTATATGTGTAAGTTTTGGTGCTGCTAGATGTTAGGCACAACATGCTAAGCGGTACAAAGAGTCACTAAGCTGGTAGCGTCCAAAAAATAGTAGGAACACATTGAAGATCCCCCCTCCACTCTCCCTACCTACCAGTGAACACAGCTAATTTTAATATAAGCTACATATGAAATGTCACGTAAAATATAACGTGTGCTTTTCTTGGATTTATTCTCATTTCGTTTCAACAAAAATAAAAAAATAAAGAAGACGACACAAAAATGGAAAAGTTATGAGTTCATCCAAAAAGAACTGGTGTGCTTCGTGCCACGGTACATTATGTTGTACACCCACTTGTGTGTACCTTAATACTACACTTACAATCAGCACCCACTTATTACAACAATATCAATTATAAAGTAATTTATGTTCAAAAAATTAATGCAAGTAAGTGAAATGCATTAATCGGAACACAGACAAATATTTCCCTCCGCTCTGAAATTACAAATGAATTGAGAATATCTTTATGTTATAGTTGTATTAGGAATTGTTGTGAGTGATATATACATTTTTAATATAAGCACTTAAGGTAGATGTTTATCTGATCTAAATCTGATTATTTGTCTGTTTAGTTGTATAACATCGCGATTTGAATTCGTTTTTAGAATAAACCTCTAAGTTCCAACCAAACTTCTCAGGATGTGCATTCATTAAATCTGAAATCAGAACATTCGAAATGTCCTCGCTTTGTTGGCAAGAAGGAGACGAAACCGTATACTATAGTTCAATGTTCCTTTTCATCATCAGCCTGATGAACTCAGTAACTTCTTCACGAGAATGCACTAACGTTGAAGCTTATGATCATTGTCAAGCTATGATATATCATTTCATACGTTCGTTGTTGACAATTGTTGGCTCGTGAAAGAGCGTTGTACAAACCTTTCTTTATTCGGTTACAAGGTTAAAAAATACGCTTTAGTGTTGATTTCGTGTTATTTTAACATCTATTCCTAAATCCGTATTTATAAATCCGTATTTAGAGTCTACCCACTCAGTCACACAACTGATTTTCAGTGAGGAACAGTAATCCAAAGCGACCAAGCCAAACTTGTAGGCCCCGACGAGTGAGCGATAACCAACCAAAGATGGATATTTTTTAAGAGGAAATGTAGCAATCAGTGGTATGGACAGTGCGCACACCCGCGGATCAACGCCAGAATCAACAAGGCCGATTCAGAACAACTTTAAATTTATTATGTACCTCGTTGCTAGGACGGCTCCAAAGTCTCCGTTTACAAATTCCTAAGACAAGAAATGATGGACTTCCAAATCAGAAGTTAAAAAACTTCTGACTTTACAGGGTATCGAACCATGGACCTTCTACATTGGGAGCAGATACACTAACAACAAGACCAACGAGCCAAACAAATTTACAAACTCGTTGGTCTTGTGGCTAGCGTATCTGCTTTCAATGTAGAAGATCCAGGGTTCGATTCCCGCTCAAGTCAGAAGTTTTCAAACTTCTGATTTGGATTAAAGTCCATCAGTTCTTGTCTTAGGAGTTTGTAAACGGTGACTTTGGAGCCGTCCTAGCAACGAAGCACATAATAAATTCAGAGTTGGTCTGAGTCGGCCTTGTTGATTCTGGCGTGGATCCGCGGGTGTTCGCACTGTCCATACCACTGATTGCTATATTTCCTATTAACAAATATCGATCTTAAGTTGGTTATCGCTCACTCGTCGATTGCGTCGGGGCCTTCAGTGTTGGCTAAGTCGCTTTGATTTACTGTCTCCCACTGAAAATCAGTTATATAACTGAGTGGGTAGACTCTAAATACAATTTATTTAATTATTTATTTGCACGGAAATGTTTTAAAAGCCAATACAATGACATTAACACCATGATTAATTTATAATAGCATAAGCCAGACTAATACCTATTTCTTATGTTTTTTTGTTGTTTTTTTTAGCAAGAAGGAAATAACTTTTTTATGTCACCTTGATTCGTCAACGTAAAAATGTAATTTGTATTGTTAAAACGTTGTCTTCCATTGACTACTTAACATTTTTTGTTTTGATATGTTTTTTGATTAATAAGGTGTTTTGTTTATTTTAAATAACCTTTTATCGGAAATGGTTAGTAATTTCCTTAAAGAGTTATCATCAACTTGATAGTTTTTAATATATTATGTTACTATGAACTCTACTACTTATTACCGATATAATATTACGCGTCACGAATGACTTCACTTTCCTCATTTATGTTCTATCAATGTGATTAATATAAACCAATCAACGCTTATTGTACAGTATATTTATCAATGTGTTAAAGTAAATTCTCAACTTACAACTATAGACAACATTGAAAAGTTTGTTTAATAGTAAATTGCTTTAAAATTGCAAAGTGATTGTTTCTTTCACCTTTGAGCAGCTCAAAACGGTTACTGGGTAGCGAGGTTTAATCTAACAGTGCTTACCGAGTGATGGTAATGGATGTATTTAAAACATTGGAGGTAGGGCTTAGAGGGCAATAAAGTTTAGTTTAGCATAGAAGAGCCGTGGAGCGAAATAAACTTTGTCGGAGGGAGATGAGCTATTGTGTGATGGGCTATTTTATGCGTAAGCCATGAAACCGATCGAGAAAGGTTTAAGGATTAGTTAATTATAACGACCCGAGTAATTCCGGCCAGTTTCATTAGGTTTACCTGGCATTGGTAAACAGAAGATCGAGAAGGGTTGAAAGGGAAACATACTTAACATACTTAGGACACACTGAAAGGGAAACATACAAAAATGTAATTGAAAATGTTTAAGCTGTGATTGAATTTGTTTTTGCGGTTTGTGAGTGAAGGAGATAGTCTAACTTGCCGTGAATATTGAGGTTTGGTTTCCAATCCTCACAAATTGCGTTCGTAGATTATAAATTATCTTATCTTGTATGTTTAACGGGTGAAGATACATTGTTTAGCCTTAACTGTATCTGCGACTATAACTGATTTGTGTATTCCAGATTTCCCTTTTTTGATTTCATAACCATAAAAATGTAAATAAAAAGGTTCATAACTTGTTCACCTTGTTAGTATTGTAATAACTAAAATGTTTATTTTGTAACACGAGTATTAACTTTACCATTTACATTTTCTGGAACAAATACTCTGTTGTGTACAGTAATAAAAAAACAAAAAACAATGCCATATATATATATATATATATGCAGACATGATTCGGTAGTCGGTTTATTATTAGTATAATATTATATTATTATCTATAATATTAAACTTAAAGTTATTTCACTTACGGAAATAATCACGCTACATAGAATGTTTAAAACGAATATTTAATTAAAACTTCAACATTTCAGAAGACTAAGCTTCCATTTTCAAGAAGAGTTGGTATAAAACAATAAAAACAAAACATCAGCAACACAATACAAAATATATAAACAAACAAAACCGCCTTACAAAGGCAAACCAAAAAGCAAGTAAAACAGCATATCAGGTGCAGTGAAAACCTTTTAACCACATCACTGTGCTAAGCTCTTGCTTGACTTCTAGTCACTCTTCTCACAGGCTGATTCTGTTCTTCAACTGCTGTTGTAGAATCTCTGGAAAATTGTAGGACTAAAATGTTGACTTCTTGTCAACATACTTGTAGAAGGACTCTGGTCTTCAACTAGAGGCACGACTCTTTTTCCAGATATTCTACAACAGTAACGCAGTGCAATGTCCCTAATACTGCATAATATTATTACTAGGAAACGCTCAGTTGGACGCGTTGATAAGCGAGCACGTGCTATAGCTAGGCCTAGACCCACATTGCACATTAAAAAAAAATTTGCGACGTTCGCAGTCCACGGGGCCATGTTTCCAATATTGTTTATTATTGGCAAGGTATTTGGATAAACCCGTGGGTAAACCTTTACTTTGTGGATAAAATCCACCGCCATCTAGAGGACCTTGACATTATTTATTTGGGAAAACTATTTTAACTCTTTGGTAATAACAGAGTCGATAAAGAAGTTTCCCCGTTGGGGAGGTCCTCCAACTCCCTATACCGCCCTGGGTTAAATAAAAAGTCGGTTTTTGGCGTTGGGAATCTAACGTTCCGCGCGACTCTGTGTGACGATTGATGGAACTACTTCAATAAAAGTACGTCACTTTTCTACTAGTAGTTAACAGTCGATGACGACAAATGGCGGAAACGTCAAAATATTAAATACGATCGAATGTTGGCGAATGTTTTGGCATAAAGCAAACTCTCTTTATTAATGAGGATATTTCTGATGGAGTAGACCTAAGCTTAGGAGCTAGGCCGACAATATGTATTGTTCAAGATTTCGATTTGAGTGTCTAGGGCGTACTTACGTCTGAAAACTGTATTGTGGCCTTGGGCCTAGGCTACACTTACGTCCGTTAGGCTGGAACAAGGCATATCTCAAATTATTTCGCACGAAAATGTCAGTGACGCCTGCGCAACACTTTATAGTACAATAATAAATCAAAAGTAAATCGTTTTAAAAGACTAGGGCCCAGGGCTAATATGATTGAAATAAAATTGAAGTTTGACGTTTCGTCTGTTGTTTGTTGATTTCAGCGTCACTGCACATCGATAATCTGCTGACAGTATTTAGCGTGCAGTGCTTTTATAGTTCACATTGGAGCCGCTCTCAGCGCGCAGGACGTTAGATTCCGTTTTGACTTGGGAGTAAGGGGACCCCCAAAAGGGGAAACTTCTTTATCGACTCTGGTAATAACAAATAATACACTGATTCCTTGATAGTATTTTGATTACTTCTAGGTAGCAGTGCATAGAGACCAGAATTCTCGTGCGACTTTTCGTTGCCATGGTAACGTTCTTTTGTTAAAATGTAATTTCCATCTACCCCTAATTATCGGATCAAAATAAAATTAACATATTTGTGACCGGACGGACATTCTAAATGATTTGGCCACCTCAGACTTTGTGTCCGTTTAAATTGAAAAAAAACTTTCGATTAACTTTAATGTAACTTTTTAACTTTTTGAACGATTTTGCCACAAAACTAATGGCATTCAATCGAGAACGAAGTTTTTGCGGAGGCCCCCCAAATTTTTCAACTCGACCGGCCCCGTTCAAAAGTTAGGGCGAGACATACAAAAAAAACAAAAAAACAAACAAAAAAAACAAAAAAAAAAAAAAAAAAAAAAAAAAAAAGTGATTTTTTTCCCGGCAGAGTCAAAGGGAAAAACGCTCGTTTTCGCCGGGCTTAATTACGGGCTGTGAAAGCCTTCAATACTTCATTGTTTATTAAAAACGACTATCCCACTATGAAAACTGATTTACAAAGTAAAACATTATGATTCATGCATGTTGATTGGCAGTGTCAACAAACGACCGTGCGACAAATGTAGTGTTTTACCTACAGACGAACGTAGAAAAGTGATGCATTTAGGACAGTTTCGCTCCCTTATACTATGGAGATAAAAAATCTCAAAGTCAATCCATCATTAAATTTTTTGCGAAGCTCACTTCTATTCTTCGAGAGGTCAAATTGTAAATTATAATTCAAAGATATAATTCATATGTGCTTTACACATTAAACCGTGACCACTCATTTAAAACTAGACTTGTGCAAGGTATTAATTATCTTAGATCTTATTATCTAAGTTACTGGGTTTGGAAGCTTTTGTGTGAGAAGAACAACCAGTTAAGAAAGCTCTAGTTAAGATGTTGGCATAATTTACGACAGTACTTTATTAAATTAAGCATACATTTAAAACGAATAATGCAATGCCACCCCCATCTGGTACAATGGAGAGATAAATAGGCGAGATTTAAAGAAAGAAGAAGACTTAAGGGTATTGCATTGCCAGTCTTGGAAATCTAATGTATTTGGCATGCCAACTGAAAAGTGAATCGATAGATAATATGCTTAGTTGCAAATTAAATAAAAGACGAAGGGGGTATGTGTGTAGTAGTGGGGGTGTTCACTTTTTCATCCCTTTTTGGGTCCCTTGGAAAAAAACACAGACTACGGGTAAAATCACTTGACGAAGGGTATGTGTGTATGTATGTAAGGGGTGTTCATCCCATGGACCCTTGGACAACATCGGACTACGGGTAAAATCACGGTTTTCTGAATTGATAATCAATTTTTAATTAGGGGGAAAAAACATATAATTGAGTTTTGCTAATTTTACAAATTTTCGTGTTTTATATTAAAAGGGCATAGCTTTTTTTTTTTTAAAAAAAGGTTTTTATGATTTTATCTGGCTTTGAAAACCAGAAGATTTGAAAACATTATGAGAATACAATCAAAATGTTAGTGTTTTTACGGATGTTTTGAAGAATTAAATACTTACCATATTAATTGTTTTACTTTCCAAGCTACCTGTAACAAAAACAAAATAAAATTAGCAAATTAATTAGTAATAAAAAAAAATTTGCAAAAAACAATTAAAAAATTTGTGAAACATGCTTATAAACAAAGCCTTTTAAAAAAATAATTAATGTTATAATTACAAATTTGTATTTTTTGGGATGAGGTAGCGAGGAAGCGAAGATTCCATTTCACTACACGGGGGAAAAAAAAAAAATCCGGAATTTTTTTTCTTCTTTTTTTCTTTTTTTTGATTTTTTTTGTTTGTAAAAACACGATTCCCCTTTAACCGTTTCCCAATTGGGGACGAAATTTTTCTGGGCCCTTCAAAAAATCTCTGAACTTAGAACGCACTTTTTTTGAGCGCAATCGAATAAGTTTCTTAAAAATCGAAATTTTTACGATTTTTTCGTTTTTTAAAAAAAAATTCTTCGATTTATAACCCCCTAATGTTTTATCCGATTTTAAGATTTTTTCACATGACCTTAAATTTTTTATGAATGAAATATTCGTGTGAAAATTTGAGCGCAATAAAAAAAATTTTTTTTATGAAAAATCGGAAATTTTAGTGTTTTTTTTTTTTTTTTTAAAAAATTTCTTTGACTTAAAAAACCCTATACATGCTTTATCTATTGTAATGATTTTTCACAGAACCTTTAAATTTTTATGAAAAAAATTTTTGTGTTAATTTGAGCGAAAATCGAATAATTATTTTGGGGAAAATCGCAATTTACGATTTTTTTTTTTTAAAAATTACAATAATTAAAAATTTAAGTTAATTTTTTATTTAATTTTTTGACTAAGTAATGTTTTTTCACAAAACAACAGAAAACCCGGGCAAAACCACATGGCAGCTCAATGCACCAATTACGCTCTCCAACAACCGGGGGGGACTTAAGCTTTTTCCTAGGAAATTAAAAACAATTTTACCATGAAGGGGTAACCTGGGTATCGGTTTTTGTTTTTAAAAATATCGTTATTCTTTTGGGTTTTTATTTGGGTTTTTTTTTTTTTTTGTTCGTGACTCTAAAAAATGTTTAATTAGTTGTTAATCATAATTATATCCAGATCAATGAGTAAAACCATCAAATAACTACACTTATATTTCTAAAGAACTGAGTCTTCAGACATAAATTATTCAAATTTTATTTTTTTTGTTTTTTTTTCTTTTAATGGGGGGACGTAATTTTGACCAAGATTTTGGGTAAGTATTGGCAACTCATCGTAGTTTCGGTCAATGTCCGACGCAATAAATAATCAAAGCTTGTATGAGCAACGGAGACACTTTGCAACATTGTTGACAAGCAATATGCAAGAAGTTATTATATAGACTCGCAAACGAAAGTAGATCAAAAGTAAGACGTTTGTGCACTATAAACTTAAGTATAAATGCTTCGCTAGTCTCAATCCAACTTACGAATGTGAAGATAGTTTAATTAGAAAACCAACTGCGGAGGCCATATTCGTAAAAAAATTTTTTTCTCCCGAAGTGTTAGGGAAAAGAAAAATAAAACCATTTTCAGAATGAACTGCGCTGCGGGGCTCCGTGCAAAGCTTATGGGAGAAAGTGCTTTACACCAAAAATGTCTTTTTATTTTGGGATTTGGGGGGCTGACTGCACCCCCTTGTTGGGAAAGGGGCAGTTCTCCACACACCAGCATAGGCATTTAGCAGAAATCCCTTTCTCCCATAATGTTTTGCCGCGCGATATAGAGGGGCGCGGGGTGTTTTTGAAAATATTAATAGAGTCGCACTGCCTTTTTGATTTACCCCTTTTCGCTGGTGTATATTATTTAAAAGCCTAATTTGATATGGCACGCCAATCAACTAAGTTATGCGTCGTCTAGTGTTGCACATTTCAAAGTTTTTTTGTAATAAAATTAATAACACCTGAAAGCATTTGTTGTGAATTTTTTTTTGTGAAAACTATTAATTTGACAAACAAACATATTTTGTAAGTGAACCTAGATATGAAAATTATCATTTTTTGTTTAAGGTAATAGGTATATATACACTGTGTGCAAATTAAGCAGTTAATTATAATCGTAGCATTGAAACTTCTCTGGAGAGTGGAATATTGGTAGAGTTTAGTAGCTTACTTTATGATAAGTTGATTGTTTCTAGTTTATAAGAAAAGTTTAGTCCAGCAAACTTGATCAACTGACGCTGCTGGTTTTATTACTCATTGTATTTCCCATCCGCGCGTTATATTTTGTTGCAGCAATGTTATCTAACTAACGTGCTTTAAAGTATTGATTCTATTTTAATATTCAACACGCAACTGATAATGCAGCAACAAAACATAACTGGAATGGGAAGAGAAAATAATATTTCCCCCCTAAAAAATTTTTTAAGCTTTCTGTTTACGGTTCGAAGACTCGAATTTAAAAAATTATTGGTCCATAAGCTCTGGCCTGCACTGGGTCCATAATAAAGATACATTTTCTAGAAGTGTACGAAGTATCGCAGTAAACGAATATAAGTACCAGGAAACAATATTTCTTGGTCCACGACGCTCATCTGCGATGGGGGGGGGGGGTTGCTGGCGCCTCGCCAATCTGCGCCAACTACATCTCATAACACGTCCAGCTACCCCTCTCCCTCCCTCTCCATCTTTATTATAAGCTATCCATACAGGGAGCTTCATAACTCTTTAACACTTACCCAACACGACTACCCGTAAGAGTCAGGGCGTTTATATTCGGTTATCATATCCTTCTGAAGGCTGCGTAAGGCACCCATATTTCATGGACTGGATGTTTAAACAAAAAATAATGGCAATTTTAAGGTTGTAAATCAAAGGCTTAAATGAATTGAGAATAATGTGACAGTGGAGTTGATAACGTCGGCAAACTATATAATTCATGCGTTATATTAGGTTTTGTTTCATATAGGTGGGCTTCTACTGGGTGGGCATCTTCAGTGTTATTTTTTCTTGCAATATATGCACACAATATATTTTCAATGCCAGCGGAAAGGGGGGGGGGGGTGTATTCGTTTATGTCTGGGCTTGACATGTAACGAGGAAAAATCATTGCTTTAACCGTAGGAATTCTTCTTCTTTGCACTTGCACATGCACACACTTTTCACTGTACCCTTAAAAACCCCTCCCCTGACAAAAAATCATTTTACAAGAAAATCGAAATTTTTAAAAAAACTAAAGGGGGCGGTTTTTTTTGTTTTCAATTTACAGATATAATGGGTTTATGATTTTATTCTGATCTTTATAAATGAACTTGGACACTTCGCTGGTTTTTAATTTGGTTTGACTAAACACTGTCTTCACTTTTAAGGACCAAGGCACTTTCTTCAATGAATGTCTTAAACACTGACAACACTGCCTCCCTGAACAGTGGTTTTAAATATTGTGGGGCATCTTTAATTTTAAGAATAATTTTTAAAAATCCGTAGAAGGGTTAGTTGGAGATTGCTTTTGGGGAGAATGGAAAACCTCAAAAAATCGAAAATTTTATATTAGATTAACGATTTAAAATAAAATTTTTAAAAACCATACGCGATCAACTGAACTTTCCCCCTGAAAATTGATGAATCAAAAACAAGGTCCCTTACCTCGTTTACTCTAAAAGGGGACAGAGACGCGCAAAGTGTTTTTGCTCCGGGTTTGAGGTTGACCCGCCGGGGTTGTAAACAAGCCTCGTCTAGCTAATCAAATTATACGGGTGGATAGATTTTAAATTAAATAAAAACCAAAACCAGTGTCACAAAAAAATTACTTTTTTCCCAAATTTTTTCATTTTGGGGATTAAAAAAAAAAATACTTTTTAAAATAAACGGAAATACATTTTACAGGGGAAACTATGATGTTAAAATACTTGGGGGGTCTCGTGGGGATTACATACTTATTTTATTTAAGTCTAATTCAATGACGCAAATACAATTTATCAAAACTTTTTAAATTCTTAACATTTAATGTTTATATTTATTTGTCTTTATACTTATTTCGGTCGACAATAATTCTTACTGGTCTGTTTTAAATTATTGTTTCCACACGTCCGTATTTTTACCAAATCCTTTATCCGGTGTCTGTGTTTTCTTATTTTTATTCCATATTGTGTTAAAAAAAAAAGGGTTTTTCCGTTTTCTCCCCAAAAGGGTTTGTTTCGTAATCGTTTTATCCTCGACTAGAATTTTTTTCTTATCTCCCCCCCTTCTTAAGAAAAAACATACTTCAGGGGGACTTTTTTTTAATAACTTTACTATTTTAAATCCCCTTTTTGGCGAAAATGGATTGAGATAAAATTCTCACTAAATTGATTATTTTTGATTAAATACACACTAACAAGCCCAATCCAAAAATAAAAAACAGTATAGAAAACAATGGGGAAACCCCCCATTTATATTGCTACCGTTTGGCCCGGGGCCCTTGGAATAATTGAAAAAAAAAATCGTTGTTGACCCGCGTTCGTTTTTTTGCGAAAAAAAACCAACAACCCACTATAAAGTAGTAATATAAAAAGGATCATTTTTGTAGATCATCCATTCGATACCCACCACCATAAATCCTGACTGAGTTATTTCATGTTTTCTTTTTTTTTAAGGCAAAAGTTGAGATTGAGCCTTTTAATAAAGTTGTTGCAGGTTACCTCACATGTCATGATATAGTGCTTTAGTAGATAGTCCCCTGAAGATAGTCAATTTAATTTTTTTCGACAGCTAGGTTTCCTGTGAAAAGTTACAGTAGGCCTACGTAATTAACAGCTATAAGTACCTATTGTATATTAGGGGTGTGCGGGTACCCCCAAAATTTTTGGTTTTTGGGTTTTGTGGTTTGAGGGTGACCGGAAGTAAAAAAAAAGGGGTTCGATTTTTTGGGGGTCAAAAAAAAAACAAATTTTTTTGGGAGGGGGGGGGCGGTCCAGGATTTTTCCTATGTTTTTTGGGGGAGGTGCCGGTCCAGACAAATTTAAAAAAATATTTTTCGGACAAAAAATCACGCAAATGAAAAAAAACCAGATAGAAAAATCAATAAAAAAAAAGAAACAAATAATGTTTGATTCTTTGCGAGTTAAATTAATCATCCACTTTTAATGCAGTATTATAATGCTTTTCTTTTCTTTTCTGCACCTGACCCGACCCGACCCGACTGTTAGAACCTCTGCGCACACAGTTCTATTTTATATTTATACACGCATATTTGTAAAATTTGAACAGTATTTATTATGAACGTGAGCATTCGTTTTATTCCGTTCTATTAGAGTTTGACAAATAACTAGTATATTCAGTAACGAATGTATATTTTGCCAAAGTTTATAACACAACTTGATTTTTAGACTGATTATTGAGAAGTGACTATTTTTAGAATGTAATTTCTGGCTGGAAAAATGAATTATTTCCAATCTCAGATTCAGTGTAGTGCATATGTTGTGATGAACATAGTAGCGGAGACGGTAGTATCTTCAAAGAGAATATTATATAAGCAAAAGCTACCTCCTACGAAGTGACAAACATAAGTATTAATAAGATCAGAATATTTACTAGCCGGAACGAGAATAACTCTGGAAGATATCAGAGTAATAAATAATTTAGACTATCTCATCGCGGATGACACTAAGGGGCTGTATGGATTACAAAAATATGATGGACTACACGTAATTTTAATGCCAATGTAATATTTATTTTTGTACGAAGAAACTTTTTTTCTCAGTTATGAGAAAGATTTTCGAACCTTTTTATTCCGAGATATTTAGATTTGATAAAAATACCAAAATGAAAAAATGATACTACCTTTTATGTGTAACGATAGTGTAATTTTAAGCTATGATTTAGCAATTTGCTTCTCCGTTCTTGCTCAGTCGTAATTGTTATGGCATTGTTGCGTTTAAATTAACTGCATGAGATTTTTAAGATAAAAGCCCCAAAAAAATAATCAATTTTTTTGTAATTCAAAATTTTAGTGTAACAACTTGTATTGGTGAAAAATTAGGCTATAAGGGTGCCATTTCAAAAAACTTAAATCGACTTTTTAAAAGGGAGTCCACGGAAACGTAAACGAAAAAAAAACCCAACACAAAAAACAAAAAACAAATGCCTGTTGGTAAAGTTTTATATTTGTTCGTTAAATTTGTGTATTTTGAGGGATATGTAACGTTCATGTTGTTATTATGAAGCCTTGACATCGTCTCAAAATCTCTAGTAGAAACGTTCACCTGAGCTGTGGAGAGTCGTTTGTCAGGGTTGTCGTTGTTAAGATTCGAATTCGCTCTTACCGAGTGTGAGTTACTTCGGCGTAGCTCAGTTCTCTAGTACAAGGCTATGATAAACGGCCTTTCTGCGAGTCAAGAGAGGCAGATACTCAAGTCAGTTATACACGATGATGAATTAGCTTGCGTTCTTTAGAATATGCAGCGATAACGTATACCTGTGGGTTTGAGAAATGCTCATTGGTTAAAAAAAAAAAAAAAAATGGGAAAAGGAAAATGAAGAACTCTTGTTTTCTACATTTTGGGTGCGTTATATCACGCTTGTGTCAATAAAAGTTAAAAAAAAGAAATCTTGGTTTTTGTTTTTAAAATATTTTTTTAGAGGGGGAAGTTAGAGAGAGATTAGAAGGAGAGAGAGAAGAGAGAGAAGAAGAAGGGAAGGGGGAAAAGGAAAAGAGAGAGAGGAAAAAGGTTTATATGGTTTATAAAACCTGCTCAAATCAGACTACGAGCTACGGTGCTGTGTTTTGTATGCGATTGCGTGTTTGTTGAGGTGCGTGTAGTGTGCGTATGTAAATGATACGGTTGGCCGAGAAGTATTTTGTAGCCAGATCAAAGATTTATTTTAAAATTAAGCGGACGAAATGTACATGGTGACGTATTCCGTAAGTGGATCCAGCTAGGACATTCATTTGCTTTTATCTACTAAACGATTGACCAGGCGGCGCTGGGAGAGTTTTTGTCGACCGTTGGTCCCGGGAGGGCGGGCGACTGTAGCTTGTCTGATTTAGCATTATCCCTGACGACAGTGGGCCTAGACGCGACTAAAACCCGGCGGGGGTTATCAACCCCCCTTTCAGCCCCTGTTTTAATCAAAATCATCCAAACCTTGCCAGCAAAAACTAAAAAAAGCTATTAACTTTTCAAAAGATTACCAGTATTTTGCTTTGACTGAAAGTTTCTCCAAAATAGCTGAAAGCATCACGTTTGAAAGAAGGGAACAAAAGAATTCTTTTGTGCGATTAAAACGTGAGTTTAATGACAATGTCTGGACATTATTGAAAACCAAATTTTGTTTTCTTTGAAGAACAAATGTATTGAATAAATTCATAATTTTCTACAAAAGTTTTAATTGTGAGGATTGCTGAAATAGGAAAACTTAGAAATACAATTTTATTTAGACCTACATCTTATAATAATTAGTATTTCGAAAAAAAATATAATTTCAGTAATATTTTTAATAACATTACACCTTCTTGGACAAAAAAAATTAATCTAGATAAGTAATTTTCCTTATATGAATATTGTATGCGTGTTGCATGTTGCATATAATTTGCAACTCGTTTACTATGCTTTCAATGTACGAGTACACTTTTCTACTTAACATAAATTTTTCCTGTAATATAATATTGAGCAATTTATGAAACATATCGTTTACTTGATTACTGAACACACTTCATGAACTAAAATTATCATAATAAAAAGATAACAAGATAATTAGATGCATAATATTATTTATTATGCATGTTATCAGTTGTCCTGCCTTTTTTAGTCAAAAAGAATTTAATTTCAAAGGTTTTACTAGAATGAAAAATTTAATTTCATCTAATTTTTTTTTTTAAATTTTAAAAATTTCTAAGCTTGGAACCAAGAGGGAAATAGGGGCATTTGACAAAAACCTGTTTTGAGCCCAACGCATTCAAAGATTATTTTATTTTAATGATTAGTTGTAACCAATCAGAAATTTTTTTTCGATTCCCCGTCCGAAAATGTTTTTTTTTGGGAAGATTTAAAAAACCCAAAATGCAATTTTTTTTACTTTTAAACCTTCTTTGAAAGTACACTACAAACCTATTCGTTTATGTTTCCAAGACAACAGACAACTGTGCAAAGCGGTGGACAACAGACAACAGTAGAAAGAAAACTTCTAAAACGCTCGTCCCATACCTCTTCGTTTGAAATATTGTGTAGAATAACTGCTCAAAAGTAAATCGAGTGCATATTGATCTCTTTAAGAAATAAAACGCTGGTATTCTTGTATGTTTAATATCCACGACAAGATGAATGAAAAGCATCCCCTTGTCAGCACCATTGAGAAATAGCCTGTGTGATCGGCAGCAAGAGCCGGGACGTCAAACGGGCGTGAAAAACGACCCCTGCCCCTTCTTCTTCCGGAGGCTGTAGTCATCTTTGTGCTAGCCCGAGGAGATGTCTTTGCTAGGCTCAAACTTACAAAGCTATTTAAGTCGATTTTCACATTGAGTGGAATCCGATAGTTCTCTAAGTATTTTTATCGCTTTCTCCAGGATTGAATGCCTCGGCTAAAAGGGGAGAAAGCAAAAGAATCAATATGCGTGTCAAGTACGGGGGGCTCCGGCGGTTGTTCCCAGTCACAAAAAAAATCGAAAAACCCACAGAAAAAAATTAAAAACCCTTTTTCAGTAAAATCTTTTTTTGAGGTTAATTTAAATTGTCTCTTTAAAAATTAGCAGACATTTTTAAAAATAAAAAGTACCAAAATAAACCCTGAAATGTAGCAAATTTTAAAAAAAAATTGTCCAAAAACAATATCTCAAAGCATGTTTCAAATGGATGACTCGAACTGTTTTATAAGCTCTTTATCGTAAAGATTGTAGGTTTTTCCAATATACAGAGTTCAAAGGTGTATGAGCTATTTTTAATTCCAATTAACTTGCAATCACATTAATTCTGCTAAAAATCAGTTTTTAACTAAAACTCACGGGTTTAAAACTGATTCTGTAACATCTGGCTTAGCATTGAAAATTTTAAAATACTTATTGATATTATATAGAAATGTTTACAAGCCACGTTTGGGGGCATACCCCATTTATTTTTTATACCAAGCCTGGAGTATTTTCAGCGAAACACTAAAACACTTTTAAAAATAATAAAAATTTGTTATAAAAAACTTTTTATATCTACAAGTGAAGAACCCGTTCATATTATGCAATTTTTTAGTAGGATCTGGTTATTCCCGGAAAAAAAAATGAAAAAAAATACCTCCTTTAAAATTTTTCCTTTTGTTTAGGAAAATTGTATTATTTTTCACAAAAAAGTAAAAACTTTTTTAAATCGTTAAATTTATTTTTTTTAAAAAAGATAAAAAAAAATTTTTGAAAAAAACAAAGAGGGACGTGAGACTGAGTGAGCGTTTGAATTTCTGCATTAAATATTGTTTGAAATATTATTACAAAATGAAGTAATTCGTGCACAATAAATATGTTTTGTCGTGATAAGAAACTATGATGTTTCACTGTGATTCCTTGTAGACTCTTCTTACAATGAAAAGTTAAAAGTAATCTTCACCAAGAGAAGAAAAATATTTTCATTAGAAAATTGAAATTAAAATTTTTTGGGGGATAAAGAAATTAGGCATACACCCCAAATTAAACGTTTTTTTTTGAAAAAATACAAATTATGGTTTGTTGCTCCGAAGAAATGTAATTTTTGGATGAGCGTAGCGAGCGAGCGAGCGAAGCGAAGATTCCATTTCACTAACTGGAGAAAAAAATCCGAATGTTTTTTTTTTTCTGCTTTTATTTCACCTTACTCTTCAATTATTATTTATAGATTCACTATCGTATCGAGTGAAGATACTCTCGTTTTATATAATGCAATTTTTAGTAGGATCTGAGTTATTCCCGGCAAAAAAAAATGAAAATATACCTCTAATGTTGTTCCTTTTGTATAGGAGTTGTATTATTTGCACAAAAAAGTAAATCTTTTAAATCGTTAATTCATTTTTAAAATAAGATAAAGATATTTTTGAAATCAAAGAGTGACGTGAGACTGAGTGAGCGTTTGAATTTCTGCATTAAATATTCTTAGAAATATTATTGCAAAATGAAGTAATTCACGCACAATAAATATGTTTTGCCGTTAATTTTAGAAACTATGATGTTTTTCCTGTATTCCTGTAGACTCTTCTTACAATGTTTCAATTTTAAGATCCTCGACCAGAAAGAAAAATATTTTCATTAGAAAATTGAATTTATTTTCAGGCATACAGAAATTAGGCTTCACACTCCACAAATTAGCGTTTTATATTGAAAAAGTACAAATTGTTTGTTTGTTGCTCCGAAGAAATATAATTTTGTATTCACAAGTGTGGTTGCTTATTGTTAACTGAAAATTAGACTTAACATTCTATAGAACGCTCTTAGTGTTTCATTTATCATTTCTATAACAAACACATTATTTACTCAGTCAATGGAGTTGTTAAGCCAGCACCTACTTGGATAATTACTGCCAACTCTGTAAGACAACGAAATCAAGCTTATAAGTGTCATAAATCATAATGAGATATCCTAATTACAACCACTGAATATAACTTAATTAATATAATTCATTGCAAAAATCAGACTAAAGTTGTACCCCGTGAATTCACTAACTTCATTATCCAAGTTTCTACTAAATTCCCCGGGTGATGCTCTAGAACCCGGTTATCTACTTCCCATGTCGCATTAGTGTGTTTTAATTATGCTGTTCTTGAGTTGTATCTCGGGAGGCTCCACATTAAATAATTCACACCCGGAATTGAAAGACGAGGCGAGGCATCTCTGACAGTGACAGCTGCCAATAATTGGCGAGACTGTTCCCCATTACCTGGTGTCAGGGGTAAATGCGGCGCACGCCACCGGTGGGAGCGCAACCAGAAGTCGTGCACCCGTCTACAACTTTGTTTCGGGCTTCATCCATTAAATATGTCTCATTAATAACTAGCTAGAAACCAGAGCTCGTCAAAATTAGGACCAAATTCTAATTTGTTTATTCGGAATTAAGGAAGGAAGTTAGGCGTATTACACATAGGGCCAAATTAAAGCAAGACGTTTCAACCTCTAAGAGGGAATTAAGCAAATAGAACCGAATATGATGGAAGAAACCGTTTGGTGGAGAAATTTGGGCAATATATAAATATTTAATGCAAGATGATGAATCTAAAGAAACACATTGGATGGTGGAACCTGTTCAGTCTTTAGTGAAGGTCTTGATGACAATGGTAGCGCAATTATCTTCTTCAAAAAATTGTTGTTACAACCACCCAGCGGAACAACTGGGTGTGGGCATAAAATCGATATTTCATACAATACCGACAAGTGAGAATATTTTCGATATCAATATTAAGACACCACATCCAAAAAATCTGAAATTCATTATTTAAAAAAAAATGTTTACAACGTGAATAATTAAAACTAGAATATACATGTCTGCGAATACAAATGTGTACACCATTTCTCTACATACCTAAGAAATTACGATTTATTACATACAAATTAGGTTTGCGAGCTAAAAATGTACTATTATGGTGGAGGTGCCGGGTAGATTAGTACATCATTCTGAATGTAAGATACTGTGGAGGTGCGTAGTTATTAAGTTTTTGTCGGTACCTTATCAACACACTTTTTAGCCACACATTCTTAATAGGAGTCTCTTTTGATGTCATTTTATTATATTCTAATTTTTATTAATAACATACTTTTCTCTTTGCTTTTGGTTTTAAGTTTATGTATGGTTTCCTATTCCTGATGCTGGTATGTACGCGCAATAGGTGGGCATACCTATAGCGTATATTATAGAGTCATAGAATGGATGCAATATATTGCAAGTTGACTTGTTGCTACCATAGATTTGTTCTAAGCAATGCTTACCTTATTGCTACAATATGTGGTCATGATTATGACCGGGTAATAATAATAAAAGATTACAATCAGCTTGTTTTTACTCTTGCAATAAATAGTGTGGATGTCTGACATTGGTTCACTGGTAAGCGTCATATTTTCAACAATTATGTGGATTTCATGCAATTCGAAAATAAGTCAAAACAAATATTATGTTTTGGAATCTTTTCGACCCAAAATCTACAAAATGTGTTTTAAAGATTGATACGACACATTTTTTCTGTATGATACTTTTACACAATACGCCACTGTGTTTATTAATGTGTGTATTGAGTGTTATGAGGTGTGTTGGGAGGGACTACCAAATACCTAAAAATGTTAATTTACTGATTTGTTTCTTATATCGGTTTACATGTATAAGAAATAAAGTGCAGTTGTAGCAAGTCGGTGCAATAATAATATGTAGGCCAGTGTCAACTTATCACATGTAATTTATACATTTATCAGTCTTAGAGAGGTTGATATAATAAGAACGAAGTAGCTATCAAGCAATGGAATATCTATAGAAGGGAAAATGTGATATATTTCAAGATATATAAAACAAATCGTGACACTTTAATAGTTGTCAGTTTGACAAATATGTTTTTAGGGCGTGACAGCTGCCCTTATTTCTTGGTAAATTTGTTTCCATTAGGTTTAATTTCCTACTTTCGTTTCCTTAGCCTCGTTTTAACAGGTAATTCACTCAGTCAATCTTTAACTTTGTTGACATCAGAAAAATTAATAACAAACCATCTCTCATCTCGTAATAAAAATAATTCACCATAAACGTATTTACAGAGAAGTTTAAATCATCCAATCACTTGGAAGTGAGAGGGGAGATGATAAAAGGACTTCCACTAACTGAGGGGTTCGAAGCTTTTCTTCTCTCTCTTCTATTGCCAACATGATAATTTATTCCAGCCGAGTCCTCCTATCCCATGTTTTGTTGCTAGACTATTGGTATCTTGATTCTTGTGTAGTGGGCCTAAGCACACATCCGTCCCACGCAAAGAACGCATTGTGTTTATAAGAGAATTGGCTCGACCAATCCTAACAAATCTCTAGTTGGGTATCTGAACAAATTATTTTCAGTTTCAGTTTTAGATTATTGAACATTAAGAAGTATTTCATGTAAATGTATATTTTATTTGCAATAACTTATAATAGTTGGTACCTATTTGTTATTAAAGTCTCAAAGCGCAAACAAACTACATTCATTGATGATGATTATAATATAATTTGTTTGTTGTTTAGTACACATTTTAATGGTGATCTTTGATAAGATAACTCAAATAACAGATTTGGAAATCGGTAACCTGATATGTGGGCTGTATGTGTAGCATCGAATGCAAAGTCTGCTTCGAGAATGGGAAATAAGGAGCTCCTCCGATCCTACATTCACACCCTATCTATATGGTCACCTGAAGAGCAGCAAATAAGATTTAGCCCCCGTCTGAGCCCGGGGTACAATTTGGCCCAGAGAATGTCTCTGCTAATAGTAAATGGTGAGGAAAGTTGAAAAGTACATCTCGCATACATCAGATAGAATAGGGGAGTAGTATATTACTCTCCGAAAATAGAGGTGAGCTCTGGCGGTCGTCTTAGAGGACCCCTTCCTTCTCTTGTCGACCTCAACGACGATGACAATGACAACATTGTCGATGACAAAGACAATGACGACCACGACGTCAAAACTCCGCCCACCCCTCTTCCACCCTTTTCCGTAGCTGGTTCTGACCAGCATGGGACTTTATGACCTAACGGATGACGCACCCTTAATCCAAAGACACTAAGGTAAGGTTCACCAAAGAAACATGAATAAACCTTAAAAAGTAATTATAATGTTATTCAGACTTCACTTTTGTAAAATGAATTATTATTGAAAAGGATGATATGAGACTTTCGCTTGACTCTTCGCCATACGCGTTGGTGGTTCTTAATACAGAAAGAAGTCACTAACATGGGTGGTGAAACGTCGAGAAGTGCCTAAAAAACGACACGACGTAACAGCCCTAGAATAAAATAACAAAAAACAATTAAACTCGTATTTAGAGTCTATCCTTTCAGTCATATAACTGATTTTCACTCACAGCTTATCTACAGGTCGTGAACTATATCCCAAAATCAAGATTTATTAAGCGAGCGAAGCGAGCGTTTCCATTTGACTCTGCCGGAAAAAATAGTCACTGTTTTTTTTTGTTTTTTTTTTGTTTGTCTCGCCATAACGTTCGAACGGAGGCTCGGATCGAGTTGAAATTTTGACTATCCGCAAGCTTCGTTTTTTTTTTTTCAAACTAAACGGCGACAAAATCTGAGATGGTCAAATCATTTAAAATGTTCGTCCGGTCACGAATATACTAATTTTATTTTGATCCGATAAGTAGTGTAGATAGAAATTACATTATAACAAAGTACGGTTACCATGGCAACGGAAAGTCGCGCAGCTTTTTTGGCTCATGATAGCGGTCGAACGGAGGCTCGGATCGAGTTGATATTTGGACCATCCGCAAGCTTCGATCTGGATTGAATGCCATTAGTTTTGTGGCAAAATCGTTCGAAAAGTTACAAAGTTACATTAAAGTTAATCGAAAGTTTTTTTTTCAAACTAAACGGCGACAAAATCTGAGATGGCCAAATCATTTAGAATGTCCGTCCGGTCACGAATATGTTAATTTTATTTTGATCCGATAAGTAGTGGTAGATGGAAATTACATTATAACAAAAGTAACGTTGCCATGGCAACGAAAAAGTCGCACGAGGTTTCTGGCACATATCCAATGCCACCTAGAAGTAATCAAAATACTATCGAGGAAGCAGTGTTTTATTTGTTACCAAAGAGTTTAAATAGTTTTCCCAAGGAAATGATGTCAAGGTCCTCTAGATGGCGGTGGATTATATCCACAAAGTAAAAATTTACCCAAATACCTTGGCAATAATAAATAATATTGGAAACATGGCGCCGTAGACAGCGAACGTCGCAAATTTAAAAATTTTAAAAAAAATGTGCAATGTGGGTCTAGCTATAACACGTGCTCGCTTATCAACGCGTCCAACTGAGCGTTTCCTAGTTTATTTACTTACACAACGTCATCCTATTCAGTGTAACAAAACTTCATTTACAAAGGAGGATAACGTATCTTATTTCGACAAAACAGCTAATCGATACTGATACTAATCTGATACTGATACTAATCGTGTGAGTTGATCTATGGTTATGAAGGTTCTCAAACTCCATACTCTATCTGTTCTAAAGTCTGGAGTATTAGATTCTATGTTCTAGTTCAGTGTTGTATCAAAGCAACGGTAGTTGGCCGAGTTTCGATATAAAATATTCAACAGTATTCTCTTGAAACCTTTGTTAACACAACTGCTGTACTTGGGACTAAAAAGGAAGTGCCATCCCTGTACATTTTTAATTTTCCTTTTTCCAAGTGGCTAACCTAACGAAGAATGTTTGATCTACTTGGCAGATGAACCTGTACAACTTCCTGACATTAAAGTTTTGACATTAATTTACAAAAATGACGTCAAATAGTTTTACACGGCATAATAGTAATTAAAGTTTGCGCGAACCGTTTTTTTATCACAAATTTTTTCTTATGAAGCTATAATTTTTTACTAACTTACTTTTTTTTACTTTTTTTTTTTTTAATTTTTTACTTTTTTTTTTCAATTTTCGGAGACGTCCGTTCGTGAATGTGATTTTGGCACATTCATGCCAAGTCACAACATGGAATATTTAAAGACTACGTTGAGTTTTATGTTTGAATATAAGATATAAGTCGGATGTGTAAAGTGAAAGTCAGCTGACTGTGAAGATATTTTGTGTGAAATTAAGTTTAAGTTCAGCTCTTAAATCAATGTATGTATACTGTTTAGTATCATATAGCTATTTCAATATGTAATCAAACTACCATGTTTAAACTAAATACCATCTCAATAATTAATTCAAAACATTGGCCTACAGCAAACATGACACACGTAAAAACTGGAAGAATGTTACTAAGTACTTTGAACTAATCTATTATGGGAAGAACTCAAGAACAATGTTCAGTTCGTATATTTACTAGAGTTTTTATTGTATCATATACTGATGAACTTAATTGAAAATAATTTTCTGTAGATAAGTTGGTAGGAGGTAAGTAAAAATGTAGTTTATATTATTTCCTTTACTATGATACGGTAATATTTAATGAATTTAATATTTTAAAAAATAACGCGTTCATACCTATGAATATGGTTAAACATTTAGGCCTTCAACCTTAAAACTGGTACCTGTGTATCAAGTGGTTTTCGACCAAGGTTCTCTTACTTCATCTCGCATTGCGTATTTCGTGTGTGTTAGCGAGTGGTGTTCTACCTGTGTTTGTTATGACAGGGGGAGGGGGTCTAGGGCAGAATGCGGTCGGCCCCCCTTAGAGATGGAAATGTTAGTGCCTAGCACTGCGTCCTTGCGAAGTGACGTATATATAATTAGTGGCGTATTGATTTTTAAGTCAGCTATTCGCATTTACATTCGGGGTTCACACTCTATGTTCGTGACAAATATCGACGGTAATAATAATGTAACACATGTAACTTATTTCTCTTGACACAGAGACGTGTAGTTATTCAATTCACAATCTTTTTTTAGCACTAGTCATTCATCCTACAAAACATGACTGTCGTATCATGTAGCCTACGCATGTGTGGGATTTTGTTTTTTGCAATCTCTTTATGTAGCGTGTGGGATATGACACAATATTTCCCTTGAAAGTCTTCATCAATATTATTGAATCATCCCTTTCCGTTTGTTGCCTTATACATACTTACGTGTTTCTGATCAGAGAACACGTTGAGTTACGGCATTAATCAATCTCATATTTCGTATCGTAAATTGATTGTAAATATGAAACTGGTAGAACAGGTAAATTGATTATTGTAGTTATTTGGACATACATTGTTCTTAAAATAAATACTTAATTAGCAATATTTCGACACTAATCGAGTGTCTTTCTCTGAGGTTGAACTTCAACTTTTTAATTAATTAATTAATTAATTAATTAATAATTTGTTGTAGTGTTTACTATAAGTACAGTGTATGTCCAAATAATTACAAATAAATAATAAATTGGTTGATTGATTGATTTTGGTTGGTTAACGTCTCAATTAATAGAATATTGCTATTTTAGACGATTAGTGATATATTATGACGGTGAAGGATAATGACAAAAAACGATTCCTTACTCGGGATTCGAACCCACGTGCTTTTAGTGTCCTACGCATTGGACCAGCGCCCTAATCGTATGTGCCACCAACCAATGTGCAGTTCAAGTTGAAGGATAGCATCCTGGCGCATAAAAATTATACACCGTTGACTTTATATATAGATTTAATTTCGGCCGGTTTACGCGCTGGGGGTAACGCGTTATTCTTGTCTGGGAGTGGTAGTGCATATGTGTGTCCGTGGTAATTGAATTTTGGCTGACGTTCCGGCGGCTTCTCGTGATGGACGGAGCGACCGAGGCCCCATCTTAGCAATACGCACAGACCGTACGTGCGCCTGTCATATTCATCACAACGCGACTTATCTCGTCGCGTGTCTAGATTTATTAAAATAGCAAATGAGAAAATCTTGATGTCATTTTTCGACGACGGGAATGAAACTTTAGCTATATAGACCAACCACATTCGTTTCGCCACCCAAGGTTTCGAGTTTCCTTGCGCCGTCGTTAAAAGTGCGAGCATATTTGCGTGAACTGTACGAGCTGGGATGTTTTTATCATGGTATGTAGTCGAGGTTTGCATTTTCTAATGTCGTTCCGTAAGTTGTATACATGAGATATTCTCGATACTCCAACACTTTTACGGCATGCCTACCTATAAAATATTTCAACCGAGTTTTTTTTTCGCAAGCATTTCACTCATGTTCTAATTTGCATTCATCGTATAACTTCATGGAAGTTCGCCAGACTTTCGTCCCCTCCCCGCCTACCCTCGTGCCAACACAATTACCCCCATCAAAACCTCCGGTACAGCTATGGTTTATTATTTTCAAACACATCCGCATAACACACTTTATACGTTAATGCGTCACGTTAAATTAAGTGCACGCAGCAATTTCCGAGATGCGAGGACATGTTGAACCTGAAACGCTAATGGAACATCAAGAGTAGTTTAGGTTAAAGTTTCCATTTTTATAATTAACATGACAATTTTAATTTTAAGCTGTGAAATTAATCAAAATATGCGTGGATTGAAGTTGTACAATGAAATCAATGGTACTGCTAGGAACGTAGGATCATACCATGGAATATTTCTGTGGAGTAGGTATGTAAAAAATGCGTTTTACAATATTATTGAATTTGAGAAAATTGATAAAATTAATCAATTTTGATTCTTCTGTAACCCAAATCCTAACTCAAACTTTTCTGACATTAGCCCTTTTCCTAGACTACAGATTTAAACGTTGTGCTGAGTTTAATTGTTTGTAAATAAGATATAAGTCGGATGTGTGTGTGCTGATTGTGAAGCTGTTTTATGTGAAATTAGGTTTATTGAGCTATTAAATTAATGTATGATCTGTTAAGTATCATATAGCTATTTCAATATGTAATATAACTACCATGTTAAAACTAAATACCATCTTAATATTTCATTCAAATCATTGGCCTACAGCCAAACATGACACACATGGCAGTTGGAAGATTGTTACTAAAAATGTTGAACTAAATTTATTATGGGAAAAACTCAAGGACAAAGTTCAGTTCGTGTATTTCAGTTCAGTTGATAGCGTAAAAAACCGTCAAACATACAAAGCTCAGGTTAAAATTTCTCCAAACAAATTTTAAATGCATTATCTTATCGCCCTTAAAACAGTGCTCTTAGGTAATTTATTCAATTGGATTTATAAATAATAAATTTCACATGTTTGAATAATTTCTCTTTTAAATTTCCAATTATGATCCTCCCTTCCCTTATACCCAACACCATATCCCACCATGATAATTAGTATAAATACTTCATTAAATTTCCATAAGTTTCCATGAAAACAAATACAAAACAAGACTGTAATATATTCAAACAGTTTTGGTATCTAAGGATAGTGGGTGCATTCGACTGGGATGAGTTATTTTATGTGCGGGTGACGTGGTGGAAGGGGTGAGCGGAGGCGGCGGGGATGCAGTAAAATTGATGTGGGATACCCTTGATATCGGCTCGTGTGGTATGGAAATATGGCAGAACCTAGTTGAAAAAATATTTTCTCTCACGTGTCACCCTATACTCAATCAAAATCATCGGTCTTATTATTTTCAATGTAGGCCTTATTGACAACATTATGTAGCTTGGAGCCGAGTACAATTTTGTTTCATTCTAAGTGATAACACAATTGTTCTATTTGAAAGCTATACGTATTTCTAAACACCAAATTCTATGGAACGTTTTTACCCGATGAACCCGATGAAATAAACCTGTGACGATTTGACTTAAATGTCGCCAACCTTACTTATGCTCGTTGTCGATTAGCCTTTATGAGGATACAGGACATGCGATCACTTGGCTGACTGACGCTGCAGTTGTTTGAAACTTTGCAAAGATATCACTGAAGTGGAATTAAAGGGCTCTAAACTCACACTTTCCTAAAGAATATTTTAGTATAATTTAAAATAAATAAGTTGATTCTTACATATTTGGATTTTGTAAAAATTCGAAAGTTGACTTATTCCGTAATTTTTTCTGGCTGATGGTTAACAAGAAATGTTGATAATCTACTACTCAAGGGCTGCCCATGTATGTGTCATGCATGGTTCATATATGGTTCATGATCGAACGAATAGGTTTTTTCCAGCTGTCAAATGTTTCCTGTTTCCTCTTCATGCGGTGCCCGGATTTGTTTATAATGTGTACGGCTTCCATAGCAATATCTGAGAATCGATAAAAGAGAACGATTGCTCAGATAAACGAGTGCCAACAATTGCAAATGATAATGTTAGTAATTTAAGCTCAAAACACATTTGTGTGATACTTGAAATTAAGTTTTCCATCACCGACATTGTACAACGTTAAATTCAAGTTGTAGAAAGAAAAAAAAATCACAGTAGACGATAAACGAAATTACTTTGCAACCCTTTTCACAGATGATTTCTCGTTAGCGCCTTGGTGTAGTTTAATTCTGTATTTGATATATGCGGCGCTTGAATCTTGTTATTCTTGAAACGTAGTACTTCCATCTTGAGGTCCCATTTGGGGAACATGCGGAGACGTTTCCCAGAGGAGAACTGCAGAGTCATGCAGGGATACACGTGGGATATAACCAGAGAGGGGTTACAAAATACTGATCACACATCGCTTATATTATCACGAGCCAATACACTTTAATGTGAAACAAATTATGAAACCTACTGTTGATTGTAATCATAAATATGCATGCCTAACGCTTTATTATTAAGTTAAAAAACACAATGTTTTATATCAAGTATCCATTCTTTTAAGGTCTTTAGTTTAACCCATAGATTGATTTAAAACCAACTGGTTTGTAATGAAAATGCATTCTTTAGTTTTATTTACATACGTAATTAATTTTATTATCATTGATAGTTTAACAAATTAAGAATTATAAACCATAAACTAAAGTGTTTGGAAACAATATTTCCTCAATAAATAACATTGTCAACAACTTGTTAAAAATACCTACTGTTCGTAATAAAACGTTGCCAATTTCGGCTTATAAAATTTGGCAATAAATGCATCAACAATTATTATTGAATGTTTCGAAGAAACATGAATACGGAGAATGAAACGATAGTTCTTCTAGACAAAGTGTTTAAACATAGTTTAAGTAATTAATAACACAATTTTGTACAATACCTACAATATATAAAATAATAAAATAAACAATACAATATCTCAAGTCTTTTATTTTATAAATGTATTGTGTTTTTAACGTTTTCTCCAACCTAATTAATGTACGTACTGAATTGTTAATATTAAGTATGATACAGTGACACCCGTTTTAGAAATCTCTTCGCACAATAGGATCTAGTCTTATAATTGTAAAACTAATATTTATATTTTAATGTTTGCATAAACTACACTAGTTTAATAACATTTGCAATGGATTGTAGGTAAATATGAAATATTAAAGCAAACAAAACATTCCAATATTTGTTTAATTTTATGAAATACATACATCTATACTTAAACAATTTTAATCAAGCAAACTTTAAACAAATGTATACATAGTCCTACTATGTGAGAAGATCGCTTTACTGCTCTCTAAACGCAAACACAATATCAAATTTCCTAAAAGATTTTCGGGTGCGTAATTTTGCAGCCGTTTTCGAAATTCTGATATGATCCGTTTAAAAGCTCGACAAACACAGTGCTAATCGTCTTAAAGCCGGCTACTTATTCACGTTTACTTTGGCCCAAAGTTCCTTAACTTGAAGCACGCGCGCCTGTACAAAAGAACGCTCGAACAAAACCGCCCACGTACACAACAATGGAACTCTGATATACCCAACGTCTATTGGGATTATTAGGAATTAAGAGTCCGGCCCGCGTGAACCGTACCAAGCTTACGTTAAACGCGCACGAAATACGTGAAAAGACACAGTATAGTCGTTAGCGCGATAAAGTGGAGCTTGACTCGGCAATTTTATACGATGTATATAAAACCATATACTGAAGCCGAATTAAATGGAAACCGTGTTGTCAGTTTAAAATTGAGAAGTTCTCGTCATAAACCTCGAATCGCAAATAAATTATGTTGAAATATACTATTGTGCGTGCGTTAACATTAAGGTGTTCAATTATTAAATTATGAAGAAAGAAAGTACGATGTTCTACAAAACTTTCGTATTTATTTCTTACATTGCTCTGTTAGTGCAAAATGAAATTAATTTTCAAATGAGAAAAATATGCTATTTCTTAGCTTGGAGACTTTATGCACAAGAAAATAAGTCTTACCAAAAACACAATAATTGTAGAGGATGATTTAATTATAGATTTTATATTCGAGTGCTACAAACCAAATTATATTATTTATTGTTCGTGCATATGATTTGTAGTCGATAATGCAATAAGTAGCAGTAAAGAACAGTCAAGTAACGTCAGTTATAGTGAAGGTTCCCATGGGCAAGTAATATTGCAAACAATATTATTTGCACTTAATAATGAAAAAAAACATCAATTATTGGATGAGCGAAGCGAAGACTTCAATTTCACCTACCCCCCAAAAAATTTAGCTCGGGTGTTTTTTTGTTTGTTTGTTTGTTTGTTTGTTTGTTTTTCTGTCTGTTTGTTCGCTCTCTACCGGGAAATGGCATATGCGATCTGGATGAAAATTCTAGGGACCTTCGAAATCTCTGAACTTAGAATTGCTACGTTTTTGGGTACAATCGAAGAAATATTTCTCATGAATATCGTACTTTTACGATTTTTTTCGATTTTTAGTGCGATATTTTCGTGACATTTGGACCGATTCTGACCAAACGGGTGGGGCTACAACGTTCATATTTCACATGGACATTAAGGTAATGGTGATGTATTGCTTTTTGAAAGAAAAGTTGAAAAAATAGCCCGAATCCATAGAATAGGTAAAGGTTTTAATATGAGTATTTTTTAGGTTTATAATGACAATTTACAAGTAACAATAGAAACTTGACAACAATCACCAACAATGCGTTCAAAAGGCACTTGATAAGTAAATAGATCCCACGCAAACTAAAAACTTACAAAAAGCTCATCCATCAACGCGACGGGACTTTAGCGTTTTCCTAGTATCAATGTCACTCGGCGAGGATTAAAATAGAGCTGTTCCAGCCGATAATATGTCAGTAAATATTTATTTATTTATAAAACGTCTATCCTATTCAGTTATAATAAGGGCAGCTTTCGCGCCCTAAAACTGATTTACATAGGACAACAAAATAAACGGATTCTCAATTAACTAGAGGTTGTCTTAGAGAATTGAATCGCCAGTTCCTGTTGTAAGTCCATTATCGAATCGTTGGATGATAATACTAGGGAAACGCCAAAGTCGTTGATAGACGAGTGAGTAAGCCATGTGTTGAGTACCCGGGAACATCCCTTCCTCCCCTATACCTAAGACTGGATCTAGCCCAGTATGGGGAATGATACCGGGTATTCAACACATGGCTCACTCACTCGTGCCATCAACGACTTTGGCGTTTACCTTTGTCTAGTTGGTTAAGGAGCCCTTATACCCGGAATGTGACAGACCTGGGTTCAATCCCCTGGTCGGAGAAGATTTTGTAGTTCATAGATTGTATTTTAAAAAATATTTAACATGTTTTGAAATGCATATAACGCAGTTTAGTCTACATCAACTGTGACAATACTATGGAAAACATAGCCAATACGAAATACGAGTAAAGATTGCAACGTTTACTCAATCTCCAAGCGGAATTTGGGGATACCTTGAGAGCAAATTTCGATACTCTTTTGGTCATTGCATAACTGCATTACAAATACTTTTTCCACTGCCTCCATCGCAACCGAGTAACATCTAAGCGGCAGTGATTTTTTCATAATCAAAACCATTGTCGTTAAAAGAATTCCTTCACATGTTAGGCCTATTTTTTAGTTAATTATTTTTTGTAGGTTTAAATCGAAATGGATTTTTGCTCATTTTGTTAGCAGTTCTATAGTTACCTGGTCACAGATGTCTGTTGAAAATTTCAGCTCAATCTATTTGGCCGTTCGGCCGTATGGGACTGGACAATCAGACATACAGAATTAATCACGACACGACGATCGTTTCGCTGCGCTCACTCGTCTAATTAGGTCTGGTCAAAAAATCAATATTTAGATCACTGCCTCCTATATGTTGCTCGTGGCAAGAGCCACGAGCAACATCTAGGAGGCAGTGATTTAGATACGGTGTCGAGATGGGAATATTTTCGATATTTATATTTTGGACTCCATATCGAAATATTGAAAAAAAATCAACCTGAAAATAAAAATGTGTTGTTAAAAACTTGGAAATCTAAAACTTAAATAGGAATATTTTCGGAAAGACGATATTCAAGCCTTTAACTTTTAAGTTATAAATACCTCAGAAAATGGGATTTAGCCCGTTAAAGTTTTGTTCTCACACTTATTATGGTGGAAGTGCCGAGCAGGTTACTGTAAATTCATCCAGGCTCAGTCGTGGTGGAGGTGCCGGGTTATTGGACCTAAGTGTGAGAATGTAAACATCGCAATGGGTTTTTGGCGATACCTTGTCAACCCATTGTCCACACATTTTTAAATAACTGGCCACCTCTTTTGGTACATTTTTTTTTCGAAAATTTATAACTTGTGGCGCAAAGAATACAATATTGATATAATGAATCAATATTGTGATTTTCATGTGACATCGACAAATATTTAATGATATGCCATAGACCAGCCTTAATATAAATATTTATCTACCACCAACTATGCTATAAATAAGTTGACACTTGATAAGTACATTCAATCACTTCTAGTGTTAGTTTAAATATGTTCACGTTTACAATGTTTCATATACAATCTAGGAACATAAATATAAATAGTACGAATACTTGTTGAAATTTGCATATAGAGAACCTTATTACAGAAATATGAACTTAGCGTTGTTCTCGGTTTGTGTAGAGTGCAAGAAATGCAACATCGTTATATGATGCAATATGAATAATGCATTTAGCTTACACTCAAAGTTGCTCTTGGTAAACTACACTGAGTTTTTAAACTCTTCAACAGTAAGCGAAAGGAATTCCTGAGGGGGCAAGCTTAATGCCAGTCGTTCTTGAGAGATAATTGTGTTGGGATGGCGGGTTGAGAGACGAGGAGTGGTAGGGGGAGGAAGCGTAAGGTGCAGCTACTTCTTTTCTTCCATTACCTGCTAAATCGTGCCAGAAACTCTTAAAACCCTTGTCTAGTCCAGAGTTGTACAATAAAATTAATATTATTACCTTAGTTTGCCTATGAAGAGATTAAAGTTTGAAACGATGAAAGAATTAGATTGTTAGCGGAATAAAATTTGTAAGAGAAGAGATTACAAAATACCAATACAAATTGATTCCGCTATCAAATACATGTACATAAATGTAAAGTATATCTAAAACATTGATTTCTGCGTCATGATTGCTTACTTCTGTTTATAGGAACAGTAGCGCAAATTTATTTAAGCCATTTAATATATCATGAGAATGTATGAAATAATAATTTTCGTGTCGATAATGATTTGTTATTGGATTTTTATTTTATTTCGAATTCAATTTGTATTGTAAACCATTAAATCTAACAAAATACACACATTAATTCGCAAGTAACACAATATGTCAAATATTGTAGTCTGTGCCACGTGATAATACAATTAGTTGAACTGTATAAGGAAGTATAGAAATTAGGGGGAGAACTCGAAAGAAAACAATATGAGTGGGTAGACTCTAATGTATTTATTTATTTATTTATTTAAGCACAATAATTTCATAGGTTGTTATGTCATTTACACGTAGATAATACATACGTTCCAAAAATATTAATATTTGCATTCCTTTAAGTAGTGCTTTGAACAGCAGTTAACTACAATATTTGTATGTCAGAGCTAATGTTCAATGGCTATTATCAGGCTTCAAAACGTGCATTACAATTTCATTCACAATTACAATAAAATAAACTATGCAATCGTCAAAATAGTTAAAAGATCACGACATGGAAAAACTCAATATTACAACAGAAGACAATCCTGGGAACAGGATTGCTGGTAACTCGAATTAACTCAAAAACCTCCCATATTTGTTATAGTCTCATGAATTTTCATTTCGTTTTTCATGCCATACAAATATTTAAATGTTATCATGTATAATATGAATTTCATAAGACTTTTCTTGTTTTTGTTATTTTAGGTTCAGTTGAGGTGTACCTTAGATTACGTTGCAAATAGAAAGGCAAATCTTACGGTCACATACGGTAGAGACGGGACTATAGAGGCAAAGGGTATCGGGAGAACGATGGAGTGTAGGCTTAATATTAATAATGGCATTAAACGATAAATCTGAATTCAGTGTAGCTATTTTGTTTCTATATAGAACGCGATTGTTTCGAAAATTCAGTGTTTTGAAGAGGATTAGTAGACCATAAAAAGGTGGAAATTCCATTTACCGCTTGTATAGTTATTGTTCGTAAGCCTGCTACTGTTGTTATATAGTTTCAATCTAGATGACGGTTGAAAACTAAATCCTTTTCGAATAGCCTCCATTCAACTGAATGAGTTTAAAATTAAACAATCGACTAAAAAAATGTCGAGTAAATCGTAATCCTGATTACCGTCTGGTGTTCTATACACTGATTACCAGTTGGTCGCAGTTTCAATAAACTGAGCATAACTAGGTGAAATAATAAACATATAACTGGGCATTGTCCACGGTGGCGAACAAAATACTTTAATAATATCGTTTGTTTTCATAGCATAATTCAAATGAATGGATTTATGCTTTTTCGTTCGTCCATTTATTTCAGTTACCTTTTTGTCCCGTTCGCCACCAGTAGAGCTCGTTCAACATAGAAATACTCGGCTTGTGAGGTCTTGGCGACTGTGCACTTAGGACAACGCAATTTAAATGTTTCGCCTTTGGTGGAGGTGCCGGGTCAAAATCCCTTTTTTTAAATTACCTCTTTGACCTGTTTGTCACCAGTAGAGCTCGTTCAGCATAGAAATACTCGGATTCAAGGTATTGGTGACTGCACGTACGCCTATTGGACAAAACGATATAAATTTAACCTTTGGTGGAGGAGCAGCATCGATTTTTTTAGAAACATTTGAACCCCACCAGTAGGGCTCGTTCAGAAAAGCATACTTTGCTATAATTCGGGAGAGCGTCGGCCAATTTCGGCCATTGGAAATCCTGCCTGATGGTTTATTCCTAAACTTCATCGGGCAAAAGACATTATGATAAGAGTCTTCTTTAATTAATATTAACTGAAAGTCTAAAATAATTCAGCTGTAGAATGACTCCTAGTAAAGCCAAGTCCCGTCACGCCACGTCCAGTCCAGTCCAGTCCAGTCCAGTCCAGTCCAGTCCAGTCCAGTCCCGTCAAGTCAAGTCAAGTCAAGTCAAGTCAAGTCAAGTCAAGTCAAGTCAAGTCAAGTCAAGTCAAGTCAAGTCAAGTCCTAGCGTGCCTAGATTTAATAAATGAATATTGTGTATTTTTATTAAAAAATTCATTATGCGTTTGTACAAAAATTACGTTGTAGTCCACTTACATTGTTTTTGACAACGTTTTAAAACAATTATCTGCAGTTTTTAACAGTTACATAAGACAATACACCTATTTATTAATATTAATTTTTCATTGAGTTTGGGGAGTTGGAAACAAAAAATGGACCTCGATCACTAGAGGTAAAATATTTTCCGGGAGTTTGAATTTAATTCAGTTTGAATAACTGTTCAATTTATTCCATCTGTTAAAATAAAAATAAATAAAGTCAATATGTATTTAAGGTTTAAAACAAAAATTATGAATTCATATTATTATTATTTGCTTACCTGTAGGCTTTTAAATAACAAATCAATTTAAATATCAATCAAACTTTATCTCAATTTATTTTGTGTGGTGTGAAATGTGAAAATGGAATGCTCGACGCGTAAGTATACGAGTTACAAGACATGCATCCATTTGTCTACGACTGACTTCAAGATTATTGTAATGAGTTCGGTTGTAGTGCCAAGTCACATTACTTATTAACAAACAATATGAACCAAATGTCGGAATGTCTTGGACATATGTTCATGAAACCCTTAGCTTGAACAATATGTATGGATAACCACAGTTTCATGGTAGGAATGGAGTTGCAAAACTTTATTTGAGTTACAAAAGTTTAGTATATTTATTTTAAACTTCAGTAAACACTCCAAGTCCAATGTAATATCTACATCAGGATTAATGAAAGACTCAATATACGATTTTAGTTCATTCATTTCTTATGATATACCATGAGTATTTCAATATATTTGATTTGTTTAATACTAACGAAATTAATTTCATTCGTATCTCATATAGCTTATACTTAAATTTCATTTAATTGACATCTTGGCGAACAATTTCATTTGTACAGTTTTAGTGTTTTCCTGTTGAAATACGAGCACGTCTCTATTAGCATTCAAAACCATGTTGACAGAGATTTAAAACGTTAAACTCACTTTGCCATCGGCTTTATTCTCCACTTTCTGGGAACAAGCGGGATTTAGTAAATAAAAGGTGAGTTAACAACCAAAACACCGTAAAGCAATCCACACCATTACGTGCAATAAAGTAAACACTTTAAATCGAGATTGTGAGCTGAATCAAGTTCAATTAAATATTATAAGTTCGAAGTCGGCATCTTAAAATTTAAAAAAAATCTTAACATTAAAGTATTGTACGATTATCAATTTTAACCATTTAATGTAGCTTTCTTTTTTATAACTCTTAATTTTATTTCAAAGCAATGCAGCTCGTTTCGTTGCCTAACATTTTAAATTGAAGTACAAGAATTTTAATTTGTTTCCAAATAATCTTCTATTTCATATACATAATATATTTCATTACGCATGTTTATAAATAAAATAATAAATTTTTCCAACGTAAAGTCGGGTCAGGGGGTGGCTAACCACCAGATTCTTCTGGGGCATACAGAGTTTATTAACACCGGCTTGCCTGGCCTGTCAGTCTTCTTCGCATTCAATTTCTTCGTCTTAAGTTTATTCTCCTTCAATAGCTTGTTTTTTTTTCTTGCATTTTACCTCGATCGCGCCATTTCCTTATGTCCTCCCATAGCCGTTATGCTTCTATTTCTTCAGGGTTGACACACCTGTCATGTCCTCTTCTCCTTCAATTTTATCGCCTTCAATTTCTTCTTCTCCTTCAATATAGTGCTCTTTTTTCTTGCATTTTACCATCAGATCGCGCCATTTCCTTATGTCCTCGCTAGTTGTTACTTATTGTTATGCTTCCACTTCTTCCTAATACTAATTTCTCTCTCGCGTATTAAGCGTATTTATTATTTGATCCTCCCACTTCTCTCTTGGTCTACCAGGTCTTCTTATATTCATATCTCCACTTTCAAATTCTGCTCTCGGTATTCTCTTTTTGTCCATTCTATCTATATGTCCACACCATCTCAATCTTTCTGTTCCTATTTTGAACAAAAGCTTGTCAACTCCAACGCTCTCCTAATTTCTTTACTTCTGATTTTGTCAAGCTTAGATACATCAGCTATACTCCTTACGAATTTCATTTCTGCGGCTTGTATCTTATTCGAATCTTTCACTCCCAAAGTTCAGATCACGGCACCAAAAGTTAGAATTGGCAAATAATACACGTTGCACAGTAATAGATTACAGTTGGCTGGGAAATCTTGATTCCACACGCATTAAAATATAATGTATGAAATTATATTTAGGTCACTTATTATACCAAACTGCATCTAAAACATGTCTACAATATGTTATATTAAATCAATACATATACATTAAAACGCACAGATAGAATCGTACCGAGAAAAAATAAATGAAATATAAATAGTAAATTCAGATAACAATAAAATATGCCTTTTAAAATAAACAGTGACATAAACCACAATTGACTTTGAATGTACAAATTGTCACTAGACATTTCATAACTGAGTTGTATATGTTTTTGCATATTATATATATTACAGTTGGTAGAGCAAGTGTTCGAAAAGTCGGAGGTTCTGGGCTTGATCCCCAGTCGGGGCAAACTTTTACGACAATTGCTATAATTCAATAACTATGTCTAAAAAACCCTTATCTATCTATTATATAACAATATCTATTATTATACATCTATTAGCCTAAAAACCTGGTATTCATATACTATACTACTAAATGATTCACTTTCACAGTATATCTATGATGATAGAGCACCTGACTTATAATGCAGAAGTTTTGTATATTATTAAACGAGGGAGCGGAGCGACCGAGTGTCTCCATTCAACTCGAACGGCTCTCATTCTGTGATTCTGTCTGTCTGTCTGTACGTCGAAAATCAGCCGAACCGCTGAACAGATTGGTCTGAAATTTTAAACAGACATCCAGTACGAGTTTACTGAGAACTGCTAACAAAATCAGCTAGATCCAATGCGATTTAATCCTACAATAAATAAAAATGTGATTTTTTAAATATCGATATAGCATTTGTTTAGTAGCAGCTAGCGGGACGATATCTTCGTGGCTTGCATGGCCTATTGGTAAGCATTTAGTCTACCGCACGGAGGGTTGGGGTTCGATACCCGTTAGCTCGAACTTTTTTTATATTTTTAAACCCACATTATATTTTGGAGGGGTGTTAAATGGGAAATAAAACTTAGGTGATTTTGTTTTATCTTGGAAATTTGTTAGCCTAATGTTTCACGCTAATACGTTTTGAATACGATTCGCATTTCAAATGTTCAATTTATATAACTAGGGAAACGCCTAAGTCGTTATTAAACGAGTGAGTGAGCCATGTGTTGAGTACCCGGTATCATTCCTCATACTGGGCTAGATCCTTAGGTATACGGGAGGAAAGGGGATGTTCCCGGGTACTCAACACTTGGCTCACTAACTCACTCGTTTAACAACGACTTTGGCGTTTCCCTAGTAATCGTAAACCACGAAAACTATTACATATACTTACCATATGGTTCCATCCATAATCCTAAGATTTATTTCACGATGATCGAGAGTTTATCGCGGATAGTGCGCCATCATTTTCTACTTCAAATATAATGAACCATCAAAGCCGTTTTCCTTGCAGATTCCCCTTCCAAATATTTCATGGAAATAATTCCATTACTCAGTAACAAATTCGAAGGGGTGTAAGCTTAAACTTAATAATTTAAATAATTATTTATTATGTATGTTGAAACAAGCCTGGCCATATTCAAGTTGCACTTTACTAATAAAATGATTTATAATAACATCATTTTAGTTGGAATAAATAATCATATAGCATGATAAAACATTTTGCTTACTTTCACAGGTACTACCTGACACAAATTTGTGAGTAAACGGAAGTAAATACCGGATGAACGGTAACACTTTTTATAAGTTACCCCGCCTGCCAATAAATCCGCTTATTCTATACAGAACACAACAAACCTGATCACCATGAGAGCGGCGACTCCAAGGCATCACAAATGTGTAAGATATTGTATAACAGTTGAGAATTCCACTGCTTTACAAGGCAAATAATATGTGAAAATAAGCGCTTGAAAACTACTCCTTAAAACTTAACCTGATATACGCGTTGGTAAAATCTCTCATGATAAATTATTATTACATTTGTGAATTATTGTGAACTATATTTTTTTTATATACTGCATATAATAACAAATACAATATAATTTTATTTCATTGTGCATATTTATGCAATAAATAAGGTTGCCAAATAAAACAAATACAATGCTAATCAAGTCAGGCCGAAAAATGACTAAATATATTTTATTCTTTAATTAATATTACTCATTAATGTTGTTTGTAATATCTTTAGTTTACCACTAGTCCGAATTTGTTTAATTATTTTGTGACAACGGATTTTCATACGGGGGTTTTCTTTCCGCAAGCTTTTACTAATCAATTTCACACAAAGCAAGTGAAACTGGTAACCAACATGATATGCTTCATTATTCCTAGACTGTTTTGCTGAATTGAATGGAGTTGAAATTAAACAATATTCTCTTACGGAGACAGTGTCAAATATATTTAAACTCGCAAACTATTTTTAAAAATAGTTTTGTTGGTTACAAAAACAATACAACGGTAATTTAAATTAAATTTCACAGATCAAGACACGATAACGATTAAATTACAAAGTTGATTGTAATATTGGTTTGTTTCTGATTATAATATAAAGGGCTTAGGGTTCAAATCTGGTTCAGACAAACGTTCTAAACTTCCGAAGGGACTTGGATCTATCATTAATATTGTCAATCATGATTGTTGATACTTGCGAATGGCTTCGGATCTGACCGTGTTAAAACAAAAGATTTATTCTGCTCTTGCGTGGAAAAAACGGAACTCAGGCAAACACATTTGTGTGTTCAATTATCCACAGTAATAAGCATCCACTTTTAGAACCTAATAACTTGAATGACTGTAGGTAGAATTAAATTAGCCGCGTAACGACCCTAACCGCACAGTATACTGTTGTTATTCAAGCCTGGTATTGAACTGAAATTAAGATGAGTATTGCATTTTGAACCGGCTATATTTTCACTCCCGATTGTTTTTGTGAAATTTTCCAATTCCACAGCAGCAGATTGTGTTAAATTCAATAACGATCTCTTAAATTAGGCGAGGGGTAGGCGCAGGGTGGTGAAAGGGGTGATGGTGGGGGTGGAAGGGGGATGAGAAATTGCCTCCCGAACGTGTGTTCCACTCCTGCCGGACCAGGACGCCCCCCCCCCCCCTCCCCCCACTCCCCGCGAGTCAACAAACCGGACTAGGATGATAGCGCGCTCCCCACGAATGGAATAGTAAGTGTGTGATTAATAACTGCCGAACCGCGATAAGCACAGCTAAAGTACGACGACACTGCCTTCAACGGCGCGAAATTAAAGCAACCAGCCAAGAGTGGATATCGCCACCGAATTAAAATGGGATGTGTAGTTATTAGCACAAACATTAATGCGTATTCAAAGCTAATGGATTTCTATGGTTGCCATTTTGCGTGTCCCTTTTAACCGAGTTCCATAGGTGACAAAGTCAGTATTCATTTTTAATATACTACGTTACTACACGGAGCTGTCGTTTAATGGCTAAATAATTTAGATTCAATTAAGAATGCCTATTCAACTCATTGTGAAAATCGACAACCACATAATATATTCCAAACATTGTTTTATTCAAATAAATAACAACGTTTTACATGAAAATTATTTGGTCGGGACATTTCGCCATTACAATTATGTTTTATCTAATAACACTCCAGAATAAGAAATAATCGACGCGGTAAAATGTCCCAATCAAAATAATATAACGTTAGTGTTAATATTCCGGACCTGCAAAAGCCTCAAATAAGAAATACTTTACATTGATATTTTCAGTCAGTCCTTTCATTATTCTCCATGAACGGTAGAGGTTAAAGGTATTTAAAAAGATCGAATTTTGTTCTTGAACAGATACGTTTTTCCTTTCTATTATAGTCGATTATAAAATAATCAATTACAAGTTTTGTAGCATGCACTTGCATGGAATTATATGTAATACATTTTTGTTTACTAATTTACATCAACTGACAAGAACTGATTGTCTTTCGGGCGATATTAATATGTCATGCTTTATGTGCAGTGTTCCTAGGACGGATTTATCATCCAGTCATTCTGGTTATTTAACTTTTAAAAGCTGTCTGCTATTTGTATAATTGAACATACAAATGTGTTTACGCTGAGTTACGTGTTTTTCATGGAAGAGCAGTAGGAATATATTTGACTTTAAACGAATTCCCCATACACTAAAAAAAAAAGAGGACAAAATATATTTTCATTTTCTA
Source organism: Sweltsa coloradensis (assembly GCA_024449915.1). Lineage (NCBI taxonomy): Eukaryota > Metazoa > Arthropoda > Insecta > Plecoptera > Chloroperlidae > Sweltsa > Sweltsa coloradensis. The sequence continues at coordinate 1,284,557 of JAMZAV010000080.1, forward strand.
TCTGGGATATAACAACCGCGTTGTTAAAATGCTAATGTGAAATAGAGCAGGTTATTCTTCAATAAGCATTATTGATACTCGTACGCGTTGTCGCTATGATAAATGTACCAATTTCCTAATAATTACGATAATCGGTGTACAATATAAAAAAATAACAGATATGTTTGTTAGATAAATCGTAAAATATAGTATTACTCATCAGTTTTTAAATTCTCCTCTTGTCTTTCGTAAGAATTTGAATTCTATGTTGTTTAAACAATCATCTATACAATAATAGAAAACTAAGTACAATTACTAGTAATAAATGTAAAAATACAATAACAATATATATTTTAGCCATCTTCAATAATTGATTTAATGAATTTTGAATTTGCACCTTAAATATAATATGATCCTTGGTAGAAGACCACTCATTACACACACTCACATTCGATTCGCTAATCGCTACGACGTTGGGGCAGGGGTGGACGGGGGAAAAATCCAGGCCGGGTAAACTCTTGGGCATGCCAAAGGTTTGAGGGGCACTGGCCCCACCAACAACATCGCCAAAGTTGAATTTTTTGAAAATCAGATTTTAAGAGGGCGTTTGGTGCGTTAGAAGAAAAAAACAACATATAGCTGAATGCAATACCGAAATACTGTTGTTTTTGTACCGTAAAAAGTAGAAAAACACAAAGAAGAAGATTGGATCACTGTCCGTCGACTGACTGAGTGTGGCAGCGCCTACGAAGTGTGTGTAGGCTACGACTAAACGCAGCCGCTTCCCCAATTTCCGCACCCTTACCGCACACTCACCGGTACACGGTGGGCAGCGCTGCCAGCGCGGCAACTTATCGCCGGACCAGGCCAAATTTGGGCCAAAAGAGGCAGGCCCTCGGGCATTTGCTAGGGGGCCCGGCGAACCTGTCCGCCCCTGCCGGACGAACGTTTTGGTCGCATACATGATTTGCAATGTTAACATTACACAACGATATTGACTTGTACTATTATACTTTTCTTAACTCTATCTAGTCGTATCATCATCTTTAATCTGCAATAATTATGTCGATCGTCCATGATTAAAACTCTTCACAGAAGTCAATGCATGTTCGTGAAATTGAAGGCTAAGTGAATAGTGGGGTTTCAAAACCAAACTCCTAGGTCACGATTAATGAAAGTAGGTCAATAGTAGGGTATGAATACAAACTACTGAGTACTAACGAATATACAAACCAAGTACTCTACATAGATTTTGTCTCTTATTATGTTGTGCCACATTTTTATGTTTGCCAAGCTTTAGCGAGCAAACCACTTGTAAAAATTAAGTGGTTGCCTGTGTATGCAAGCACACAAGAGTACGGAACCACTTGTGTGAATTCGTTAAGTAAAAATAACGAACGAGGAATTCATGAAAATTTTAATCATGTACTCACATTGTTTTATTAATTAACGAACGAGTGAATGAATGTAGGTTTTCTGTGGATGACCTCGTCCTCGTTAGCGGATGTACGGTTCCCTCGACCGAACACCGATGATGAGAGCGTTGAAGACGATGGGGGGGGACTTGCTTCCCATCAGTCGTCGCCCTGATCGGGTCGGGTTATTGAAAAGAGTACCTTCAATGGATTCAATGAAATGTTCAATTTTAATATGCACGTTTCGGGGAGCCCATTCAAAATTACACACATTTAAATTCAAGTCAATTTTGGTGCGTGTTCTTAGATGTTCTGAGCGATAACGAAAAACACAAATACTAAGTAAAGTAAAGCCCTATCTGCTTATATCTAGTTGATTGACACAAACCAGTGGCACAAAACATTACTAAATGTATCTCTTATTGATTTATTTATTTAGTATTGTTCTCTGTAATCAAGACACATGGTAAAAATTACAGAATGAGAAAGAAAAGCAGGACTTTTTGGTTCTGTCCCACCATAACCATTTATAAAATAATATATAATCAATAAGTAATAAACACATGGGATGAGTGATAAAAGTTGACCGATGAAAATGAAACAGTTCATTATGTTAGTTGATAGTAATAATGAAATGGGCCCTTAATAAATTTAGCCGTTAACACTTCCATTATTACAATAAGTGGTCGTCAACTTTACAGTACAAGGCTACATAAATTCATAAGATTAAAGATTCACTTATGTCATGTTACAATGGTTTCGTTTTAAGAGAAAAATGTTTATTATTGACATTTTATGAAATCAAATTTTTAACACATAATTTCGGCCAAAAAACATCGGTACATTTAATTGCTTTTTACCCTCAGTTGTGTTAGAAAATAAATATTTATTTCGAACCTCATTCATTGTCCATATGAATTTACTTCAGCTACTTGTATATTGTAGAAAAAATTATGTTACACAATGTTTTTAAATGTTGTTGATTTTGACATTTCAGTTTACTGTCTTGTTTGAGCCTGCGTTGTTAATCGAGTACCTTTTTACAAATAAGTTAATGTACAATGTTACAAAGGCATGCCGTATACATGAAAATCATAACAAGTGTAACCAAACCACAATATTCGTACTAAGTACCCAGACGGAAAGGATTATATCTTTGTACAAGGCGGAGACGGGGGTGGGGTGGGGCGAAAAGGGTTACAAGATTTTCGGGTACTTGTGTAGTTGGTGTGACCCAACTTTTCAATTTTTTTTTTTTTTTTTACTCAACCTACAAAACCTTTAACGTCGCTATTTAAAACAGAAAATGACTGTTAGGGCCTAATGGAAAAGTACTTTCGTTTAAAATAGCGAGGTTAAAGGTTTTGAAGTTTTTTTGTTACTGTTACACCAAAAACGTGATGATTCTATTTTAGATTTTTGGTGCTGGAATGTAATAAAATAGTACACAATGAGTTGTTCTTGACTTATTTCATCAATGGTGAGTGTTTATGTTGATTTTAGTTGAAAAAAACGGTATTGAAAAGTTGGGTCACACCAACTACACAAGTACCAATTTCGTTGTTTATTGAACGAGTGAGCGTAGCGAACGGTGTGATTTCCATTCGACTTAAACGGCCCTAATTGTTTTTCTGCGTGCGTGCGTGTGTGTGTGTGTGTGTGTACGTTGAAAATCAGCCGAATCGCTGAAACAGATTGCGCTGAAATTTTAAACAGACATCCGGTACGAGTTTATTGAGAACTGCTAACAAAATCAGCAAGATTCATTGCGATTTAAACCTACAAGAAATAATAAACTGAAAAATAGACTTCCAATGTTTAGAAGTTATTTTAACGACAATGTTTTAGATTTTGAAAAGATATTTTTTGTTTGTTATTCGCCTGGCCGTGAAATGCCGTGCCCATGCAAGGTCTGTCGAATGTTGGACGTCAAGGTACCCCCAAATTCCGCTCGTAGATCGAGTAAACCTTGCAATATTTTCACGTATTTCGTACTGGCTATGTTTACCATAGTAGGCCCTATTGCCACAGATGATGGACTACACTGCGTTATATGCATTTCAAAACATGTTTAATTATTTTTGAAATACAATCTAGAAATTACAAAATCTTTCCCGACCAGGGGATTGAACCCACGTATCCCACATTTCGGCTACAAGGGCGACTTAGCCAACTAGACTAGGGAAACGCCAAAGTCGTAGTTAGACGAGTGAGCGAGTCATGTGGTGAGTACCCGGGAACATTTGCATTTAAGTTTGATAATTATATTCGTATAAATAATAGTTTTTAAAGTTTAGTTGGTATACGGGGACGGGCGCGTCAACTGTAAGGTCATAATGCGCCTCTCTTGCCTATGATAGGCTAGGTAGGCCTAAGGTAGGGGGAAGAAAAGTAATGTAATCGGGTACTCAACACATGGCTCACTCACTCGTTTAACAACGACTTTGGCGTTTCCCTAGTTATACACTTCGATAGGTTCACATCATTTTAAACTGATCGAGCAAAATATGTACTTGGAAGTCGCTTAGCTACTTGTCAGTGAGGAACAATTTAATTATTTTATTATTATGTTTTTGAACGAGTGAGCGTAGCGAACGTAGTGATTTCCATTCGACTTAAACGGCCCTTACGGTTTTTCTGCGTGCGTGCGTGTGTGTGTGTGTGTGTGTACGTTGAAAATCAGCCGAATCGCTGAACAAATTGCGCTGAAATTTTAAACGGACATCCGGTACGAGTTTATTGAGAACTGTTAACAAAATCAGCAAGATTCATTGCGATTTAAACCTACAAGAAATAATAAACTGAGAAATAGACTTCCAATGTTTAGAAATTATTTTAACGACAATGTTTTAGATTTTGAAAAGATATTTTTTGTTTGTTTTTCGCCTGGCCGTGAAATGCCGTGTCCATGCAAGGTCAGTCGAATGTTGGACGTCAAGGTACCCCCAAATTCCGCACGTAGATTGAGTAAACCTTGCAATATTTTCACGTATTTCGTACTGGCTATGTTAACCATAGTAGGCCCTATTGCCACAGATGATGGACTACACTGCGTTATATGCATTTCAAAACATGTTTAATTGGATGAGCGTAGCGAGCGTAGCGAGCGAAGCGAAGATTCCATTTCACTACACTGGAGAAAAAAATCCGGAATGTTTTTTTTTTTTTCTTTTTTTTTTTTTTTCTGTATTATTGTGTGTTTGTCAGCACGATTCCGGCTAAACCGATACTCCAATTGCGATGAAATTTTATGGAGGCCTTTGAAATCTCTGAACTTAGAACTGCCACGTTTTTGAGCGCAATCGAAAAATTATTTCTCATGAAAATCGCAATTTTACGATTTTTTTCGATTTTTTAAAATTTCTTTGACTTATAACACCTACATGCTTTATCCGATTTTAATGATTTTTTCACAGAACCATAATTTTATGAATTAAGATATTCGTGTGAAATTTGAGCGCAATCGAAAAATTATTTCTCATGAAAATCGAAATTTTACGGGTTTTTTCTTTTTTAAAACAATTCTTTGACTTTTAACATCTACATGCTTAAACCGATTGTAATAATTTTTTCACACAACCTTAAATTTATGAATTAATATATTCGTGTGAAATTTGAGCGCAATCGAATAATTATTTCTTATGAAAATTGCAATTTTACGATTTTTTTCTTTTTTAAAATTACGATTAATTAAAAAAATTAAAAATTAAAGTTTATTTTTTATTTAATTTAAATTAATTTTAAAAAAATCTTCAACTTTGTAATGATTTTTTCACAGAACAACAGAAAATCCGCATAACACATGGCAGCTCAATGCACCAATTACGCTCATCCAACAACGCGGCGGGACTTAAGCGTTTTCCTAGTTATTTTTGAAATACAATCTAGAAATTACAAAATCTTTCCCGACCAGGGGATTGAACCCACGTCTCCCACATTTCGGCTACAAGGGCGCTTTAGCCAACTAGACTAGGGAAACGCCAAAGTCGTAGTTAGACGAGTGAGCGAGTCATGTGGTGAGTACCCGGGAACATTAGCATTTAAGTTTGATAATTATATTCGTATTGATAATAGGGTATTGGTGGAAATCACTGTGCCGGAGGTTGCTGTTGTTGGCAGTCTTCAACTGAATATTCCGTGTGACTGCCGGGTCTTGCTTAATGTTAGATTGTTGGTCCGGGAGTTGTGTAAATGTTTAGGCCATAGTTTAGGCCAAAATGCTCCAATGTAGCCTATATGATAGGCTAGGGAGGCCTAAGGTAAGGGGAAGAAAAGAAATGTTACCGGGTACTCAACACATGGCTCACTCACTCGTCTAACAACGACTTTGGCGTTTCCCTAGTTCATTGAACGAGTGAGCGTAGCGAACGTAGTGATTTCCATTCGACTTAAACGGCCCTAATTGTTTTTCTGCGTGCGTGCGTGTGTGTGTGTGTGTGTGTGTGTGTACGTTGAAAATCAGCCGAATCGCTGAACAGATTGCGCTGAAATTTTAAACAGACATCCGGTACGAGTTTATTGAGAACTGCTAACAAAATCAGCAAGATTCATTGCGATTTAAATCTACAAGAAATGATAAACTGAAAAATAGACTTCCAATGTTTGGAAATTATTTTAACGACAATGTTTTAGATTTTGAAAATATATTTTTTGTTTGTTTTTCGCCTGGCCGTGTAATGCCGTGCCCATGCAAGGTCTGTCGAATGTTGGACGTCAAGGTACCCCCAAATTCCGCTCGTAGATTGAGTAAACCTTGCAATATTTTCACGTATTTCGTACTGGCTATGTTTACCATAGTAGGCCCTATTGCCACAGATGATGGACTACACTGCGTTATATGCATTTCAAAACATGTTTAATTATTTTTTAAATACAATCTAGAAATTACAAAATCTTTCGATTAAACCCACGTTTCCCACATTTCGGCTACAAGGGCGCTTTAGCCAACTAGACTAGGGAAACGCCAAAGTCGTAGTTAGACGAGTGAGCGAGTCATGTAGTGGGTACCCGGGAACATTTGCATTTAAGTTTGATAATTATATTCGTATAAATAATAGAATATTGGTGGAAATCACTGTGCCGGAGGTTGCTGTTGTTGGCAGTCTTCAACTGAATATTCCGTGTGACTGCCGGGTCTTGCTTAATGGTAGATTGTTGGTCCGGGAGTTGTGTAAATGTTTAGGCCATAGTTTAGGCCAAAATGCTCCACTGTAGCCTATGATAGGCTGTAGGGAGGCCTAAGGTAAGGGGAAGAAAAGAAATGTTAGCGGGTACTCAACACATGGCTCACTCACTCGTCTAACAACGACTTTGGCGTTTCCCTAGTAAGTAGGAATTTTTATTGTATGTATAGTGAATTTGTTTGTAGTGAATCGTGAATTTTTAAACGAGGGAGCGGAGCGACCAAGAGTCTCCATTCAACTCAAACGGCCCTCATTCTGTGATTCTGTCTGTCTGTCTGTACGTCGAAAATCAGCCGAACCGCTGAACAGATTGCGCTGAAATTTTAAACAGACATCCGGTACAAGTTTATTGAGAACTGTTAACAAAATCAGCTAGATCCATTGCGATTTAAGCCTACAATAAATAAAAATGTGATTTTTAAAAATATCGATAGCATTTGTTTAAGTAGCAGCTAGCGGGACGAAATTTGCGTGGCATGGCATGGCCTACTGGTAAGCATTTAGCCTACCGCACGGAAGGTTGGGGTTCGATACCCGTTAGGATGAACTTTTTTATATTTTTACGCCCACATATTATTTTTGAGGGGTGTTAAATGGGAAATAAAAATCAGGTGATTTTGTTTTATCTTGGAAATTTGTTAATGTTTCACGCTAGTACGTTTCGAGCACGATTCGCATTTTGAATGTTCAATTTAAATAACTAGGGAAACGCCAAAGTCGTTGTTAAATGAGTGAGTGAGCCAAGTGTTGAGTACCCGGGAACATCCCATTTCCTCCCATATACCCAAGGCTGGATCTAGCCCAGTATGGGGAATGATACCGGGTACTATACACATGGTGCTCACTCACTCGTTTAACAACGACTTTGGCGTTTCCCTAGTATAGAAACACGAATGCTGAAATCTGAGGCTCCGTAGTTATAAAGGATTGTTTGCCTCCATCGATGTATATTCTGAGCGTCTAAAAATATTGCTAAAAATTATCTATAATTTTTAAATAACTAGTTTGCATCAAGCTTCAATGCTTATTTCTATAAATTTTTGTTTTATGTACAATAATGAACATTACTAGTTGAAGCAAGGAACATATAATCATAATGTGTATTATTATTGTTATCACCATCACCTAAACGTAGTAAAATGAACGTAATGGTGTATATTGAATATTGACTACACGAGTCATCCGAACATTTATTGCAATCCAATAATAACTATTAAATTTAAAAAATAAGTATTAATAAAGCCATTTTGTAAGCATTGAGCATAGAAGGGTGATAATACGAACGTAATTTTCGTTGGCAACGCTAACCCAGATAATATTTTACTCGCGGTGTTATATATTTAACGACATCTAACTGTACATTAATAATACAGTACATGCACATTAAAGGTTACGGTATAAAACATGAACACATGCTGAACAACATGAGTAGGTTGTTGGTTTGGACGACAGCCTGGGGTTACCGAGGCTTTGCCTCAGCAGAGCATGGCCCAGAGATCGCAGGCGCGTAATGTTGTGTAGTTGTTGTTGATAAGGTTAACTAAACGAAGAAGAATGTCATAGAAGCTTCAGAAGTATGTCTTATTTCATGGTGTTGCGAGAAACATGTTTTCAATATTTCATATACATGCAAAACGTATTTTGGCTCTGCAGGATACATTTATTTGAAATGTGGGAATATGTCGGGATACCACTTTGAACTATTTCACTCAGAGATGAAGTGTTTAAGTTATCTCATCTGTGCATTAATTAATGTGTTGCTTGAAGATGAATGTGATTATTAACATCCTCATTGCGATCGTATGCATGGATAATGCACTGCGATCCTATGTTAGTAAACACTGTAACTGACGCATGCTGCAGAATAATGCCCCCCACTGAAAATCAGTTCTGTGACTGAGTGGGTATATTAATATTATTTAATACAGTTAATTTATTAGAATTATAAGTTATGAATTAAACAATTATTTAAAAATATGGGTGTTATCACTTTTTATGAACCCTGCGATAACATAGTGTACCAGTATAAAATAAAAGATTGTCACATTTATTTTCCATTTTCATCTGTATCGGCAGTTTGGAGGATTGTTTAAACCATTATTAATTTATCGAGGTTCAAGAAGTCTTTAAACAACAACCTCCGACCTCGTGTACCACGCACATTATGATCGTATCAGCCCAGCAGTTTAGCGAAGCCAGGGAGCAGTGATCTCGGCACACTGGTGTTAGTTTTCCGGTGTCTCGACAGGTCGCGGTTGACGTGGGGCGTGGGGGGAGTTTTGACAGAATGACGGATGTTAACAGATCTTTCCCCAGTGTGGTTTGAACCTTGCCCCCACATCACATCTCGGGCCAAACATTCCTCATTACACCCATCGCAGTATATCGAGAGCTAGGGTACTTTCTACCCTATGTTCGCTTCATTCTACCCCGGGGAGTATCCAGGTAAACGTGCCCGCGGGACGACAAAGTGGCGTCGCCTCTTAGTCGAGGACGCAATTTGTGTTTGTGTCAACGGAAACATCAATTACACAAACATCAATATTATACTTATTATAAATCACCGCGAGACTAAAATTATTTGTAGTCTCCATGGAATGTATCAAACGAAAGGCACAAGACATTTTCTACCTAAAAACAAAGATAAACTGTATGACGAAAATGTTGATATCCGAAATAATTTTCATTGCTTTAGGGGTATAAAGGAAGCCATTGATTGGTTGCTTGACTGACACGAATCGTTTTAAAGAATTGAAAATAAGGATGCTGTTTTAACCTCTATTGTTCAGTCTACAATCTATAATACATTAATTCACTTTAAAATATTCATGGAGGTACAAGCAAATTATCATTAATCTCAGAGTTAACATTTGAACCAGTTCTTACTTAAAAGTTCAACTGAATAATAAGATAACAAGCGAAAAACCCAAGGTCACTTGTTCAACGTAAGAGTATTCATATGAGCAGTACATTGCCTACAAAATGAGGTTTATTAGATGCACATATTTACACCAAGTGCCATTGCAAATTATAATATTTTAGTAATATGGTTTAGCAAATGCTAAAGCAAATCAACAATCGTTGCATATTTGTATCTCATTTACCGTTTATATTTTGATGTTATATATGTACATGGTGAATATATCAAACGTGGGAGCAAAATTAAAAGCCGATAATTAAATATATACGTGCCAACCAGATATACATTTTCGACCGTATTCGATACTGTAATCAATCAGTATGCTCATTCAATTACTTGATCAGCGATTTTGTTTAAACCTATCCACATGCATTATAATTTAATTATGGGTTGTTGATAATAATTACATCTCTTTGACGTCATATAGTACTATATAAAATGTAAAGCATGCATTCGATCTAGTCTCTTTGAAGTTAACAATGTTGGCTATTGATTGATTGGGTTATATGACCTTAATTTCTTCATCTATATAATTATAAATAACTAATTATTGTTAATATACAGTCTGTATGATTATGAATTACGTCTATATTCAAACCTATTTATTTTTGTCCTTATCCTTAACTGGTTTCAATATAATCAAACACAATTATAATTTTTTTTTATGTTTTGAAAGTTTTGTGACGATATAAATAAAAAAAGTCGAATTACATTAAAAAGTATTTTATTCTCGTAATACCCCAGAAATGAAAGCGTAGACATGCAAAAAACCATGTAAATTTGTTTTAATCAGATCTATAAACTAATTTTTTTGTTAGAAAAATCATCGAACAACGGGATTATTGTGAAAAGATTTTACAACTCAATATTATCTGTTAAGGTATCAAATTTAATTGTTTTACTCTTAAAAGTGGTCATGTAAATGATATTAAAGATTAGTTGTTATTTTAATACCACTCACTAAGTCTTGGACGGTCTAGCAACATAATCTGTTCTGGGATCCATGTAGTTCAGAGCAAGATTTTCCATTCGTATTCACATTACAAACTTGTGATTATTTCTACAAGATGAGTTTCAAATCCGTATTCTCTAGAGAATCAAAAAAAGTTTTTAATTTTCTAGAAATCCTTTGCGATGTCGTACAAGGAATTGTCTCCTGAATGTTTTCCCGCGAGCCGCGCAATACACATGCAGTCAGAATGTTTTTCCTGCTGCGCTAGTGTTCTCCGAGCCTTGCGAGAGCAATACATTGCAGTTTGCCGTCTGTCCCCCAGAGCATTGGTCGACGTCTGCGATATCCTCGGCTCTGAGCAATCTCTGGGCTACCCGGCTTCCGTGTTCTGTTTCCTGCGAGGATCGCTGGGGAGATAAACCCTTGACAATTGCCACTTGCTGTGTTTCGACCCGCGAGGTGCTATAACAACCAAACAAATTCTTAAGAAAACATATTTAATTTTCTAACGGCATAGCGGGGGATTACTGTGCTTTGCTTGAATCCGAGAAGATTTAACTGCGCACTGTAGAGTACGGTGGTAATGCCGGAATATTAATTATTTCGTGACTAAAATAAATAAAGTAAACAAATCTGTTAATTTTTAACACCACACTATACAAGCAGGGTGGGCTTTATTATGCATACATTGTAGTAACTGCAGTAATAATATTTCTTCATTTAAATCTAGATGGTCCATCTGATAATATTTGATGACAGTGCATTATGCTGCTAATAGTTCATACTTCTAAGGTCTCAACTTCTGCTTCATTTAGTGCACTTTATTGATTTTCTTCAAAAAATAACAATAGTTCAAGTATACTGTGGCTGGGGCGACGTACAAAGCAAGTATTTGCACATTTAGGAAAACAATATTTATTTTGTTTTGTTATTGTTGTTTGTTGGTGAATTAATTTTATTGATAGATTGGTGTATTAAAAGTGAAAACAGTTTTATAAAACTCACCTCATAATTAATACTGTATTGGCAAATAAGTTTGTCATTACCAATATCGTTTACTGCGTGTTGATGCCGCAGTGCGTTTAAAGTAGAATTACGGGAAATTGAAAATGTCAAACTTTGAAAGCTTGTAAATCGAAAACTTTTCCTCTTGTTACATTGGTGATTTTAGGAGAAGATATTTATTTAATTAAATACATTTCATTAATTATTTCGCATGTACAATACATACCTCGTGCGCGTATATTTTTTCGTAACTATATCCATGGGTATCGGACACATTGTATGGAATGTCCACCCGGTTCACTAAATATACATAAATTTCATAACGCTGGTACGATATATGAAACTATTGCGCCTTTATAAATGAATATGAAATATCACAAATATATTTTGATAATGCTCGCAAATACTATTCAAACAAGACGACTTTTCTGTCACATTTGTCAAAATTGCCTTTCGACCCGGCACCTCCACCAAAAGTTATATGAATAAGTTTATTACTAGGTTTCTGAGTCAGACCTTTTCAGTTATAAAAAAGGATTTACGAAAACAAGACAATAAATAAAACTAAGCTTATGTAAATGACCAGAAAATTATAAACAGAACGTAACAAAATATCGAAATAATAAGATTACAGCTACAATGTTAAATGATTACATTATTAATAATTGACAACATTTCATTATATTTCTATTATAAATGTGGAATGAAATGACGTATCAAAGTGAAAGAAAAATATAATATTATTAAAATGGATCAAACAAAATACATGTTAAAATCAAATGTTAAGAATTGCAATAGAAGAGTTTCATTATAAAAATGTAACTTCATGATCGTAAAAGTACAGGTCGCTGATCTTAAAAAGTTTGTCATCATGTATTTTTGTAGCTAATAAGAGTGGGAAAATATACTTGTTTAATTATCAAAACGGTTAGTAGATTTATTCTCAGTAGATATAACAAAAATAACTTTCTTGTTACCTATACCGAGGGAAAAATAATTTGAACCCATGTAAGTAATGTCATTTTAAAATCTTCTTTGAGCTATGTACGACTGTCTTAATATCAAAGTCGCATCTAATAATTTGTAACAACTTACATAATAATTACACAACAATAAAAAAACATACAACACAAGGTAATGTTTTACATGATGTAAAAAAAAAAACGCTCTCTTGAACCGATTTATATTTTGAGGAAAGTATTACACTCAAGATGCAATAAAATATAATAGGGGTTATTCAAGTAGAGTGAGAAAATACTATTAGGTGAAAGGGTAAAAAACAGAAAATATAATTCGCGTTAACCTTTGTTCCATTTTTATATTTTATATCGATCATTTTATATTTTATATCGAGCAATTAAAAATAATTTACATCTAATTGTTTCTTCATTAAAGCAGTCTTTCAACTTGGGTGGATAATCAATAAATAGGCATTGTTCCAAAGCTGCGTACACAATACGCCCTAATTTTGACTCGATTGTGTGAAGTTGGGAGCGAGTAACAGAGGTGGTTGTTGAAGGCCTGGCTGGTGGCTGGTTTGAATTCAATCGCGATTGTCAGTAATTAACTAATAGCCTTACGTGTTTTTCAGAAATTTTTGCAAGCGAAATGATAAGTTAAAATAAATTTATTGATTCATAATGTTTAACTTTCTAAAGCTATTGAAAATGTTCTAAATTAACAATATTGAAAATACCATTAGTGTAAATAAATTAACGAGAATTGATTTTTGGAGGTTATATGAATATTTGAACACGTGTATGAAAACTTATCGTTACCACTTTGACACGTACCTATGACCACATACCCTTTAGAAACAAGCAACTTTGTTTATGCTTAATTCGTTGTTGCATTTTACATTTTCAAAAACAGATCAAACGTATCTTCCACAAAGTGACAAGGCTGTCATGAGACTAAGGACATTTTTGTTGTAGATATTGCATTTAAGAATTTAAAGCTTCTTTAACGGCAAAACAAAGGTTCCAAAACTGACATCTGTACAGATTTCTTTTTATGTATTTATTACAAAACGTGTTCAAGCTTGTAAGTTTGCCTTAAAGCTTAGTTTCAATAATATGTGACAACAATAATAGCTAGACCGAAGAGGTAATAAACATTCAGCAAATTCTTGTCTGTGTGTACACAGCGATTCGGTTCGAGTACAAAGTAGGGTTTTATGTCACTAAATCCTGTTGAAACGACCATTATTAATATTTATTTTCAAGAAAGAACTTATTCGGAAAACATATTTATAATCATCGGTTATGCTGACTGGAGTCTTGAATTTATTTTTGTTTATTTATTAATTCAATTAAATAGTTGGGGTACAAATTTGAAAACCTGCAAATCGTTTGCGTCGATTAATGGTTACGCGAGACGAAATTAAAAGAATTCGTAGCACAGTTTAGCAGCTGTGAAGACAGTTTAAGTACTCACTGTCCCATTTAACCGCACTGCTGGCAACGTCGAGTAAATAAGGTTTCTGACCAACTATTTAATTGAATATGTCGGAAACAGTCCGGTCTTCCTTGACAAATATCAGAATCGATTCAATACCTACGATTACATCTAACGACGAACACTGTGTTACAAAGTACCTCCATTTATTTTTATGTCAGTACTATGCTATTAAGGCATTTAATCTTCGATATGGTTTACGTATTAATGATTATTTAAAAAATATAATTTCGTTCATTAAAATAAAGCCTAAAATATCAGGTCCAAATGTTTCATTATAAACAAAAGTTTTGGTGATCGCATGATCTCATTAACGCATTGCTTCTATATCAAACCAAAGGTTCGCTTTGATTTACTTGGTTCATAAAAGCTGATAAATTGAATTGTTTTAAAATAGAAGCGAGATTAAGTATATAAATAATGACCTGCTTTCATTTACTCCGTTTTCTTTCATTAACATTGTTGACAATCCATTTATCGCCCCTAGCTGAGAAAGTAATTCATATTTTAATGCATGCAAAATATGAAAACCAGAGTAGTTATTGTGCACGATCACTATCTATTATTTGTTCGTGTGTTTGTTTGTTGAAGATTACGTGGTGAACTTCGTGTTTGAAAGCTAAATACAATCTGAGAATGTATGAATACATAATGTGCAGTTCTATTTGAACAGCAGAAAACATTTCAATGGAGCAAATAGCTGATGGCAATTAAGACACAATCAATAGTGCATATGCATACATTGTGAAACATTTTGAAAGACTAACATTATATAGACGTAGAATGTGTAAATGTATCCTTATTACAATTATTGAATGGAATGTACTCATGCACTGTAGTGTTATAACGCAGTTAAAGAGAGTGTGGTCTTTACTCGTTGATGCGTTTAATGACCTAACTATGAAAGAAAATTGTAATATTCGACTTGATTAAGTATGTAGACACACATCTTTATAAAGGGAATATTTGAAAAAAAAAAAATCTTTTCATTAGTAGTTTATAGACCAGCTGCTGGTGGTCTTGCAAATTTGAAACTATTGTGAAAGTTTATGTTGAATTAAATTTTATATTGCTGGATGTTTGTTTGGATTAAATTGGCCCAACTTTTCATGGTGGCTTGGAAATTTTATGGAATTTTAAAAAACACAGATTGGATTTAGTCCGTCCCAATTAAAAATTTAATACATATTTTTAATATATTGCAATAAATTAAAATTTCGTAAAATATATAAATGGAATTCGTTAATATACTATGTATTATAAAACATTTAAGACTTTCGCGGCCCGAATATATTAAAAAAGGTGTGAAACGGGTCATTTCGCCGCGTCGCGTGTTTACACTTACTAGTGTGTGAGTTCGACGTTTCGGAACCACTGTGGAATCCATCTTCAGGACGACTGCTTGTTGAAAGTGCGTTTACTCGTTGCCTCTCTCGTTCGGGATCGTGTTTGAATGCCTTGACCAATGGCAGTGGGGCTGATCACGTGTGCGTCGGCTGCAGCCTCGCTGGTAGATGTTACACCCCCTTGTTTGTGACGTCTGCGGGTGGGGTGTTTTTTGTCACGTGATTGTAAGTGGTTGTGTTGATAACAGGAGTCCACGTTGCACTTAGTTTATAGCCATCGTCTCCATTAAAGTTGTTGGGATTCTTCTTAATCTCCACTGCCTCGCGAATTAGTCTGGGCCAGAAACGTGGGGTCGAACTAAGTACCCTGGTGTCTCCAAACATGATCTGGTGGTTATCGTCACCTATGTGTTCTAACTCATGTTTGGCTACCGCCGACTTTGTGTCGTAACCTTTAGCACAGTGAGCTTTGTCGAACTCACACACTAGTAAGTGTAAACACGCGACGCGGCGAAATGACCCGTTTCACACCTTTTTTAATACTATGTATTATAAAAACGTTTTTGGGGAGCAAATTACCATAGAAAGATGTTAAGTGAGTTTGAATGGAATTTTCAGTTGCGTCAAAACAATATACCGGTAAATAATAATAATAATAATAATAATAATAAAAATGTTTTTTTTTTATTTTGCATCAAACCGAAATCTTTAGAAGTTGTTATTATTTCAGAATGAAATGCATTTTATAATGCATAGTTTATGAAATAAAGCAACATTAGGTATGGGAAACGACAACGATGCATTTCATAGTCGACGTACTTAGAATATTGTGGTCAATCACATTACATATTGCCCACGATATTTACCTGGGAACATTAATTTTATTAGCATTATAAACTAAATCCACATTGCATTTTATTTTCTCTGAGGTCATATTGTAAAACAACTGTTCTATTTATGAGAATCGATGCCTTTATTTACACGTGTTTAATTATTTGCGCGTGTTAAATCTTGAAAGCAGCTGAGGTATACTTAAAATATGCGCATATGCAATTCAATTTCAATAGCAATGGCGCATTTAATAACGATGACAATACTTCTTATAAAATTCACAAATCCTGTATTGAATATAATTTTAATTCTACATTATTAGAACTTCTACGAATGTTTACATATTCAAAATTAAATCGAAACTCATTTAGTTTACATGATTAACGTTTTATTTAAATACCTTTTTTTCATATTTCTTACCAAACGACCGCATTACTTGGAACCATAAGAGATTAGTTTCTGATGGGATTCCGATTTCGCAAAGTCTTGGACACCCATTTTGGTTCGAGCGTAGGTCGAATCTTTCACTTGCCGTTTAAAGGCGAAGATGCATTACTTGCTACAGGAATTAGTATAGAGTTGTAACAAAATAACATGTTAACAAATGCCCGAAGGCGCCATTGGTTACACGTGTGGCTCTCATTAGGTCACAATTGACTACAGATTATTAGGATATTTGTATAATGATGTTACTGAGTTGTGCGAGGGTTGTTAGTAGTTCTGTATCCCTTGATTCACCGACGTGGTTATGAAATCGTTTCCAGTACTTAATTTCTTATTTATTTATGTCGGTCACTTAATTCCTTTAAAACATAACCCTTTGAAACAAATACAAAGGAAGGTGGTACTGTTGTTACGTATACATGAACGTACACACTCGACTGAGCATCCGAATGAAAACCTAAAGAACATAGGAACATATTTAAATCAATCAAATTTCCTTCAAAGCTAGGAAATCGAAAAAATATTATTATATTTTAAATTAAAAATAATAACTATACATTTAATATATTAAATCGTTTTACATGTAAATGGTGTTTATTTGTAGCTTAATAATGTTTTTATAAGTGTATTTTATGAGGTAATAAAATGGAAAGTTATAGTGATAATAACTAGGAAAATTCGCGTGTGCTTTGTAGTTAATTATTTGTTGGGCCGTGGAATGAATTCATGGCCTCGTTCTCGACGACGATAAAATAACATCTTGTTAGTGGGTTTAAGGGTATAGTCGGGGGATGCACGCTCGCACTCTGCTGGGCGTAGATCGCAGCAAAATGTGATACACTTTTACCAGCGTGCGATAACGAGCCACATTATTATACCTATCATATTTATGATAATATTTTTTAATCGAACTGCCTCGTTGTGGAATCTTCTAAGTGATTTAAGAAATGACAGGTGTTTCAATCTTACAAAGTTTTTAAAAGCAAAGCAATTTTTACAAATTTATTTTTTGAACAGTGTTTTAATATGATATTAATGTTGAATTTATTTAATATGTGTTATCTTGCAAACCATAAACCAACATTTTTTTAATGTAATGATGTTGTGAAAAAAGGTAACAGGTACGAAAGTTCTGTGGGGCAGATGTTCTTTCTGTTGCTCTTGCATCCGCATTTCTTCATTACAGCATGTTTAATTGGTTAATACTCCAAATGAATTCTCACACATTAATAATAAAATAACAGTATGCTTGATATGATCGATTAATTGTATCTGCATTTTTTACATATTATAATTTGCACATTAGTATCAATTCGTTGGATCTAAAACTATAAATGTCAAATAAACACAGCATACTTCAAAAGATACAAAAATAAGAGACACTGAGTTTGGCATTAATTTATGTCTTTCACTTAAATAATGTTTAATACAAATTAATATAATGGTTGGTTATAGGACTACATATTTTTACAGTATACAACTATATAATATTACATTTTGGAACTTAATTGTTTTGATATAGGACCACATTGTGGTGGAAATAGACGAAAAATGTTTACAATAAAATAAATACATAATCATCAACAATAATAATTTAACATTTAAAAAATAAAATCTTATTGACTGTGGATTGAGCCCGGGTCTCCCGCTTGCCGGCGGCCGTCTAAAGGAATCACTAGTTAATTACTAAAGGTGTAAGTGTTGGAACATTGATAAGAGTATAACATACAAAAATATTATTGCCATCCTGACAAACCATACTTATTATTATAAATATAAAAAATTGTCATACATTTTATAAATTTGTTTTAAATATATTGTTACCCTAACAGTTGCTTACACCAAAGTATTTTATTGTATTATATTGTGTTTAAATCGCTAACGCATGTGTTTGTTTGTGTGTTACAGGTAGGATACGATACAAACAAGGTTTTTAAGCTGTTCTCTCAGGGAGTGAGCTTTGTTGGTAAGGATGTCCTGGTATTGTGTTTTGCCGTAGGTAGGCCATTTAATGACCAGTACAGATTCTGACAAGTGTAAATATAATTTATAAATATGGCACGGAATGACGATTGCAGTAGCCTACTACTTATTTGCAATCATAGACAATAATTCATCAATATTGAAGCTGCTGTTTACAAGAAAACAAATATGATTGTTATTCTAACCGATATTTTGTTCATATATTGACAGTTCCTTATTTCTGTACGACCATATTGTCATAGACTACCTGATTTAACTTTTTCCAGGGTGAACATTGGCGTATACGTGTGGCTCGTTGGTCTTGTGGTTAGCGTATCTGCTTCCAATGCTTAAGATCCAGGGTTCGTTTCCCGTCAAAGTCAGAAGATTTTAACTTCTGATTTGGACTTAAGTCCATCAGTTCTTGTCTTAGGAGATTGTAAACGGTGACTTTGGAGCCGTCCTAGCAACGAGGCACATAATAAATTCAAAGTTGATCTGAATCGGCCTTGTTGATTCTGGCGTTGATCCGCGGGTGTTCGCACTGTCCATACCACTGATTGCTATATTTCCTATTAAAAATATCGATCTTTGGTTGGTTATCGCTCACTCGTCGATTGCGTCTGGGCCTACATGGTTGGCTTAGTAACTTTGATTTACTGTCCACCACTGAAAATCAGTTATATAACTGAGTGGGTAGACTCTAAATACAATGTATTTATTTATTTATTGTTTATTTATTTATTTATTTATTTATATGATTAATATTTAATTGAAATCAGACTATATTGACTATAAAAGTTATAAACAGATTGTTTTATTATAAACGACGTTCATGCAATAATTTTCTGACACATTAAAATAAACTCAGCTTCAATTTCGTTAACAAAATAAATCAAGCCAAGCTATGTTAATATAACTTTCATCCGCTAGTTTAATCTTGATCTTGAAGTGTCCTATATTAAACTTTGTTGAAGAATGTGCTATGTTCATGTCGCTCGAAAATTTTAGTATTGCCACAGGCAGGTTGGTTTGTAAGCGGAATGTAGGTAATGTCCCAGCCGGCAAAACTAAGCTGTCGTATAACATCTTCCTATTCTATCATATTCGTATTCATAACATAGTCCTCGTCTCCAAGACCATGTTTTATTTTACATACAATACGCTCCTGAACTTTGTAAAAAACTAACTAACAAAACATATTATACTACAAGTGCATAACAAGAGAAATATGGAAAATCCCTATGTTCATATTATAAAATGTGTATAGACGCCTTAACCTGCATGCTACACATACAAAGTATCTCAAGTATGCTCAACATGTAAGTTAACATAACAAACCAGCTCCGCCGGGAATCCACCCCGCGTCCCCCGCTCGTGTGCAATATGGCCATCGACGCGTCATCGGTCATCCTCTAGCTGACCGAGCCTACCCTGTTATCGCCGACGTCATTCACGCTAGAATAATGGCCAATCAGAGACTAGTATTTGAAATAGGTATTAACAACCAAGAGGTAGGGCATGATTCATCCCAGTGCAATGGTAATTCGGAACAACGTATTTCAATTAATTATGTGCTTGGATGCTAGAATAGTTAGTTACAAAGTTAATGTTTACTTACACCATGTTTGAATTAAAAAAACTTATGCCAACAAGTGTGGGATTCACACCAGGAACCTTCTGCATTGAAAGCAGGGACCTGTTAATGGAGCAATGTTCCACACAGTCGCTATTTGGTAAAAAGATCTGCACATATTATCCTACCAAAAATTGAATTAAATATACTTTAACCGTAGATTTAATTTTTTAATTTTCAAAATTGCCTATCATTCTGTTTAGCTAAATTGTTCGACGTGATAGTTTCGGCTGTATGTTCCATCGTATTGATCTCGGTCATCTAATCTACGCGCCGGCTTGACAAACCATGGTTAATGCATACCATGTTCGAATTCGGGTGAGGACACGGGTGACATGTGGTGCTCGCCGTCATCATTTATCACCTTCACATCATCTTGATTAGCTTTAGTGCGTAACCAAGAGAAGCTCGACAAACATCATTAGTTGAAACAAGGAAGATACCGGCCAGAAGCGACCGAGAAATTACTTGATCTTCAGAGCTGACGAAGAAGTTTTAGGAAGGAATAATTTGAGAAAGTAATAGTTGGGTGGAAATATAAATAATTTAGTACTAGGATAAAAAGTTGTTAATATTATTTGGCGTGTGTGTTTTTTTATTGAATTGAATTAAAAGTCGTAACAAGTATTGTAAAACATAACACAATTAAACATATACGATTATTTCACCATAGCAAAGTATCTCTAATTTTGAGTTTTGTAATTTTGTCGTGTGAACTTTATATAGCTGTTGTGTATACAACGGTTCGACTTGGGAATGATAAAATAAAGTTGTGGCCGAGGATCTACATTTAGTTGGTGCCCCTTCATTCCCAACATGATGTTGGAGCCTCCAAAGTAGCCAGAGGAACTTTCGACCCTGCAATTACATTAGAACAATACGGGAATAATAGCAAGAACTAGCAGAGCGCATAATCGTCTGTTTTAACCCGTTGCCACGTCCTGAGAGCTCATATAGGATGAGACAAGCAAAATAAGCTGCATGCGACGGTAGATTAAACATAAGATAACTTAACACTATAACAACACATCTATTCTTTGCATGTGAGAGTGGGGTTTAAATTTATGGAAGCAATACAAATCGTATTTTGCCTTGCGTTCTTAAAATGTATTAATTTATAACCTAGTTGGAATGTTGAAACTCACTATATATAATTATACACTTTTGTCAAACGATGTTTTTAATGAGGCCGAGTCACAAACCTATTACTGCTAAAAGAAGCACTTTGGTTAATTACATTCGGTAGGTTTATTTATACTATGTGTTTTCCTTCCAACTTTGCTAAATTATATAACTCCTGGATTCGTAATTATTACTTTTACTCATAAATTTTAGACAAATTGTTCCAAATGACATTTAAAATATAATTATCAATTTATGTAAAAATTTATATAACCTTAGTCGACGTACTTAGTAATGTTTGTTCTGAGTAACGTTAATCTTTTGAAGATCAAAAATCGTGCACAACAATAAAAGAAGAAAGAGAAGAAAAGTAATAAAATAATCAAAGTAACCTGCATTGTCAATAGAGTAGGCAATAGTGAATAAATTCACAAAATACGTATTTTTTAAAAAATTGACTGACGACCCGGCACCTCCACCAAAAATAATAAATACGACTAATTATACAATAATACATTATAAAATAAACTAGGTGAACATGTTATTACTAGTCAAGCTTCTATTATAATAGGAATAATTACAAATTTAAATTAGGCCACTTTTCCTTAAAACAAAAAAATATTATTTAATGACGACATGTGTGGTTTTGTAGACTTACATGTAGCTTCATATTATGTGCATTTTTGTATCGAAAGAGCAGTCAACAGTGTGAACAAAGTAACTAGGGAATTATAGAAGATCAGACTAAAACTCCAGTCAATAATCCTAACGATGATTTGCTGTACAGCTGGTGTTACACATATTCTTCTAATCAGCAAGGAAATGAGCTCCCGAAGTCTCCTTATCTTTCCCCGATTAGGGTTAACGAGTCTGTGTGCCCGATTGGTTGTGCAATGTGAACCGCTCCGTTTTTAATCCACATAGCAAGCGTCACTGCTAGTGTAGACGCTCTACATATGTGATTGGATAAGTTCTCGCTTTAGAACCACTCAAAGTCAGGCGTAATTAATTCTCGAGAGCGATGCTATGGATATCTGTCCGATTGTGCACTCACTATTTCCCTCTCTGTGGTAGAGTTTTTGTACCGGCACTACATCGATCTATCTACAGCATCTCGCAAGTTTATTTCTTCCAAGTTCTCTCGCTATTAATTGATCGTGAGTAATAGTTCGCTCGCCGGGATGTAGTTCTCTGTTGTCTTACGGCCAGACGCTGTATAGCCAGAGAGCACGTAGGGGCACCAGCTGCGCCAGCCATCTTGGTCCGTTTCTCGCACACCCTTTCTCGCCGCACTGCTAACTTACTCTCAAGGCCTATAAATCATTCCAGGAGAATCGTGGGTATTACTATTCGCAAACAGAAAGTCTCCACTTTCAAAGGCTGATGTGTTATTGAGGGGTCCGCACACATGATGCGTCGAGTTTGGTGCTAACAGAACGTGCGCACGTAAGTCGACAAAATGGCCGCTCGTTTTTGTGTGTATATCTTTCCAAGAATAAACTCACTTTTATTCCGTTCTCCTCATTATTATTTGAACCTTGAAAAGATAGTTGTTTTTTTAAACCCACTTTGTTTTTATGTAACGAAATTACAGTGCCATTTCGAGAGGGCGTGTTTTCGCTTCCTCATTGCGTCATACGTCGTTATTTCCCCTTGTTCCGTTTATTACACGTCTTCACCTCCACCTCATTCTGCAAAGAATGGTTATGCGAGTTTTGCTTGGCCAATTCTTGTTCAAATTGCTCAGAATGTGCAGAGTTCCGTTGTATACTCTGGGGAGTATGGCAGTTATACCGTCGCCACGTTGTGCTTGGCACCTAACGTTATTAGCGCCACTGCATGCTGCAGCACTGGCGTCGCCTCAATGTGCATTTGGAAAATATTACACCTGGTTATTGTCAGTGCATGTGTGGCAGTGTTGAAGATACTAAGATTGAATCTCTAATGAAATGCGGAAACTTTCCCCTTGACGTAAATTAGTTGAGATGGTCTCTAGGATAGAGCCGACTCGTAGGAGTTACACCAATGTTGTATTCCAATGAAAAATGAACCAAGAATTTCACAACAATAATAAACGACCCTCTTGCAAATAATTTCTTTATTAATCTAATTATTTCAGTATCTTATTTCTTTCACTTCTACCCCATACCGTTACAAAAAAAAGGAGAACAACTCTTAAATTGCGATATAACTGAATTTACGAAAATACTAAGTGTGCAAATATTCCCTTAAAACTAGGAAATCGCTAAAGTCCCGCCGAGTTGATGGATGAGCGTATATGGTGCATTGAGATGCCATGTGTTACGCGGATTTTCTGTTGTTTTGTGAAAAAATCATTACTTAGTCGAAGATTTTTTTTAGTTAAATTAAATTAAATACAAAATTAACTTAATTTTTATAATTAAATTAAATAAAATAAAAAATTAACTTAATTTTTTAATTAATCGTAATTTTTTAAAAAGAAAAAAATCGTAAAATTGCAATTTGCACAAGAAATAATTATTCGATTGCGCTCAAATTTAACACGAATATATTAATTCATGAAATTAAGGTTCTGTGAAAAAATCATTACAATAAAGCATGTAGGTGTTATAAGTCAAAGAAATTTTTTAAAAATCGAAAAAAAACGTAAAATTGCGTTTTTTATGAGAAAAATTTTCCGATTGCGCTCAAAAACGTGGCAGTTCTAAGTTCAGAGATTTCGAAGGTCTCCATAAAATTTCATCGCAATCGGAGTATCGGTTTAGCCGGAATCGTGTTAACAAACACACAAAAATACAAAAAAAAAAAAAAAAAAAAAAAAAAAACATTCCGGATTTTTTTCTCCAGTGTAGTGAAATGGAATCTTCGCTTCGCTCGCTACGCTCGCTACGCTCATCCAAAAAAGCTACATCACTTTGTTGACATATAATACACATGTATAAATATGTTATCTTGACAAGATCTCCCGATTAAGAGTCCGGCGATCAACGCTTGAGCCAACACTGTCGGTAATATGCTCAAAAGTTACAACTTGCCAAAGTGTAACTGCCTTTATGAGTTAATAAAAATGTGGACAATTTAAAGCGATCACATTCAATATTATATCTTCATCGACAGATGAATATGGTGCTGTACAATTCAACTCGTTTGCGGCGTGTACCACCTTGAAACGATGAATGGTTCGTGGCACACGTTTCCATCATCACGGGGTATTTCAGACCAGAAATAAACTCCACCGAAGCAATTTTATGGTTAATACATTAGCGTTTTACGGCAAGATAGATCGCCAACATTACGTTTATTTTATTCTTCATCAATCAGTACTTTTAATACTTGAAATAAATAAAAGTTAAAGGTCTCATCGTACGAGGCGGAGTAATTCCAGACACGTAGCGCTGCTCGTAGGTACTGGCGAGGAGCTACTGTATTATTAATATAACTTTCCATCGATATACCTGGCTTGACTTTCTAAATAACAGAGGTGGAGCTCTTTCTTGAGAGCGGACGCATCGGGTACTATGACATGCGAGTTTATAAGAGGGAACTTCAATATTTTAAAAATCTAAACTAACTTGTACTTACTAATTAGCTACCTTGCCTCAAGGTATTAAACAACAGCAAAACTAAAATTAATTACGGGTTGTCGAAAATATTTAGTTTCTTAATTTCTTTTGCAAAATGTTGAAAATGTAAGAAAATAATTATACGAAAATTAAGCTCTTCTTCGTATTTTTTATTCAATAACTGCCACAGTTACAAAGGTTCCGTGTTGAAATATGTTGACTTAGTGGCGAGCTTTCAAAAAAGTCTGCATCGAAAGAGAATATTTTGACCACGAATACGATTATTTTAAATATAGCTCTCCCCTTTTACTTTATAATAAAAACGTTTGCCGTGAAATATTATTCCCCCTGGACTAGGACGCGTAGAATTCGTAGACGTTGTTTCATTTGTAACAGAGAGACAAAGAAATGTGTGCGGAAAGCAGCCACCGGCTGTCTGTGTATATGTGTGTGTGAAGTGGGGGGGTCGATAAACACATCAAGAGGAAGGAGAAGGCCTAAGTGATGGCGCACAGGGGAAATTACGGCCAAGTGTTGTTGTTTATAAAACACCTTGTGATGACAGTTACAATACATGGTTGAGACATTTCTCATGCACAGCTTATGACGTCTTCTCTCCAGGGCTCGCTGCATGGCAACGTCCAACGACATCCCAAAGGGGTTGTCCTCTCCCCCCCCCCCCACACACACACCCTGCAACTTCCCAGAATAGAGGCATTTTTAATTTATGTTTATGTATCACGTTTAAAACGCTGCGTTATTTGTGAGTTTCTAAGGCGTCATTAAACCGTCACCTACCGGCTCGAGTTCGCTCAATCCTACGCGTGTTATTTCAAGGAGTTAAGTGATAGTTTGAGCGAGTTGAATTAAGTATGCAGGCTAGAGATGTTAAAAATGTGAAATCTGTTTTAGCCTGGTTGTTTCTTTGAAATGAAAATAGCTCCTGATGTGCTGCAATATTCACTCCTAAATTAATGTAGATTTCATAAAATATTAATAAACATTTTCATACATTTTCTAGCTACTAAATATTTTTTTCCCTTATTTTACGTCGTCTTTTGCCGAAGCATGTTTCTTAAAAAAAAAACGACAAGACAAGTTATTTTACGAAATCTTGAAGATTTGTATAGCCTTTCTAGCAACCCAAAACTTGCTGAAACATATTTTTAGCCCTTAAAAGGTGGACATGCAATGGAAACTTCACATCCAATTATACATTAATCAATTCACAAAAAAGCAAAGTCATCTTTTAGTGGCTCAATTAAAAAAGTTACATCACTTATTATATCCGTTAAAAATTATAATTATTTTAAACTTTGTTTAACAATATAATCATTATATGTGCTCGCCACCATTGCTACCAAAACAATTTACTTATAGTCATTGTATAGTTACACAAAAGTTCTACAACCATAATTTTTGCACACAGTTGTAATGTGTTCATTGTTTCGTCAAACGCGAAACAGTCCAGTTGATTGAATCAGTGATGTTAAACAAACGAGCTGTGGTGGATACTGTTCCTCCGTGTTTGCCTGCAGAAATCTAAGCACGGTAAGGGTGTGTCAGGTTCACGCCAAGCGTAAAGTGTTGTTGGAGCAATATTTACTTTCTGCATATTTACGACCCATCTCTATGTTCACATTTTGCATACCAGTACACGTGTTTCGTTGGTCATGGTTTCTCTTTTTAATTCCAAAATCTACCCATGCGTGATATTACGCGACGCTGACCTCCCACTTAAATATTTTAGCGATCACGGGAACACTTTGTCCGTCAGAACCGCTCGGTGGAGAATCGCCATCGTCAAAGCTCTGGTGCGACTTCTTTACGTGTTACAAATGCGGGGGATTGCGCGCTTAGTGACTTGTTACATTGTTATATACTTTCTTGTTCGTAAAACAACTTTGGACAATATTGTTAATGATGTGATTTGAAAATAATAATTTTGAAGATTTCTCCAGCTTATACTTGCAAACCTGATCGTTGGCTTTAGCTTAGCTACATAATTATATTCCCAATCTTTTCTACTGTGTGAACAAGTTTGAAAACTGCATAAGATAAGTGTTTCATAGATCATATTGCATTAATACAAAATGATTCAATTACCCCCTCCCCCTCTAATTTAGTTTATTAAATGTACAATTAGACTCACTTTATTTTCGTAAAAAGAGTGATTGTAATATTTTCTATAGTAATTTATTTTCGTGTATTTATTCGTTTAATAAACAGTATTGTATATCAAAATCATCTATGCTTTATAAAAAAATTAATTTAAATTAATATTTGCTATTATATAGTTGATAGCGCTATCCGTCGTATTTCACTATAACAGTAACAAACAAAATTCCAAGTAATGAATTGCTGTCATATTTTTACCACATATAATACTCGGTATTGTATTGATTGGCTTTTGAAAACCATTATAATAATAGTGTATAAATATTTTTTTTGGAAATAATACTTGAAGGATATATTTTACAGTTCAGGGCCGACGTACGTCGTCGGGTAAAGAAATTATGAAGAGTTGTTTGTTCAATATCAGTCATTTTCAATGCAATGGTATTTCCAATTAAATAACATTTACAAAGTAAATTTACAAGTACGTTAACCAATTCCCTCCTAACCTGTAACTCGGACGATAATGATGTTTACTTAGCACTTCAAAGAATTCTTATTCTTTCTCATGAATAAACTCACTTTTACTAGACAAATCTATTTTAACGCGTTATATTTTCCAACAATCTTAACAAAGTAAATATTTTGTCTAATATAATACTGTATAATATGTAATTCCTGTTTTGAATACTCATATCATGAAAATAAAGCAAACGACAATAACTACACGTACTTCATTGCGCTCGCGGTCGTTTTAACACTAGCTACACAACGAGACTGTGTTCTGATAATGATCGCACACTGATTCAACAGTTACTTGCCAACAAAAGCATAAGGACTGTTGATGCAAACGGAGTGTATAATCTGGATATTATGTTCTAAAATGTATTGTAATTAAATTGTAATGTTAAGTGAAAATGAGTCTGAAACGAAGGGAATACATACAAGAATAAACACACTAAAGTTACACTATGGATTATCAATTTAAATAAAAGTAAGAGTAGGACTACCTTAGATGATTTTTTGCTAGATTTCCCAATTGCATTAAGGGCTTTTGGCTTTACTTTTTATAACCAAATGTGGTTGTCTCTGTGGCTCGATAGAAGAGCACCCTTTAGTCGATACAATTAACTAAAGATGTAACGTTACAATTTTAATGTTATGGGCACAGAAAAATATAGTAACCTCATCATTTTTACAAAGTTCATCCAAGAATGCTTTGTATGTAACTTTGTTTCGAACTGATGAAATTATTCGTTTATACTAATGAATGCATACGTGGAACTAATAATTACAAATGAACGAATAATGCACTCCAGTTTACATTTTATTGGCTATAAGTTTATTGAAGATTTCAATTTGACTGCCATGAGAAAAATTGTACTGGTGTTTCTGTAATTCTTAAAAATGTTTCCGAATCCGTTTTTGGGACAGGCAGCTTCTCTTGATGAAGATATCATGGGTCATTTTCCATTTATGTACTTGGAACTGTAACGTTTATGGGTACAACCAAATAAATATTTCTTGTGAAAATCGTAGGCTACTTTTTACGAAATATATATATATTTTTTTATTACAAACTTTTGTATAATTATTGTTAGCTCTCTACCGGACAAACGTCTACTCCAATCTTGACAAAAATTTCAGGGTACCTTCTAAACGTTTAAAATAAGGCCCTCTATATTATGCTATGAAGTTAAGTACAATCAACGACATTTTTCGACAAAATCGCAGTATTACGTTTTATCGATTGTTGGAATGAGTAGAAATATAGACCACACGCTCATCCGTTAACGCGACTTTACGAAGCGTGCGCGAATGGCTTAATTTTCAGTAACATTTTATGAAAAGGTGCCTAATCTTACAGCAAAAGCGTATTGTACTACCTTCCAAAAGAATACTAAAATCATTCCATACGTTCTCTCTTTAGTCTAGGGCTGTATCACAAGAATCGCCTTCAAGTTTATTTTCAGCAACCCCCAAATGCTGAAATAGTTATATTAATTTAATTATCATCCTATGTGTACTCGTTTGCGCATAGTTGAGAGATCCATGGACATTAGTGTAGTAGAGCAATGTCGTGTATACGTGGTGTTGTAAAGCGGTTTATCAGGCCCTCGCGTTAACAGCCGTCCCCGTCCACAGCGCGGTTCGCGATAAATGCCTCGTGCCGGGATGGTCGCCCACACCCACACCCGCACCCGCGTCTAGCAAACTTGTCTTGCGAGTTGTGCGCTGGTGATACGCTTAATGATCTTGGCTCTTGTGAGTTAGCGGAAAGTTAAGCCATTCCGAGCCACCATTACCACTCACACTTCCCCTCTCTCGCATCTTTTACAAGGTGCAAGCAACTCCATTATCTTAGCGTAGTTAAGGGATCAGGGTTCGATGCTCACTTCACATCAAGTTAAGTACAGTGATGGAAACACTTTGTGGATCGCCGAGACCAAGAGAATAAAATGCTCACTCAAATAAAGATGGGTTTGAGGTCGATTAGTGAAAAGCGCGAAGCACTGAACAATCACTATTAAGCTCGAATTCAACTGGAAAACGCCATGTGTTTTGATAAGAAAAAATAGCGTAAATTGTATTATTAAGTTTCACTGTAATAAAGTGCTCTGCTCTGTACTTAGTTAAAATCACATGAATCTTGTGATCAAGGTTTTACTTCTCGTTTGGCAATGGGTGCAATGTGGCAATTTTCCACGTATCGTCTCTATTAGAAATTACACAAAAATATTTTTACGACAAGACGAAAGTTCGCCTTTTATAATTTATAGTTAGCTAGACCCTACTCGTTTAAATTATCAATCTGTTTGTCATTCACCACATAGTATAGTATGGGATTGAAAATGTAAAATAAGTTTGAACCGCACTGCATGCAACTTATCAGGGCAGAATACTTGGCGTAATAAAATGCTCACGAATGCAAATTTTGTTTTAATCTAGCCGCTTTGATAGTTTAAAATTAATATTGTATGTATACTTCATAAAATATGACCAAGCATGACGCTTTATAAAAGGTTATAACAAGATTACATAATTCTTATCAGTTATAACAGAATAAAAGTCATATTAACGTACTGTATATCCTATTTGTTATAGCGTGCATCGATAGAATAGCTAATTCAATTTTAGCTTACATTCGTTCTGTGTTCAGAATAAAATGCACTCGCCTTGTCTCGTAAAATGTCTGTTCTGCATTGTAAATCTCTTTCGCACAGAGGGTGAGAGAAACACAAATCTTTCGAAATGAACGTAAATATTACCGCAGATTTACTACTGTGGTAATACTCTACAATTACATAACCTTTTCAGCATCGTTGCGTCAAGCTTGGAGCTTTAAATAGGGTAAGCTTCTTATTAATGTTAAACTACTTTTCAGTACGCTTTTATTAAACTTCTTAATAAAATAATACTATATAAAATATTTCAATACATCACTACGAATGTGTAGGCAGCTTCACGGTGTTCTTGGTCATGTGGCGAGGAGTTGAATTTTATTATATGGCCGTAGTCCATAATTTATAAACGTAAATAAGTAGTATTAGCACATAAAACTTATAAACTAGACTGCATCTTTATTCATTATTTATTATATTCATCATTTTTTCATCGTCATGATATTTAAGTGATAAAATATTAAAAAAGTATTATAATTGCACATAAAATTGTGGTTTAAGTTTATGTATGTTAATGGAGAAAACGGATATTTATTTTTATGTTTTTCATTCCCTATACAATGCTGAAACTGACAGTGCATGAAAATGTAGAATATCAATGTCAACCGTTGAGTGGATATCATAAGTAGGTCTGAAAATACAAATGCACACATTTCTTGTGACCTACCTTTAGGCTTCCAAAACAGTGTATTACCTCCGAGCACTGATGAAATTGTTTTTTTAACTGCAAACAATTCTATCTAATGATACAATGCTGGGTTGGGTTTCTTGGTTATTCTGGAGATCGATTTTTTTACTACGGGGCACATGAGCTGCAAGCCGGAAATTGGTGGCCCAAACCGGAGCCGAGGGTGCTGGGTAGAGGACAGTCCCCCGTAGGAAGGTATTCAAGATATCCGCGCACGTGTTGACACGTGACCCTTGTGAAAAGAATGGCCGCCGATATATGTCTTCGAGGAGTGTTTCATCAGTATTGATAGAAGTAGCTCGTCCGTTACACGTGATGTGGATTCAACGATAGAGGGAGCTCATGAGTGACGAGCAGGACTTATTCGGGACAGCGTTGGTTCGATACCGGACACTGATAATCCTGATCGAAAATTGTTTCCAGATTCATTATGTCCTTTGGCGCGTTTCCTGCTAAAAATGTGTGTATTAAATTCAAACAAAACAACTCTCGCTAGACTCAATGGTGCAAGTAAGGGGGCATCCATGCGCTATGCCGTCAGTTATATATTCGTGTGTGAGTTATATATGTGTGTAACTAGTTGCGTACAAAAACATGTGCACTTAGACCTACTTCTATAAAGTTTCCTCTAAAACTTTATACATCAGTGTTGCGCATTATTTTTTCTCTCATTGCGTGGCATGATTATTTTGTCCTCTTATTATTGCTTCTTGGTTTATGATCTATGTTTCTTTGTACATGTATAGGCTGCAGAGGGCAGTATTGTTGTCCTATATCGGCCTTCCCGTCCCTTGGGCAGGTAAATAACAATAAATACATACACTGCAAATACAATACATCACAGAAACATGGGTAAATTGTGTGTGCTTTTTTTAAACTAGGAAAACGCTCAGTTGGACGCGTTGTTGAGCGAGCACCGGTACGTGCAACACGACCCGAGTAAGACATTCCCATAATGTTACATACCAATAAGTCTTTAAGGTCTTGACCGATTTAGCTGAAAATTGAAAAATAGGAGAGAATGGATAAAATCCACCGCCATCTAGAAGACCTTGACATCATTTCCTTGTTAAACTCTTTGGTTACAAATAATACACTGCTTCCTCGATAGTGTTTTGATTACTTCTAGGTGGCAGTGCATAGCGACCTGAAACCACGTGCGCCGTTGCCATGGTAACGGGACTTTGTTATAATGTAATTTCCGACTACACTACTTATCGGATCAAAATAAAAATAACATATTCGTGATCGTACGGACATTCTAAATGAGTTGGCCACCTCAGATTTTGTCTCCGTTAAAGTTGAAAAAAAACTTTCAATTAACTTTAATGTAACTTTTTAACTTTTTGAACGATTTTGCCACAAAACTATACAGCAACCCGCCTAGGTGGTATGTACATGTGTGCAAAATTTCAGGTCGATCAGAGAAACGGTGCGACCTGTATCGAAGCAGTAACAGAAAAAAAAAAAACAGACATTCGAGCCATAAGAGTCAAGTGGAGACGCTCGCTTCGCTCGCTCAATTAATAAATAAACAAAATTAGATATATCTAAATTAATGGTTCAAAGTTTTACATTTACTGTAGTTCAATGCTGTTGCCTTATCAAACATGATGACTTGAATAAATCAATTGGAGTTATATTCAACATAATATTATTGGTAACAATATATCCACGATAGGAATAAGAAGTTTGAAAATGTATATTATTTTTTGTTACATTTATGATAATGGAATTCATATGGCATCCTAATCTAGCTGAATTTCTAACGAAATATGTATTTAAAGTTCGGATGCAAAACAATTATCAAGTATTTTTAATTGATGTACCTGTATAGAGAGTGTAAACTATTAAATTTAATTCGATTTCAAGCAATGACCAGTAATAATACCTATATTGAGGTATTATTACTATTATAACGATAATCAAAAACGCAGTTTTAATGTCAAAATAATAAATAAAATGAATAAATACAAAATATATTTGAAATATACTTCAATTCGATGTTGATAAATCAGAATTCAACATCGATGTAGAATAATTGATAGTTTGACATTATAAGTATTAACAACAACAAAAATTACTGTAGGAAATCAGCCAAGGGTGCAATGCATGCCTCTCTTCTGGTGTATAATAGGTATTTTGATAGATAATATATATAATCGATAAAGGAATATCCGAGGGCAGTTTAATTCCAATGCTTCAGCATTAACGACCGAAGAAAAGTTTCAGTCAGGATGACCGGTACCGGGATTCAAGCCCGTAACCTCCCGAATGAGAGCCCCACGCGCTATACGCATGAACCATCACCGCTGGTTAATTTAAATTATTAACTTCTTTGATGAACTCCTGCGAAAGTAGCTGGGTAATGCATTCCATCATCACTCACAGCAGAGTTCTAGATTAGATCCTTTTGTTCGGTGGAAGATATTGCTCCTCATCAAGGCAGATAGCAGCGGCTGGCTGTTGACTAGGTGCACGCGAACGACACGTGCAGGATGAACAGAGAGAGCCAGAAGAAGGTTTATGCAGTTTGAACGACGGACTTTGAAAAAGTATCTCTTTGAAACGAAACGAGAGGTGGCGGAATGGATGTGAGAAGGGAAGCTTTGATATGGAGCCTTGATGCCTCAGCAATGCAAATGAACCACCTTAATCAGTGAGGATAAACCAATTCCCCGGCAGCCGTGCGTATAGCTCGCACGCAACCGCGCACGCCGTTACAACGTAATTAGGTCCACCCCGTGCACCGCCCCCCCTCCTCGGACATTCTCAACTGGCCTCGGCGAAAACTACTTCGTGGAAGTCTCGGTGAATATTTTATTACAACTCACTTTAGAGAACAAGGCTCTGGTGTGGACTGCTGATGTTGGGAGTTTTTGTTACTCTTCTCTGGCCGCGGTGGGTTTGTAAATAACTCGTCATTGCTCCAAAAGAAAAGGCAAACAACAATTTTATGAAATAATGTGGGCTGAATACTGTGCTGGAGGCAAAATTGTCAACAAATGTGACACTGGAAATGAACGTTTTGCGTTTTACATTTATATGTAACTGCCACTGTCTAATAGTTGTTGCCTTCTATGTTTGAAATAATTGTTTTGGCAAAAATTTACATTTTAAATTATCTGCAAAAATGCTACATATTAAGAAAATATAGCAGTAAAATATTCATTTTAAATGTTTATAAAAAAAATTAAAAAAAATTGTTTAGTATGAAAATACCTTTGCAAAATACCTGCGACAGTTACACCTTCCTCCTCCCGCGATATGCTGAGTGTTGCAAAGATTAAAAAATTTAATAAATAATAAGTCAAACGAAGCTACAATTTGTTAATATTGTTGGTCTTAAGATCGAAGTTTATAAAATCATGAAAATCGAGTCGTTGAACGGTACCATTATGATTATATCTATACCCCTATGATTAAAGATAACTGTGGGGAGAGGGGGGGGGGGTTGAGATCCGCCGATGGCAAGCTGTACACAATGTTTTCACTATGGTGGTGAAAATTCGATGATGTAGGACATTTAATCAACTTGAAATACGATTCAAGTAGATCGAATGCTAACCTGCGGCAAAATACCATTGTAACCCCGAACATTCTCTATCATCACTATAATGTTTATGTAAAATAAGGGTAAAACATCGATCTCAAACCTAGTTACCCCCCAGACAAAACACAAATTAACTTACAGTTACATTCTCATTCATATGGGAAGAGACAAAAGCTATCTGGCCTTACCGTTGGCTATGTGGTGTGAATAAATTAAATACTTCATCCTTTTTCTGTTTTACTGATGAAGGGATTTTACTTTTTACTTGTTCCAATTACTCTTTTAATACAAATTTTGTTTTACAAAAACAAAAATCGACAAACCCCGTAAAGCTTTCTCGGTGTTAAGGTTTTAAAAGTTGAATTATTCAAAAGTTTAAAATTCAGCATAAGAGTTGGCTTGCGTTACAATTAATGTATTCATCAAAAAATCAAACTTGAAACAATATATGTGAAGCAAAACTGTTTATATTATAAAATAATTTATATAATGATTATTAATTTTGAAGGTGGTTGTAAAATCTCTCTCTAAAACATATCAATCAAATAATTGAGGGTACTTATTGTCACACTGGTGAAACATGATTGCATCACCAAGAGGTAAATAACGATGTACCCTGAATGCGAGTGTTTCAGTTCATTTTTAGAGGGAATAAATATTATTTCAAAATAACGAAAACGTCATTGCAATCTATTAAACGATCATGCAGAATTGATTTATCTTAAGAGTACCGACAAGGTACTCATTATTTACCGTCAAAACGTCTCTAGAAAGTTTGACAAGATATGATAGGTATTTCATATTTCTATGAAGGATATTGTAAGGATGAACTATAATAATAGTACTCTCCTTGCAGAGATAAACTTGTCTAAACAACCCTGTAACCTAGATTGCCGAGAACGGATTTCCAGCTCACAACATTCAGCATTTGAGTATGTTGTGCGATGCTAGCTACTGCAGGTAAAGATGATTGTGCGCAAGTGTACCAGAAAACTCAAAACTTACTGTGTTGATTTAAATACTAATAAATACTTGTATTACTTTAATATCGTAATAGTTGTGAGATATATTTGTGTTCGAATGTTATCCTATTTGTTATTCACGGCTAATATGACGCTAATATCTCACGTTTTAAAAAAGCTAGTTTGCTTTAATATTTATTCTCGTTTCTGTATGCGATGAAGTTAGGACTTTCTGATATTTCACTGAAACTTAGATAAAATATTATATCACAGTATTCCTAACAAGATCTATGCAGAAGCGCGAAGTATTTCCTGTGAGTGCCATATCACGTGTCAAAATAATCGTAATTTCACGCTCAACTACATTTTCTCTCAGTTGGTGGTGTTTCCAGATAAATTTTACTCTTTAGGACAGAACTAAACAAAACACTAGATATCCTTGCATTCATATTCATCCCGATGAGTACTTGTTATTTTGTTTCAACTTCGTCGTGCTTTTTGTACTTTTAATTATGAAAATAATTCTGTCGGGTTTAATGTATACTAGCATCGGATTTGTTTTTGTTTAAAGATTACTGTGGGTAAGAACACAAAGTTATAGTAATATTATTAACAGAAAGTTATAAAAATGAAGTTTTGTCCACAATTATTGTTCGTCTTAATTTAGTCAAATGATGTCGAGTGAGAACGATTAGCCCGGAAAAGAAACGTCGAAGTTGTAAGTGCGCATCAAAATAATTGTTACAGTGGACATCATCTCCGCTTAAAACTGATATGTGACTACCTGTAAATGGAAAAAAAATTATAAGAATGAAAATATATAAAAACATAAATGAGCGGAGAAATTATAATATTAATGATTCGCAAAAATGTCTCGTTTGGTGGAGGCGCCGGGTTCAAAATCCCCTCTTAGTGAGGAGAGCCCCGTTCCACTGACTACAAGCGTCACCAAAAACATGACGTTCTACGTATCATCCCTGTTAAAGGCAATTACAACTATAAACGAATATCATTGCACCATTCTGATTTGTTTTTAACCTGAGACTTGACAAACGCATAGACGGACGGACGGTGCATTTACACACTTACGAGAATCAGAGTTTTCACCTTGCGATTTAAAATATTGTGTATGTTTTTTGAGTGATGTGACATTTATTTACCTTATACTTTTAATTACCACCCATTTATTCTGAAATATAATTTGGATAAAAAAATACACGTAATCTATTGTGACAGAATGTGCATTCCGTAAATCATAATAACATTATTGAGGCGTAGTCTTTTTCTATAGACAGAACTAGTATTTATTTTAGAAAACCTAAAAATGTTTACTCCCATTTTAATATCAATTAACAAGTAATCTTTGACTATAAAACGTAAATTAGTTGTGCTGCAAGGTTTGACTTTGATGTACAATTGGAAGTGAGTAGGTAAACTCTGTGTAGTGTGTACCCCTTGAGGTGTTTCCTTCCATTGTCCCCGTAGTTATCAGCCGAGAGATCTTATAATGACGCGGCTTAACTCGCTACACCATATAAAGGAGGAATTTAAATTAGTTAAGCATCCGAAATGTAGCATCCTTTACTCTCAATTAAGCTTGTTTAGGTGGTATTTAAGTTTATACAATTTACCGGGTGACTTAACACACAATGGCACTAGGCCACTTGTTCTGAATCTCATTTCAATGGGGCTCCCATCACAGGCCCTGTACTTCGCCGTCTAAAGGAATGCTCAAGCCGACCGTTCTTTGAAATATCTCTGCGCGCAATTTCCTCTTCCAGTAATAAGATAAGTTATAACGAAGGAAACGTTGAATAAAATATACAATGAACTGCCAGGGTGCCGGCTTAAAGGGATCAATTTTATATATTTTCTTATTTGAGTATGTAAACTTTTTTTGTATAAAATCTTCAAAAAGTCTAATTGAAAAGGCGTCGTGGTGTTGTGTTGCTCCAAAAGTTTATTTAACCTGGATTCAGCCTTCCATTCGGATAAAGCAACGGGGATACGAGAACCTAATACCGTACACGCAACAGTAATTGTGTTTTTGAACACCTTGAGTGTAGAATTTCATATTAGGCTTGCAGAGTAAAATGTGGGCCTTTAAACGTAAGTAAATTTTGAAAATATGACCAATTTTTATTTGTTTTTAACATAATAATTGTTACTCGTATAACCACGTACATGTCAATTTTCAGTTTATACATTTATTTTCAGAATCATGTTCGTTGTGTGTGTTTCAGTAAGTATTGAATTGAGCAAAGTTTCCATAAAAACATAACTTGTCCGTCCGTTAATTCATATTTCCGTCAGACTGTGCGTGAGTTATCTCTCACGATAAAATACAACCCGATTAGCATGCGGTTGATTTTGAAGGCATTGCTCTTCAACAAGTATGGATACAGGATCATTTTGGTGACCCTGGAAGTAAGGATGGACTTGGCTCACTCCTTAGAAAGATCCGGCACCTCCACCACTATTGAAAGCGAGAACAAGTTACGATTTTGTTTTCAAGCTCCACCACCAAAATGGTCAACTCACAGTGAATTATTATTTGTTTGGACTTCTTCTTCGACGACCTGTTGATTAAATAGCTCGATCCACTCCCTCTTTTGTGTACTCCCGTACTCTTACATTAAAATATAATAGTTTGATTGAGACATATTTTGTTAACGTTATTATTCTTCACCGGATAAGCCATTATTACGTTGATCATTTCATGGAACGAAGCATAAGTTTTAAATCAATCCAATTGCATTTATATTGGATACATTATTCTATGTAGCCCTCATACCTTCTAATGTGGGTTTAGATCGACATTTATCAAAAAAATTAGTATTTTTTATTCCGATCTAAGATGCACTCTTAATTCTGAAAACGATATCAATTGATAGTTACGGCTCTAATTAGAGTATGTCAAATAAGTACACAAACTATGTGTATTCTATTGTATTCCTATTCTATGAAAGGAACTCAGGTATTTGATAGTTTCTTAAACTTTGTCAATATGGTCCACAGTTTGGACTAAATGTCTATACTAAAACTAATTATCTATGTAGTGAAAGTCCAGATAAACATTTAGTTTCAATGTCATCAGTGAAAGTATAAAATGTGCAAGCTTGTTATTTGTTTCGTTTTTGTTTTAAATTAAACCGACCTACCTCCCTCCGCCACAGGACGAGCAAACAAGCCCCGCTCGAAGAAGCCGCCGCGTATAGCATAGAATAGATATCTGCGGTACAGGCCTACTCTTTCATATCACAGCTCACCACCCACGGCAATAGCAGAGAGCTTTCTACTCGGCCACAGAAGCTAAACCATTCTATACACGTTGTATAATTCGTTTAGACGGTATTAAAAATAACCTTCCGTCAGCCTCTATAATATCTTTTTCCGATATATGCAGGGTGCGTCACGAACAAAAGTCTTGTTAACACTAACAGAGGTTTTGAGTGAAAAGTGTAAAGGTAAAATAATGTATTACTTTTTTAAAAGTGATTATTTGTAACTGCTTTGATTGAAGAAATACATAAATAAATACAGTCACAAATTTCGAAATGCACCCAAAATATAGAAGTGGATGAAATTTGGGATAAATCATAATAAACTAGATTGAGATATTCTTGAAAATTATTATTATTAAGCTCATAGGTAGAGATGTGCAAAAATGGTGGGAACGAAATTCGCCAATTTTTTTAGTTGTAATAATCCCTTTTAAATTCAGTTTGCACATGAATCAACTGCATTGTGATTGTACCATTTTCCAATTGCGAAATTTTGCGATATTTTAGTTGTTACCGCGAACTAGTGGCGAAATTAGAAATTAAGTCTTTAAACGTGAATTAAGCCACGAAATTTCAAACAAATTTTTTTTTTAAGTTTTGGTGGAGGTGCCGGGTAGGTAGTCGAAATTAAATTAATCCTGGCTGGTACATATGGTGGAGGTGCCGGGTCATAAAACGCGATTGTGAGATCGTAATAATCGTTTGTACGCGAGTAAGCTCAAAATACTTCATATCAAAGTATTGACAACACAACTAATGCATAATTTCGTAATTTGGTGGAGGTGCCGGGTAGTCAAAATTAAAAAGGTGGTAAAAAAGGCTGAAATTGA
Organism: Sweltsa coloradensis; assembly: GCA_024449915.1. NCBI lineage: Eukaryota > Metazoa > Arthropoda > Insecta > Plecoptera > Chloroperlidae > Sweltsa > Sweltsa coloradensis. Next base: position 1,323,968 of record JAMZAV010000080.1, read on the forward strand.
GCTTAAAATTAAAACTGTTTCTCACTCTCTTGTGCTTGTTTTTCTATTAAATTAATCAAAATTGTCCTGGAATTTGTGATACCGATAATTTAAAACAAAGGCGTTTTTTTTAAGTAGTGAATATTACCAAATTGTTTTTTTGGTCCGAAAAACAGCGAATTTTTATTTCTAAGGCGCGAATTTTCAAACATTAAAAAAAAAATATTTTTGCACATCTCTACGAGTCATAGCTGACAAAATTAATATACCATTATGTGGTATGTCTGTTACTTGTTTTTGGGCTTACAACAGTATTCCAACAAAACGCCTGCAATGTGCTTGCATATCAACGACAAAGACAACTCATGCAACGTATGAGATCCTGCATCGGGAGGTCCCGGGTTCGAAACTCTCTACCAGCGATGTTTAAGGCGATGCTGGGAAAAAAGTTATCTTCTAAAGCCCTCGGACATTCCTTTCACAATTACCCAAACACCAAGAAGAGGGTCACCTTGATAAGACTAATGTGGACTCTAAAGCGAGCACCCTTGCGAAAAAAGTTTTAAAAGTTTCATAATTATTTCATAATCATCGATGATTTAAATTTTAATCCAGACTAAATTATAACCCAACTGTTACTCGAATCCATGTCTCTTAGCACTTAAAACTGTCGTCTTCTCTATAGACCACGTGGGCTGGCGACTGAGATCGTTAAGAAGAAAGTGCACTTTGCAAATTTTGAAACTTTTTGCGCCAGTCTCAAGTCTGAATACTTAAGGAGTCAATTGCCAAAAATGAAAGTTCGTTGCTTCAGAGGAAATCCAACCTTTAAAACAATGAAGTTTTCACCCTCGGAACTAACTTGGTAATATATATACGTCGTAAAAAGTTTCGCGTAGCAAAGAGCTCTAGACTGACAAATATTTCGAAACTTATCAAACACGGAATTGTTGCATTGTCCTCCTGCGTGGTGTACATAAATCAAAGAGATAATCCCAGATCAAAGAAAATGAACTAGTATAACAAGAAGCTTTCAGGTAATAACGCCCATCGTCATGAGAATCTGTTCAGAGCTTTGGAAATAGCTTTTTTTACATTAAATTTTTAGATTTTCGGAGCATTTTCGCTAAAGGCTTTGCATATAAACCACATGAAACTAGGATAAAAGCGAACCGCGTTAACAAAGTGCACTCACCTGTTATAAGCTTTCTGCTCCAACCACTTTCTGCCTTGATCATTTACTAGACGTAGCCAGAATGAAGTAACAACCCTAACTTTAATTATTAATACAACTACTGAATTCATAATAACATAGTTATACTCGTAAACCAAAACCTAATAAAATTATAACCATTAAGAGTAATGCAAGATAACTACCGAATACATTACATATTTTGACTTTTTAATCTAGATAAATAGATTTTACTGATCTAAAAATGTTACACGGCTTTACGTGGTCCATATTTAGAGGTAAAGACTTGTATGAAAAGGTGAATGTAACATTTGTCCAGCAGTGAACTGTTGTATCGCATATAGAGAGAGCGATGGTAATGTTAAAGCAAATAGATGTATCATGAGCACGACAGCTTATTACCCCTATAGTTTGCCTTGTCCACCAATATACCGTGAGTCAAGGTGTCGTTACGGGTTTCCTGCAACAGAGCTTGCCTGTTCTACGTGAATGGGTTATTGCCCACACTATCTCAAACTGCTCAGCACGCGCTTTCCAAAATACGCTGATCGCGTGGAAACATCTAAACACGGTATCATGATCAGCATTTTGGGAGTGAAACGCTATCCTAAACTATAAGCTACAATGCATTTCGCAAACAGCAACGTCAAACCGGGCTAGGCTTGCAGTAGGAGGGACGTAATTACCAAATATGCCTACACAATATTTCACACTATGTTGAATCATCGTTGTTATTTAATATATCAATGTTCCTTACTACTCGAAATCGCCGATGACTGTATCGAATGAATACCTCCTGCATTTGGAGAATCGGATTTGTAACGCGTAGCTGGGTCATTATATTATAAGTGGAATATTCATGTCCCTTTAAGTTTTTCCATATCAAATTTTAAAATTAAAATCTGCCAATTTTTTCTAAAGTTTATGACATAATTTCACACGTTTGTAAATAAATTTCAATAATTTTCACTTCAATTTACCCTTTCAACTAGGGTGTAATACTTTGTAATTCCTATCAAATGTCATTCCCATGGCCTGTCCCCCATTACATTTCTTTATACATATGTGTGTCTAAGACTGTACCCTCTATCACTAACAAACTGCATTTTGGCTCTATCTGTTAAGCAATATGATAACTATTATCGGAATTGTTGTTGTTGTAGCATATGAATTTACCCTAAGACACCACCCCTTCTAAAAGTCGTGTCCCTTAGTTTTTTGTCATTACCATGGCAACTACTGTTTGTGTTTTTTTCACCCCTTTGTTGCAGAACTTTCTTTTGGTAATGATAAATAAAATGTAAAGGATAAAAAGTTAATTAAAGCTATGCCTAAGGGTAGCTTTCATGTTCCATTATTACACTACAAAATGTAATAAAATGGCAATTTGTAGGTAAGTCTCTTTATCTTTGTCATTCCCATGGCACAAGTAATTAGGCTTAATAATGAAAAAAAAAACAAAACAACAATTTCAATAGTTTCAGGGTAGTTTTTTTAGTCTAATTTGCTAGGGAGTGCAGTATTTTTTCATTTGTACCCTATGAATAGGGGTGAATAACCTTAATTTTGTCATTCCCATGGCCAAACAATTATGTCATTCCCATGGATATGGAAAAAACATGGTAATGCTAATCTTACAGGGAAATGATAAAATAATTATGCAAAACAAAATTTAAAAATCGATCTCTGCTCGATTCATAAATGTGTTCAGTATCCGTTCCTTATACACCCAATTTTTTATTTTTTTATTTATTTTGACAACATTTAATTTAAAAAATAACATATTGATAATATTCCATTTATAATATAAAGACCCAGCTACGACTATTCTTAAGAGTGAGGGATAGAAGCGAAATTAAAACCACGTGAAATTACCGTTTTTTCGTGATATCTCGAGAACTATGCAAAATATCTAAAAACTGATTGCAGACAGCTCTGTGGTTTTGTTAGAGCAATATAATGCAAGAAAAAATATTCAAATATAATAATCAGTGCGGTTTGTATAAGATATGCATTTAATTAATAAAATATAACAAATAAAATCTTAATTACTATCACATTACAATATTTTTTCGTACAGGCTATAGTTCTCCCAAAACCACATGGCTGTCTGCAATCAGTTTAAAGATATTTTGCATCGATCTCGAGATATCACGAAAAAACTAATTTCGTGTGGTTTTAATTTCGCGACTATCCCTTCCTCTTAATAATATACAACAATCTATTTTAGGGTGTTGAAGCTTTGTGATAAGTACACATAAGTTGGAGTCATTGTGAGAGGAATCTCCGAGGGCTGTTTCATTAAGATGACCCAGTTCCAGCATTTGCCCTGACAACTGAAGAAAACCTGGAAAAAAGTTTATTCAAGATTGCCGGTGGCGGGACAGATTCCGTGACCTCTCAAATCATATTCTCGTGCGTTAGGCATGAGCTACCTCTGTCGGTACTATCACTAAATCACCCCTGCCACATTACGGGCAAGACGAAGTGTGGTCTAATCTTATTATTTTTGTAAATGTATTGGTTCATCGAATGTTAAAATATATTGATTTTTAATCGATATTTATTTGAACACCTTTTAATTCTCATTTCTTTTACTAAAAAACAATTGTTTTAATAAATGGTCAAAAATAGAAATTATGCTATAATATTATATTATTTGTTAACATTAAAAGATTTAAATTTCATTATCTTATTTATATTATTTAAAACTATAACAATTAAACAAACACAGCATACCAGGCAAAAACATAATATCTCAGGCGGTAAGGGATTCGAATTATTACTCTTTTTAAGTGTAATGAATAATATATAATTCGAGTATAATAGCGAATTATGTTTCGTTTAAATCTTGTATGTTCTTAAAATCCTTCTAGTTAAGAGTTTAAGTTTAAATTTATTTCTCTTTCAGCCTCAAAGACTTTACAGATGAGACTTTGATGTAATATTTATTGCGACATTATGTAAAGAAACTTTTAACTAATTAACGTTGACTTTATAAATAAAGCTCTCAGTGTAATGTGCGATGAAATATATCATGTGTTGAAGGAGAAACTACGCCTGCCGGTTTTATTTAAGGTTTTACTCAGTTTCCACTAAGGTCTTCTCCTCAATCGAAACCCAATATACCTATGAACTTGCTACTTAGGTACTTCAGTGTTATGTTGCGTATGGCAAGTTTGTTCCACTTTTAGTTAAGACCTAAGTAACTGTTTTTCAAACTTCACGTGAGCACACTTGTCTATGGACAACTTAACTTTCTAATATCTTCAATTGTTTTTAAATTTTCTATCGTGATAATATTTTTAGTGAGTTTCTTGTTTACTACACTTGTTTTAGAATACACTCTATAGATATAGTGAAGTTGTGTCGACATTTCTCAGTGTACACACACCTCTTAACTTTATCACTCCCGCACTGCCATAATAATTATCAGCGTGAAAGCTTTTAAAGTGAGTTAGAAGTTGGTTTGAGCTTTCTTCGATGATGCGAAGAGTTTTAGTGAGTTAGTTGCGTTTGAGAGGAACTGCGTGAAGTTTGTTGCGACGAGAGGCGGTGAAAAATAATATTGGAGTTCTCGAGTCCACTCATTTCGTTGCCCTCGAACCCTCGAACACAAGTGTCTCTCGTTTGCTTCGATTTCACGACGTGCTAGCGGGATTGGATTCGTATACATTTCATTTTACGCGGGACTCGAGAAATGTTGAGTTCTTAATTATAAACGGATGAAGATAGTCGAAAACAATTACGGAGAAAATTAATTAGATTTTCTGTTATACACTTTATTAAGTCTATTCCGCCATGAAGTGGAAAAATACATACTTACGTTGATTTCCATATATTTTCTTAATTTATTCAGTAAGGATAATCAAGACGAATAATGCGACAACAAAGTTTCCATTGGCCTTCAGCTGCTTTCTTGACCGAGTCGCCTTCCGAGCATCGTGTCTGGACTCTGAATTAGGCGTCGGTGGGGTGGGGTGGGAGAGATTCAGGCCTAACGGGTTAGGTGTTATGAGGGATTCAGTACAGAATAAAAATTAATGTAAAGAAGGAGGTTATTAACGTTTTAGTTTCAGTGACTGTGAATGTAATATAAAGTGACTTTTCCAACTGTGTCACTGCTGCTAACTCCTCAAGAAAGAATCTCTATCATCGTAAAAAGTCATAACATAATCATTTTAGTTAAAAAATACTATAATATGTTTAGGAGATAACTTAATTTTGAACATACAATATTATATTTGTGATTGGTTTTATTGCACATTTTGTATACTCAACTCACATTAACTCCGTACTTGATTCGTCCTCAAAGGTAAGCCGATGCTTTGAATAATATGTACTAACTTTAGGATCAAAACTTGACGTAACTTTTCCATGCGTTATGTTTGTATTCGGGTGAATAAATAACTCAATGCTTCTTTACTCCACGTACAACTTGTTTGGCCTACAAATGAAACGTAGCAGAAATTATACTTTCGAGACTTAACCGGAATCTAATTCACGTTGAAGTTGCGTCCATTAAAAGAATATACATCAAGGGATTTTTGATCGCTCCACAGTTCACTATTTAGTAGGTCTTACCTGAGCAGTAAAGTCTATATAGTTAAATATCAAATAAATTGTAACCTGGAACATACGTTGGACTGAAATGTAAACTGCCTCTTTCCAGTTAATATATGAATACGGTGCGCTGGTGTGTAACCGACACCCTGTTATCACAAGCCCCCACTTTATTGAAGAAGCTTCAACCCCCACCCTCCACCACCACCGAGGGTGTCTCTGTACCTTCACGTTTCAAGCAATTAGGTCGATGTGTTTGGAGAGACCTGACAGACATTTCATAATTGGGTCAATATTTGATCTGAACTACTGCGTTACCCTGTACATTCCTACCACTCTACCACTCTCCAACCGGAGCGGGGAGCATGCCCCCTTCATCAGAGCCGCGTGTGAACAATATCACGTGTTCGATTAAAAGATCAACAAATAGAAATTGATTTTACAAAATTTCAATCTCCAGATATAATTGAATATTACTTGATTAAATAATTTTACATTGTAGATTATAAAATTATCCGTGTGTATAACAAATGCTGTTATCGAAGCTTACACAGTAATTTAATTTTAAGACTAAACAAATCCCGTTTGCTGTCACATCAATTTAAACTCTATTCTTCATAAGTTCTAAAAACTTGCGTGTCCTGGAAAAATTAATAATGCTTAAACATTAGTTATAAGTTAAAATTCCACAAATGCCACGTTCTTGCTTGGCTATACTTACGGTACCAAGAAAATGAGTGATGAGTTTTATTATCAATTTGGTAACGCAATTTTTGTGCAATTAAATGTTTTTGTTATATGCATTCAAACACCAAGAATGTTGGGTGCAATGCATGCCCCTCTTTTGGTGCTTAACTAGGTATTGGGATGTCCGAGGGCTGTTTAAGAGGATAGCCTAAAAAAAACTTTAGTCTGGATTGCCGGGCTCGACGGGATTTGAAACCGTGACCTCCCGAATCCAAAAAAGTGAATATTACAAACTTGGTGAAAGGTGATGGATGTTTTAAGGTCGCATGCAACTAGTTAATATTTGAATTGGGTATGCATCGTATTTCAATTCAGTTCTAGTTCACACAATACCGATGAATGGAAATACATATTTTCGCATAATAGTACGTATGTAATCGGTATATTAAAATTGGTATACCCTACTCTATAAAACTGTAATTTTCTATGGTGTAATAGCGAATGGAGGAGCGAGCGCGTATTCTCCTATTTATATCAATTACAAATTAGCATCTTTAAAAATTGGAATAGCCTACATTTAATTTTCATCTTAGCCAGAATTTGTTACTTTGGGTCTAGAGTAACAATGGAGAACATGTAATATTTAAAACTGTTTAGCTGAACAGTTTACATTAATTATTCTCCAATATATCGCTGAAATTGTGTTTACGTAAACCTGCCAGTGCCACATTGTTCAATTGTGTGTCGGACAGACAAACGTATTTTGTTTGAATACGTTTTCTTCTATTTGTAAGTGTTGTGTAAGGGTTGGGAAAATCAATGCGTGCCACACTATGAACAGCTGGTACAGTTCCGTAGTGTTAATTATCTGGCTATCGAACTACACAAAGGATGACGTGTATATTGCTAAATTACTCTTGATTAGATTTCACCGTCTGAGATCGATATGAATGCGATTGGGGATGATTATTCGTGTTCAATTACTACACCAAAGTACACCATTGCTTTGCCGTTATTAATAAATGCAACCCTAGTTATAACAACTAAGAATATTCCAATATCAAGTTATATAATATGGATTGATTTAAGAATGAAACAAATAGCTTATTTCCGACAGTATAATGGAATATAGATAGTCCCCCAAGGTTTAACGCACATTGTAGATAATTCAGCTTAACCTTGCAGGTATTGTTAGTTAAAATCTTGCGGATTGACATTAATATGGGGGTAGAATCGAAACCAGGTAGTATGTAAAAAGGATCTTATCACGGAGAGAATTCGTTTGAGCACAAACAGAGAAAAATTGATATGCCAGTAGATATTATTTTCATTGTATACAATATTATATGTGTGAGCTAGAGATGCAGATTTAATCATTGTTCATAATATGCTTGAAGTAACGTTTATTTATGTTTCATACACCTCATTTCCAACGTAACTATGATAAGTATGCACGGGGACAAGACACAAGGCATAAGTTTATGAACTTTGTTTCGCTAGGTCTGCCATGTTATCTTCTTTTTCCCACAGGTCCATTTAATTTTAATAACAGTGCAGTATTATCTTAGTTTCATATAAGATTTCGCACACAACCACCTTACAACAAACTAGCTTCTAGATACACTGTATGAAGCTGTACACTGGTTCAATAATAATCAGACGCTTCTTGAAGATCAATGGAGATTCTTATATAAAAGGAGACCTCTCTAAACTGTCCATCCATACATAGAAGAACTGGTACGGGAGTACGAGTACTAGTACCCAAAATAGGAAGCGAATCCACATAAACGACAGATTGTAGAAAAATATAACGGAAATACAATCCTAAGAGAGAGGAAAATTATTGGTGGAGGTGGCACGTACTTACACAACAATGAAACGTACAAAAAGGCTGGTTCCACTTCCATTCCCCCAAGGATCAACATAAACATTCCTTATTGAAGGACGTCAACAAACAACGCATGTTATAGGAGGTCGTATTAGGTTTTTATCGTGAGATTGGCCTACATATAGATAGATGGTGTACTGACGAACGGACAGAAAAGTGATAGGGAAGCTTCGCTCGCTAAATGTTCATGTATAATGCATTAAAATGTTTAACAATTAATATAACTCACTCCCTTCCGCGTAATTTTCTTGTCTGGTCCGAGGAAAGGTACGGGTAGACTCTTGCAAGCCAAGTCTTATATACTCTCGGTATGAATCTAAGTAGACTAACTGCTCCACCCTTTTAATTTTATCTTTCTCACTCAGGTGTGCCATCTCAAGCCCTCAATTCAATTAGCCTTCAATTACCTACTTGTCAGTGATAAAGGGTGTAATAAGTGGTTTATTAAGAGTGTCTAGTACCGCTGGAAAGGACCAATGAGAAGCAGTCCTCACTCCGCGTGACGTCAGGCAGCAGGCGGAATTAGGTCACTAATTAGCTAGATTGCGAAATATCTCCGTGACACCCGCCGGTGAGTCCAGCTTTAGGGTATCTGATTACAAAACTTCGTAGCTAAAGTTGATTGATCATGATCATTTTAAAACAAAGTGACTTCCGGAACGAAATTCCGTAAGCAATGGATCGATCGTGATTTCTAAAGGTTTAAATTTAAAATGTCATGTTATTAAAAATTTAATGACCACTCTAGGTAAAATATTACAGCTTCATTAGATGTGTGAATTTATTTCTTTGAACATGCGTACAAATAGATTGTTCGTCTTAAATAGATCCAGAAAGAATTTGCCACTTTGTATGTTTTCTTAATTAAATTAAATAAATACATATTTTCTGATTTTAATACTAAAAAAAACTATCCGCGATTGGACTGCATGCAGTTGAAAGTCATTAGCACTTCCCCAACTATTCTTTTATAAACACATTCCTGTTAATATTGTTACATAAACGTTATTTATCTCATTTTTTTTGCACTTCTAATTTTGATATATATATATATATATTTTGTTTATTGTTCATCACCATTTAATTTTTTATTAGTTTGAAGATATAATAACGTAATTGTAATTTTTACTTTATTTATATATTATATTATATTGTCTATGTAAAATGGTACTTGTGCTGTACTAGACTCTTAAATAAATAAATAAATAAATAAATAAATAAATAAATAAATAAATAATCGTTGGTCTTGTTAGCGTATCTGCTTCCAATGCAGAAGGTCCAGGGTTCGATTCCCGCCAAAGTCAGAAGTTTTTTAACTTCTGACTTGGACTTAAGTCCATCAGTTCTTGTCTTAGGAGTTTGTAAACGGTGACTTTGGAGCCGTCCTAGCAACGAAGCACATAATAAATTCAGAGTTGTGCTGAATCGGCCTTGTTGATTCTGGCGTTGATTCGCGGGTGTCGCACTGTCCATACCACTGATTGCTATATTCCCTATTAAAAATAACGATCTTTGGTTGGTTATCGCTCACTCGCCGATTGCGTCGGGGCCTACAGGGTGGGGTTAGTCGCTTGGAGGTAAAGTCGCCCACTGAAAATCAGTTATAACTGAGTGGGTAGACTCTAAATACAATTTATTTATTTTATTTATTTATTTATAAATAAATAAATAAATAAATAAATAAATAAATAAATAAATAAATAAATAAAATCTTATCATTTTCCTAGGATGTCGGTGGTTTAAATCAATCCAATGATATCACGAATAAAAGTCTAACGTATGCTATATTGAGCTATCAATGAGATTTAAAAAATGTATTTTGTAAATTCAATAATTGCAAAGTACACACGGCATCACGAAGTAAAACATAAGTATATAGCGTAAATGTTAAAATAAATTAAAATGTAAAGAAATGAAATAAAATAAATAAATGTATTTATTGTAAGAAAATTAAGGTCAATATAAATATAATAGATAAAGTTACATCAAATTTGTGTTTTGTTGTGAGCTAAGATATAGGTATTGAACTTTAATTGGAAAGCTTTTGTAGGTGTAATTACTTATATTATGGGTAAACTTGAATTACTCCAGCTTAATCAGTCTTCATGAGTCTTTCTACATTGTAGTAGGATTATAATTATCAAGTTTATTAGCGTTCATTGTTTCATTGTCTCGTGTTATGTACAGACTAGCTATCTAACCTTTGTTACTACGTACTAATCAAATGTTATTAAAACAAAGTAACAAAATTAAAGTTAAAGGGCGTACCTACTTTAAAATAATTACATTGCCTGCTGTGGCTTCCATCATGAGTAAAGTCAAATATACTCCGTTTGACATCAGCTGTTAAACACCTACTTCACTGAGAAGTTATATCGCTGCGGTACACACAAACCCATTAGGTTGATAATAACTGGTAACTGTATAGTGAGTGTATTAGTGTCCGTCGGATTGAGTTGAGTTAATATTTGAGAGGTGGCTGGCTCGCGCAAGCCATCACAGTGGGCGCGAAGCTTAATTAGTGTGACATGCGCGAGTACCGCTGAGTGGATTTGCGTATATCTGCTCGTGCAGAGGGGATTAAAGCATCGCCACTCCATTCACTCAACCCCCAGCACACACAACTGTCCTTCGTTCTGGCCATATGCATCGATACTCGGTAATAATTAGCTGACAACTATGAATTACACGCCAAACAACTCAGTGCATGGTGGATAGTAGTGCATGCTTGACCAACTCATTAACTAGGAAACTAGGAACTAATGGACTGGCTGTTCCACATCGTTTGTCTCGTTCGGTTAGGGGTTGGTTTGATTGACAGCACGCGCTCGTATCATACCGTCAGTCAGGAAAGGTAATTCAATAAAGAAGCAATTATTTTGTTTTCTAATTTAAGTGAAATTACTTGGTTTCCACGAAAAACACGTGTCTGTCGTTTTGGTTTGATGCGCACTAAACAAAATAAATATGTTGATAAGTGTGTGCAAATAAGAGGCGTTACGTTATATCTTGCATAGTATAAAAAATTTAAAATATCGATTATGATGTATGTATGATGTCGTGTAGCGGTTTTATTCAGGTTTTATTAGAGTGAAAACTGTATGTTCTAACATTTTACCAGTATATATGATTTTTCCGATTGAGTATCTTATATTACATATTAACCCTATGTTACACCTCAATAATTTAATCGAGACTGCCCCACCTTCTTATATATTCCTTAAGATATGAGTAAGTTTTCCAAGTGCGACGCTAAGACGACTTGGAAAACGGAGATACGCGCAATCGCAATCCAGGCATGTAATACATCCTCCGCTGTGCTTCGCTTCTTTTTTGTATTAAAATTAAAATTGTCCATAACACTATATTTTATCCAACTCAAAATTGAGAATTTTCAACTAAGAAAAAGGACACTGTCAATACTTAATAAAGTAATCATTCAACTGTACATTTAAGTCGATCTCCAATGGAAGATTCGGTCCCTAATATTAGTTTTAGGGGAGGTGGCAGAGTGAGTAAATATGATGGCTGGGGGATGTTGTCCTACTTTCCTCATGTTAGATTCTTCCTGCATGATGCTATATGTTTGTACTAGATTCTAACATGCCTTAAAATAAAATGTGGTTTACGGAATATGTAGATGTCAAACAACTGTTAGATGTTTAATATTTACAAATCAGACACTGAGTACTAGATCTTGTTTTACTTACTATCACAAACATACAAAACCAATCGTAATACGTAGGATTCAGTGCCGTATACAGACAATCTATAGTCAGCGGTTTAGCCGAGGTCGTTTAACCGGTTCCCACTCGAGCATCGAAGTTAAGCAACCTTCGGGCGTGGTCAGGGGTAGAGTGGGTGACCGCTTAGCCTTGAAACTCCCGTATACCGCTGGTAAGAGCAGATGGAGGGTTCTAGAGCTAGTGTAACGGCTTCGTACTCCTCGACGTTTGCTCGGCAGTCCGGGTTAGTGGAGGAACCTATATGACTGTCAACTGTCAAGGTTACACCGTCCTTTCGGATGGAACGTAAAGCCGTTGGTACCCTTTTCGTACTTTTCGAAAGGAGTACGCTGCGTGCGGGTGCCGAGATTCTCCTCCTCCATTCTATTCATACTTCATCCTCATCTATCACCACTCATTTTCGCGAATAGCCTTAGTGCATTAATATCAAAATCAAACCAACAGACACTCTTGACAAATTAAATATTCAATTTGAAAGTGTGTGCGAATACGCACAAATACTTTAAACATTTTAACTTATACAGTGTTCGAGTTGCAGCATATTATGTGATTTGTAATGAATTTGTAATGAACTTGGAAATTTGAAATCAATAGCGATCTTTAGTGAGAGCCAGTAGAAAATGTTATAAGGAAGACGGGCTGCTTCAAACTAGTGCAATCTGTATAGACCAACAGAATTAGCTTTGCAAAATTAAGTGGTAAGTATGAAATGTACTTCGAAAATGCAATTGACACTCCCCTTTTGACAGTTAGTAAATAGCGGTTTGCTCGCAAAAAGCATCCTACGTATATACAATTTGCAAACTTCAATAAAGCATACATGGACGTTCTTACAGTCATAGATTTTCAAAATTTGACTTGATCAGCCAGAAAAAATTCACGAATGTAGTCACTTTGGACTTTTTAACAAATTGAAATTTGTGAAATCTAATTTATTCTTTATAAATTATTTTCAAAACAAATTTTAGGAATGTGTTACTATAGAAACCTTTATTTCCACTTATTGAGATATGTTCAAAATTTCTAACAACTGTGATGTCATTCAGCCGAGCAAACAGAAATGACTAAAACGCAGGTGGTGAACGCTATTAACTTCTAGAATAGCGTTGTGAAAAATCTACGATGTACATTTTATATGATCGGGATATTTATCGCCATGAACAAACATTAGAATCTGTTTTGTTTATTTTTGTCGGGGTTTTACCAACACTCTAGTGTTAGTTTATTTTTTATTCGAAACTAACGTAGTATTGACAGCTTCTGTGTAGTGCCCAATTAGAAGCGTGTCAAACCATTGAGTTTCAGCCATGCTCAAACATATTGGTCCCTGGTAATATGTAGGTGCTACATGTTCTTTTATAATTATAAAAAAAGTATAATATTTGGGATACTATCAGTAACCTTGCTTGATACATCAAAACAATCACTACCATCTTGGTCTTGTTAAAATATGCATTTTATATCAAACAAATCAAAAGATCTACCACAACATTTATATGGATTGGCTTCGACGCCAGTTTAGGGACAAACCCCTTCCAAATAGTCGGGAAATCAATGCTGGGAGTGCCGTTTATGTGAATTTTCTGCATGCAGAATGATTGAAGAGTCAACCCCGTTCACAATAATGATGGTGCTGTGCCTATAAATTAGGTTGGGAAAGGTTTTTATATAATATACCCAGTGAATGTTATTCAAAGAATAGTTTTCGATGTTTCTTATTTTATGTTGTTGTTATCAAGGTTATATATTTACTTGTTTTGATAACAATCATAAACAAACAATTTTTATTTTTATTCAAAACCGTTTAAATAAATATTATGTAAAGCCGTTTCGATCATTTTGGAAATAAAAATAAAAAATGTTAAACATAAATTAGTCATTAAAACAGCTGCAAATATAGTTGATATGGACGACACAGATAAAAAAAACTTATATAAATATAGTAGCACTATTTTATTGCGCTTGCATTTGTATGTACTAAATTGATATAAAATAAAAAGTGTTGCAATAATTCAAATAATTTTATAAAAGCTCATCTCTAAATGTGAATGTCAGTTAAAACATAGCGGTGTCCACATTTATCGTTGTATAACGCTATAGCGTTATGGTTATAGTAATTATAGTTTCGTTGGTACATGACTTATGGCTCATAGTCATAACATATACGTTTATGTACCGGATGGAAATGGTAACAACCATGGTATCTGTTTACTGCATCCACATTAACTGTTGTTCTTTTTCTACGTCAACATTAAATAAACTGTAAAAGAAAGTATTTATTCAAGGAAAAATAAAATAATTTTGGTAAGTATAATGCAAAAACCTCAATTTAATTCTAAACATTTGCTAGAAGTACTGTTGTTTGTAACCATATAATGTTATCTGGTATATGCTTACATTTCGTTACAATACATTTAAATTTGCCACAATGAAATGTTTGTAATTGCAAAAGGTACAAGATAGATAACGCAAATTAGTTCCAATGGTAAACGTATTGCAAGAAAATTGAAAACATTGTACTGAATGAATGAAAGAGGCAATATTTATTACCTCTTTAAATTTCCAGTAAACGATGTAGAAAAAATGCCAGCATTCTTAAGAACGTAGAATTAGCACACAACAAATTTAAAACAACGAGCAGCAATACATTACTGATCCGTCAGCTCTTCCAGTTAGGACCGATCTGAATGTAAATTGCTACGAAGTACGAAGATAATGTGTCTGCATGTCGAAAGTTCTTCTAAGGAATTACGTCAGGAATGAAGTATTAACATAGCACAACTAGAAAAAAATAACAAGAAAACTACGTATCAATACTTTTTAAAAGAGTTCAGCTTCAGTGTGATGTAGTGACGGAAAAAATAAACAAATCTTGTCTGTAGGAAAATGTTCTCTGTAAGAAGTAGGGAAAAGATTTAGTCCAATTCATATGCATGTCATGTCACTGTTGATATCATAGCACGTCGTGGTTGAGCGTTTCATCTGAATTGCATGACGTCACCAAGATGGTATGACAAGTAGGAGGAACGATACGATCTGTGTTCTCCACGAGCAAAGAATCATATGTTTATGAAGTCGGGCCCAACTTCACTGGTTGGTCGATGAATGCAATCAACAAGATATACTGCGTACATCCATCTAGATCTATTATGCAGCGCGGAATGAATGGGAATGCGGTGAGGCTGAACTGAACACATGTTTTACACTCATTTCAAATACTCGCTCTCTCTTGCATTGGGCTTTTTTAATTAAGGGTTACATTAAATAATATCAAAACACATTTACTCTGTGAAAATAGTTACAATGACTGATGTGTTTACATATAAATAAATACAGGTCAGGATGGATCGATAAAACAAAAACATTGACCTCAAGTCCATTTAAAAAAAAATAGTTGTGTGTATATACAACCGTCCTAGCAACCAAAAAGCAAATATTATAAATTTCTAATAAATGGCATGGTATGAAGCTGTTCCGAACCAGCCTTCGTTTTTGTGGCCTTATATTAATATAATATTACATTCTTCATCTCGTTGCTGGTGTCGTCCAGGGATGAATCGTGGCCAACATGTCTATTGTATACAATATAAATACTCCCATATATTGTATTATATTACCTCCTTATAACAATTTATAATATAACATTCATTCATTCATTTACGATTTAAATGTAGCTGTGCCGCCATTTTTATTAAATCTTATAATATAACATTTTTTCTTTCTTTTTTTCTTTTTTTTTCTGTAATATGTAACAGTATGTACACAAACAAAACACAACTTTATATGTGCACAACACACACACAGTAAAGTAAATGATTATTGACTTGCCAATAACTATGGCTGTGTCTGGTTTATCTGGTGACGAAGTGCAGTAAGAAACGACCTGAAGTTGTTTGCAAAGATGTCAAATTGAGAATAATGGGGAAGAGAGTTAAGAGAAGTGGGAAGGCGAAAGAAGAGAGTCGGAGAATACTTTATGTAAAACATAGGTTTTAATAATGTTATTATAAATAAAATTTAAAGTCGGTATAATTCGTTTCATCATTATCAACAGATATACGTTGTAATGGATTATTAACACTTTGCACAACACCATTGACGTAAACTTAGTTTTACTGTTTAGCCGGGGATTAGCCACGGAATTGAAGTGGCCAGTCTGTAATATCAGAATGGCAGAATGTGCTTCTGCGTAATTAGAAATGAAGCCCCCAGGTATAGATTATTGTTACACAATTATTATACACATCATTACATTTGCACTGATTGAGGAAATGCCAATTTCCACTGCTCCAACAAGAGGTATCGTGATAAACTGATAATTGAGCGAGCGAAGCGAGCGTCTCCACTTGACTCTTATGGCTCGAATGTCTGTTTTTTTTTTTTTTTTTTTTTCTGTTACTGCTTCGATACAGGTCGCACCGTTTCTCTGATCGACCTGAAATTTTTTACACATGTACATACCACCTAGGCGGGTTGCTGTATAGTTTTTGAACAAAATCCAATCGTTGGTTATAAAAAATAAAAAATAAAATAAAAAAATAAAAAAATAAAAATGTTCCGATCGTTATGAAATTTTGCAAGGTCAATAAGTACAACATTTTCTCCTATTTTCCAAATTTTCAGCTAAATCGGTCAAGACCTTAAAGACTTATTGGTAATCATAATTCGAAAAATGATGTTAAAAAATGAAGGAGGCAGTGAAGATACAAAGATACACTTTAGAAGGCATGACGGTAATTAGTACAATGCAAAGATGTTGGAATAGTTTTAGGCCTACACTTTGTGGTGGGCCTTATGGGAATGTCGTACTCAGGTGCTCGCTCAACAACGCGTCCAACTGAGCGTTTTCCTAGTAGTATAACACGTCACAATACTCCCTGATCGCAGTAAAATCTTACTAGATATTATTATGTCCACGTAAGTACCTATCATTTTGGATATTGTTTTTACCAATGATACACATTTGCATTTCTTTAAATACATTTAATTTTGATAAAATATTTTAGATTAAAGTTATTGTTAATATTATGCTTCACTTAAGTATTTAAATTCTTGAAAGTTAATGTTTTGCACAGCTATTATTATTAAGATAAGTAATATCTTAAATAATGCTTTATATTTTCCTACAATAAAGTACGCTACAGTTATACAGCACTCCTCCAAATCAATACTTTTAACATTTCGCATTCAGTTTCACACCACTATTGTTCTTTGTAAAGGTGTAACAGCTTGTTGAGCTGATTGTGTAGATAATACACAAGCCATGCACATTCCCTAGGGTAGTGAGGGAGTGGGAATCGGAGGAAGTGGTTGCTAAAGCAAGCACGGGGAGGGCGTGACATGACATGGCTGTCGAAACTGCCGCGCCCGGATTAGAGACAGGATCCGTCATTCGAAACTGTCAATCGGGGACTGCAGCAACTCACAATACAATATCGCTCGCCAATCACGCACGCCTCTTTTTTTAGACATGTCAGGAATTCGAACCATTCTGAATTTAATCGAAAAACATAACGCATCTATACAGCCAGGAATGAAACGTGGCAAATTCTGTGCGTTTGTGAATAAAATTAACGAAATGGGTAATTCGATTTCTTTCGTTCTCATTATTTAGATACTATACAATATACATCTCAGTTCAAACTTCAAAGTCATACAAGAATGAACTTCGGTGAAATTTGGTTGCAACAGCAAAGGATTTTAAATGATGAATCAAAATTGTGTAAATGTATTTCTTGTTATTTCATAAAATATATTTTATGTATTTTTCCCGGTGGGAGCTGGGCCTACATTACTAAATTGGTTAAAATGCTTATTTCAATTGCCCACTGCAAAAAACTTTAAAATTCGCACAGAGTACAAGTATTCAAGAAGTCTTTGCTGTGGATAGTAAGAAATTAAACTAGGAAAACGCTTAAGTCCCGCCGCGTTGTTGGATGAGCGTAATTGGTGCATTGAGCTGCCATGTGTTATGCGGATTTTCTGTTGTTCAATGTTCTGTGAAAAAATTAGTACTAAGTTGAAGATTTTTTTAAATTAAATTAAATTAAATTAAAAATAAACTTTAATTTTTAATTTTTTAATTAATCGTATGAATTTTTAAAAATTTAAAAAACGAAAAATTGCGATTTTTATAAGCAATAATTATTCGGTTGCGCTCAATTTTCACACGAATATCTTCATTCATAAAATTAAGGTTCTGTGAAAAAATCATGAAAATCGGATTAAGCATGTAGGTGTTATAAGTAAAATAAATTTTCAAAAAATCGAAAAAAATCGTAAAATTGCGATTTTCATGAGAAATAATTTTTTGATTGCGCTCAAAAACGTGGCAGTTCTAAGTTCAGAGATTTCGAAGGCCTCCATAAAATTTCATCGCAAACGGAGTATCGGTTTAGCCGGAATCGTTCTGACAAACACACAAAAATACAGAAAAAAAAGAAAGAAGGAAAGAAAAAAAAAAACATTCCGGATTTTTTTCTCCAGTGTAGTGAAATGGAATCTTCGCTTCGCTCGCTACGCTCGCTACGCTCATCCAATTAAATAATATTAATTCTATTAATATAATCTTTTCTTAGCGTTTAACTATTTTAATCGGTTAAACTTTCAATCGAAGGAGAATGGTTTATCGAACAACCAGTGATTTTACAAAATATTTATTTACTGTGTCATTATCTGAGAAAATTTCAACTTTGTTTTTTGCCCTATTATTAGTCAAATGATAGGTTCAAAGGCTAGAAAGTTAAATGTGATGCTCAGAGGAAGCAGCTTACGGCATTCGAAAACTTGAGCGTAAGTAAGGCGAAACAATGCTCAGCATTGTTTTTTTCTGCTTTTGTAATGAGCCGTTCGTCTCTGCTCCTCTGGTCGATTAATTAAATGCCAATCTGGGCGCGTCTTCAATTCTATTTGATTGGTTTTCCTTCCCTATTTCAGTATTTAATGTGGGAATTTGTAACTGGGACGGGCGAAGTAATAATAGTTCCCCTAATTAGAATTTCAATAAGAAGACTGTCAGTGCAATAAATCCAACTGCTCGCGGTAGGCGCGGGACTTTTCTTTTCCGACATTTTTGCCCGACAGATAAGAAAAAGTATCCAAGTTCAATGTTTGAAATTACTTAAAACTTTGAAATCATCATAAACATAATGTATCAGTGTCGGTATTTACAAATAGTAGTTACAGACAAAATTCATGAGTATCACGCCAATCTCAACGATTATAAAACAAGTTTAGAAAAACTTGCAAACTAAATATTCTTAGACAAATTCAGCCAATGTTAAAAACCTTAAAAGACAATATACGAATCTCTGACACGTATCTCTATAACTTGTCTCTGAAGCAAATTAAAAGAAATGTATACGCTTACGAAGTATTCACTGATTTGTGGACGAAAACACAGGTGACTATAGTTTGCCGTGAAAACCTTAGCAAATATTATCATCAATTGTATTTATGACTTCTTTTCAATTTCGTTTCAAACCATATATAATATTATTGATTTACAATATTTGTTATCACTCGTATGGTACAGTGAGAGTTAGAGCAAGCTTTACCTCTGTTTACTTCCGATCGATCTAATCAAGCGTCGCGGGTGTCGACTGTATTTGATCGAACTAATGCAATGTCATAAACCTTAGAACATTCCGGAAACTGTACATCCTTGTCGTACTTAGACACGTGTTGATGGGGACGCGTGTATGAGGACCTGGAAATACATGACAGTATGCTTCAAACATTCAGAGTGAAGCTTGCATCCTAGGCGCCTACCATATCTTCGTCAAAGTCCTAGCCCTACCAATTTGATTGTTTATATACATTCTTCGTCATTTCTATAATTAATCATTTCTACACGTCGACGTCAATCTAATTCCGAGGAAGGGTTATGGGACTAAGACTCAAACTTCAGTATCTTCAATCTATGTTAACCTAGCGTCCCGGAGCCTCGACTGCGACGAGCCAACTTCAGACCTCATCTATACTCTGCTCTGCATAGCCTAGACGTACCAAACACTTTGCTATCCTACTTGATGGTGGGAGTTTAAATAATAACAATATATAAATAAGTATTAAAGTAATCATACAATCTGAGTATGGATTCAGATTGCCTAAATATTAGCTCCGACATTATTCTAAATTTTAACTTCCATAATCCATTTCATTCAATCACATTGTAACAATGTTTTAGCATTTGTAACAGTTATGGCAGCTGTAATAATAACATATCAATGTTTTAACACTATAAACACAATTACAAAATAATATTAAAAAAATATATAAATAAATTCGTATTTAGAGTCCACCCACTCAGATACAGAACGGATTTCAGTGGGAAACATTAAATTTAAAGCCGATCCAAGCAACCCTGTTAGCGCCGGACACCATCGATAAGCGAACAATAACCAAGTAGAGACCGGCATATTTAAGTTCGGTCAATCAACCTGGATACGAGCCATGTCGCGGTCAATTCCCAGAATCAACAGGCTAATTAGGAACAACCGTATTTATTTTTATTTATTTATTTATTACGTCTATCCTATTCAGTTTAAAAACTATACATCATTACATAGAGGACAACTAATAAATCTAAATACATAGATACAGACAACAATGAACTAGTTAAGAAAATATTTGAAATAGTAATATTACAACAACAATGAATTAAAACACAACAATTTTGGTAACAAATTAAAAAAGGATATTAAATGCAATTGAATTCAATATAAATAAGTGGTGTGAAAAAAAAGAAAAAAGAAAAGAAGAGAAAGGAAAAGAAAGAAAGTGTGTTATGTGCCCCGTTGCTAGGACGGCTCCAAAGTCACCGTTTACACATTCTTCTGCTTCAAAAAAACTTCTGCTTCAAGCGAAATTCAAACTTTGGACCTTCTGCATTGGAAGCAGAGCCTCTAACCGCTAGACCAACGAACCACACACACACTATAGATTGTACCGACAGTGTTGGCTCGGGCGCTAAGCGCTCGACTCTGATTCGGGAGGTCCCGGACTCGAATCCCGTCGAGACCGTCAATCCTGGCTTAAGGTTTTTCCGAGGTTTTCCTCAGTCATTAAGGTGAATGCAAGGGATTGAGTCGTCTTAAACAGCCCTCGGACATCCCTTCACAATTTCCTATCCGCACATACCTAGTTCACCTGAAGAGGGCTAATTGCACCCTATAACAGGTTTCCACGATAAAAATTTAAATTTATAGCCTGTACTTTTGTATGGGCTCCACTTGCATGCATGTAGCATGTCGTTCTAAGCCCATGCCATGGAATAACTTGTGTTCTCTACTGATGTTAGTTAGCTTCAGGCAAATCTTGGCATCGCTTAACATAAAACATATTTTAGTGCCTAACTTTGAAGCATTAGATGGTCGGATCCGCGACAGTGTAAGTAATTGTGGTGTGAACAAGCATTGTGTGCGCGTGTGTAAGATGGATATGGCCCATTGGGTGAATAAATTGAGCTATACTAAAGCATGGACACCTAGGAATTGTTTATCATTATTTGAGCGTTACCTACAAATGTTATTGAAATACCATTAAGGAATTCTCTTTAATAATTTTTTAATAATACGTTTGAGATAAACGTAAATCCATTGTGTCACATGGATTTTTACCTGCTCTATGTTATTAAAATCGTATTTTTTATTAAATTTAATTACTACTCGATAAACAATTCACAAAATGTGTCTTAATCCCGAAATAGTATGTTGACAGTTCAATTTGTGAACGTGCATAGCTACATATTGATTCATTAACTTGGACTACGAAACGTAACATGACGTAACCCCCCCCCCCCAACGCCGCCACCACCACCTCGCATCAACGAGTACCCGGCTGCCAATCCGCCGACCCTCACTCGACTCTATACCGGCCTCCAACCGAAAAGACAATTAATTTATTTTAATTATTTTGTTTTATTATAATTTCAAGTGGTTGGTGTTGCCATCTCGTTCGAGGCAAACCGAGCAACTAATTTATAAGTTGCCTCCATCAGTTAATTAATTCCCGGTTTGGTTTATTTATGGTTAGCGCAGGCCCCTTGCAGACATTGGCTCTCGTTTGCTGCTGGTTAGTTAACTATTGATAGCTCGCCAACCCTTACTATTGACTCTCTCGCGTACAGCGGCCGGCTACGTGCTACGCCAAGACCAGGGGGCGCAGGAGATATTGCACTCGGCTCCTTCGCACTCGACAGTCACTCCCTGACGTAAATCAATCGAAAACATCAATTTGCATGCAACTAGGATAAACCTTTTGCTCGGAGGACGAGGAGAGGGACATTATGTTGTGTTCGAACGCGGCCTCCTCCGTTGAGCTCATTTTTATTTTATTTCTGAACGCTTTTTAAGAGTGTAGCTTGGCTGCAAGAAACTGACAAGAATATATCTCAGAAATCATGTGAAACATGTATGAATAGATGCATGAGTGTTGGGGAATATGTCCGGAGGCGGCTCCGTCGCATACGACTAGCCCTTGCGGGAAGTCGCAAATATATGTTGTTGGTTGTTGGCAGTGGCTAAAACAATATGCTGTTACTGTATTAGCATTCTGTAGAATATATGTATATATATATTAGCCATTTAATGTTGATGTTTATTTTCATGACTACCTTTTTGGGTAGACCGAGTAAGTATAGGCAAATTATTAATAAATTACCTTGAAACACCAACGTTTCGTGGCCGCTGTGGACCACATTGGCAATGTTCTAATATGAATATTAGCTAAATTAAACCATTGCCTAGATTGATTTGATTCAATTAAATGGTTTAATAATATAATGGTATAAGTAATTTTCAATAACCATGTGAAAACCAATTGATTAGTAAAATTAGCAAACTTGAAGCTTTTTTTTAGAAATCTCTGTTGCTTTTAATTAGTATATTATATTGCGCTTATTTTAGGCACCTCGAATGTATATGTATATATATGTTATTAAAAACCAGCTATCTCCAGGCTAACACTAATTCTAATTAAGCAATTAAGAATTTTTATTTGTCTATTTTATACAATATAATATACATCATTGGTCACACAAGGATATCATGAATAGTGTCAAATAGTTTGGATTTCCAACAACTAATTCCAAAACATAACACAATCAGCTGTTTTGTTAAAGCGTCATCTCCCATGCACTCCACTATTTTCTCCAGCAACCTCTAATTGGAGGAATTTGATACTCACTTATTAAGCTTTGCGTGTTTTGTTTTCATAAACCTTGGTTCTTGAAGTTTCATCCTTATAGTTGAATTTAAGAAATGTATTTTAATAAATTAAATAATAAATTAATAAAACCAATAACAACCAAATTACTTTGGAATAGTTCTGTATTTTTTTCATTCACTAGAGTTCATTTATCTGAATTGAGTTCTAAAGTAGGGTACCACTCATTGTGTTAAGAATGCAAGTTTGGTAAAAGTACTTAAAGCACAGGGCATATTGGTGAGTGCTTATGGGAAGAGATCAAAGCACATTATACATCGATTTGTTGGTAAACTATAGTTGGTGACTACCTAGTTGGTGTTTGTACTTTATTTATATTCACGTTTTAAATGGTGGTTTTTACCTTTTAAAGTTAACAAATGTTGAGATAGATGTTATAGTTTTGTCGTCATTTTAGTTTGACATAAGACATACAATCAACTTGAAATACAAAGCTTATGAAGTAAATCAGAAAGTTAGTAGACTAATAATATCGGTATTGTTAAAAGTGATGCCTTAAACTCGGAGATGTTTAGTAACAACAAATGTGTTTATTTCAATAAATTAAGAGTACACATTGAAAAATCATGCACAACAGGTGAAGGTATCAGTTGTCCCAAAATAAATAGTTCATTGCACAAATCAATTCAAGTTTTGTTCAAGTAAACTAATTAGTAGATCATACATCCTAGGCAAACTCTACCAGTCTTGTAGAGCAAAAACATTTCACAGTTTATTAGTAAGACTTTTTTGCAGCAGATATATTTGGATGTTTAGATAATAATGATTCATTTCTATGATCATCGTAGAGGAATCACATGTCTATACAAAACCAATCAAAATCCAAGATAAAATATATACTGTACTTTCTTCACTAAAACTTACCTTCGAATGTGGGTGGTTCGTAATGAGTAATAATGGTAACTTTTAAAGTTTTCTAGCCCAGCGCTCCCCTGGGATATCTCGAAGGTAATTGGTTGAAAAGTTTTTCCTATCGTCTCGTAAGCACCTATAATGATGGGGACGACGTTACTTACGATGGACGTTCCCTATTAGATAGGGTATGTTCTCCGTTTTTGCTGTTTTAAGCGATTTTAACTAGGTCTCTTACTTGAGACAAGGTGTCACCTTTAATTACATTCATGTATATAATGTTTTTTTAATTCAGCATCTTTAGTTTTGTTCAATTGTTATGAACTTTTCGTTCTGTTTCTATTTACCATTTCTATGGGATAATATAATTATTTTTGATACCGGTTTACATTTATATTATAAACTTGTTCCAATGTTATTTTATTTTGTGTCTTATTTCCAAATATTAGGAATTAACAACAATTTACTTAATTCTAATTCAGTTATTCCTGTGCTGCACTCTCCCAGCAGATTTCTTAGCAATGTAAGCATTATCTCTTCGGTCTGAGGAAAACACACGAAATTAACGTCGAAATCAAAGTCAAAGTTCACTAAACTTAATTCCTAATTGCACGAACTGTTCTTGAGTTGTAAATAATATCTAGTTTTGCATCCCGGTGTAATAAATTATATGTTATGGGCTAAGAATCAACTAGTTTTAATGAATTTTCGCATGGAAAACCATTTGATGACAAACGAAAGGAGATAGTCGATTCTTATATTTGACATCATTGTGGTTAGCATAGTTATTTGTCATTGCAATACAAATATTCAATATATTGTCAAAATACTGATGTATGTAGTTTTTTCGTTTTTTGCAACACATGTTCTACAATTGCATTGTATCTACAATGTGGGATACTTTGTTAGTATAAACCGAATTATTAGTGGAAATATTGCATACTCGAATGTAATTTGATGTAGACTTGATTAGACTTAATTAACAACAAACCAAACTGGAAATATTTCATAATTAACTTCAATTAACATTGGAACTGTTTTACAAGCATATCATTGCATTGCTTGCTATATGGTATTTAATTAACGATGTAAACGTGTATTGCATTCATTACTTGACTCTTAACTAGACGTTATTGCTATTTTGGATTAAATTGCCTACCTGGCATATAAAAAAACCGTCTGCAATAAGTATAGTTGGTATTTTATGAGGAACTTCATAAATTAATTATGGAATGATTTTTAAGTAAATAACTAAAATTAATAAATTTTAATTTTGAGATAGTATTAAAATTTGCATTCCTCATTTATTTAAGTGTTCAATAAGGGACGTATTATGCGCATTGTGATGATTGTGATACCCATTGTAGAACGTGTGTGCTAAATATTTAGTATTGGAATAACTAGAAATCTCCTTGTAATGGCCAATGTAAAGAGCGGAATAATGGGCCTAAATATTTAGTGGTTGGTCATAGTACTGGGACTAAAATCAGAATTATTTCACACTTATTTTAGTTGAAATATTTATTCTCATTTGTATAGTGTGTACTACTCAGAACGTCTATACTCAAACCGTGTCTTACTTGGTCCAGTTCCTGAGCGACCCTTAATTCTTTTAATTACATCCGATCCGGCTTGCGGTCAATGGATAACCCCTAGAAAATGAAAGGGTCTCGCTCAGGTACTGGGCCAAGTAAGACACGGTT
Source organism: Sweltsa coloradensis (assembly GCA_024449915.1). Classification (NCBI taxonomy): domain Eukaryota; kingdom Metazoa; phylum Arthropoda; class Insecta; order Plecoptera; family Chloroperlidae; genus Sweltsa; species Sweltsa coloradensis. The sequence goes on from JAMZAV010000080.1 coordinate 1,349,804, forward strand.
TGAGTAAACCATCCTATTTGCTCGATGCACGCTACTCGCAGTCAATGCCCAATTAATTTATCTGTTGCATACCTGCTTTTGTTATTTTTTTTGTTGTTGATGTATTTTTTTGACATTGTTTATATTTCAGATAGTATTTTAATCTCTTGAAAAAGGAACTCCAAATGTAGATCTGAAACGTGGAGTCTTCATTAAACTCAAATAGTGGCATAAACAGCAAAACAAATTTATTTTAAGTTAGTTAGAGGTTATTTTTATTCACTAATTACAAGTATAATATAACTAGCACAAAATTTACAAAATCATTGACTTTTTAAGAATAAGGACAACAATATATAGGATAGAATAGAATTAACAATTTTGAAAGTATTATCTTGTAAACCGATACCAATAATACAAAGAGGGAAAATACATTTAAACCGCGAAATAATATGTGATTTGTTATTTAGTAACAGTCATTGGTGAATTATAAATAATTTATAAGTTAAAACGAGCCCGGCAAAATTGGGAGCTAAGTAACTTAATCAACAGATTAAGGAAAGAAAAAGTCACACAGCGTTGTTATCTCTTGGAGAAGGTGCCGTACAAACATTAGGCAATTTTAAATAAGATAGATCCACCTTCCTAACTCCTAGGGTCACCAAATACATTCTGTATTATATCCTTGTGGAAGTACAAAGTCAACATATGTAATGCATGTCAATAGGGTCGTGTTTGGGGTTTTATCGTATGTGACACTCGCTTAGACGAACGGGCGGGCGATAGTTAGACATGGAGGGGAGCTTTGCAATATTATGGCTTGTTCGGCCCGTGAGTCCTGTTTAGAATCTGTTCCCGCTTGTCGATTGTTTTTCAAACCAAATTCCTTTATTAATTTTGTACATTACTTCTCTCTACAATTATTTACGTATTACAACCATCACATGATGGTGATAATAACTTACGAGTTAGCTTAAATTTCTCTACATATTTGGTATAAATTAAAGATAACAAAGTAATAATGCTTAAGTAAAAATTAAAAGCATATTAATATAGGGGAAAAAATAGAAAACTAAAACTAAAAATACGATGTATCGATTCACTGTTCCTATTTTGGAAATGGAAAGCAGTAAGCTTAAAACATGTGTTCTTCACGAATTTGCACCAAATTGTGTGCTTCTTGGTGTAAGGGTTCTGCAAGTTTCCAGCTTGTATGATTTTCATTTCTTGATATGTAGTTGATCATGTGCGCTTGCACGATGGTGTCGGCGCCAACTACTTGGTCTGCTTGAAAATGTAAGGCCCCCTATTGAAAAATGAGTTGTGACTGAGTGAGTCGACTTTAAATACGATTAAATTTTATTTATTTATTTATTTACTTTATCTACATTCAATAGTTGATTTATATATTTATTTGGTATTTGATTTGAATACAATTCCGCACATCACGGTTTCAGAACCACGATACTCATTCATCTATCATACCCACTCCACTGAGTTCTGATAACTACATTTTCTCCGTTGATGCATGTTATATTTTTCATCAATGATCTAGGATCCTGAAATTTAATGTGATACACCCAATTCCTTCCTACAGAGAACAGTTCTGAAACCTTCCCGAAATCCATGTTCTGAAGAGTGGAAAGCTGTATCAGACAGCGAAATTGCCGATTGTGAAAAACAATATTCATGTCATATATCGTATTTGCGTTTTTGAATGTCACACAATATATATTATCGATTCTTTGCTCAAAACGTAAGTAAGTAGTAATATTAACAAACTCAAAATATCGAGGATCAAACTTTTCATTTCTCCATCTTAACATTGAATCAATGCAAGATTATAGCACACAATTAATTAAGAAGTTAAAAACAAAATGAAAAAAAGTGAAACACCAAACAAACATGTCACCATTGATATAAATAAAAGATAAACAGTATAACTGCCGGAGTGGGGTTAGGAGGGGAACAATGACGTATCTCCTTCCAATACGTTCCCTAGAAGTATTCATCATTGCTGTAGAACAGAGTTAATGAGATATTGTTTTGGCTTCTTTTTTAAAAAAAAATTATTCACATTCGGTAGAATAGCCCCCTTCCCTGGACCAGCTCGATTTGTAAGTGTTCTTGCTTGACGAAATGCGAACATTTTTTGTCTCATGATGTGGATATTCATAAAATCAGAATCAATCTATTTTACGCACACAATATAACAAATATGATTTTGAATAACGTGAAACTCGGGGTCCGTCTGTTTACTATTCAACGGATGTTTGTATATATACGCCCAGGAATGATGAAATTTGACATTTTATAGACATTGTATGTTTTGAATAACGTTGCTTGTCTGTCTGTATTGAGCAACAGGTGATGAGCCCAAAGACGAAATTATGAAATAAAAGTCAGCAGATACTAAATATGTATTTCGAGTTCTTAAAAGTAGTATTGGGTCGACAGTGAGCGTAGTCGCGACTGTTGTATTTAAAATAAATAAAATACATAAGTTTGGATTGATACCCTCAATCACATAACCGAGTTTCTGTGTTTCGGAATTTTATTTAAAAGAGAACCAAGAAAAGGTCTATCGGCGCCGACGTTATCGACCAGTATCGGCCGGTATTTTAAATAGTAAACTCCAACCCAACTCGATCGTAGGACACGATTGCACACGCGGATGATGCCGGAATCAACTAGGCTAATTCGGAACAAGGTGAGAATTTATGACGTGCCTTGTTGCTAAAAGACGGCTGCAAGTCACCGGCTACACATTACCAATTTCTTAGGAATTGAGAAATTAAAATGTGAATTGCTCTTATTATTATCTAAATTATACAAATATGAAACCAATAATATTTATACCTAAAATTGATTATGACTGAGTAATTGATTTGCATGTGCATATTTGCCAGCTGACTGAAGTGACATTCTTGTAGACTGAGAACAACGTTTCCTTTAATGACTGATTTGTTCATCGAAAGCTGAAATGTGTGCACCGTGCACCGTCAGCTAGAAACGTTTTATCAGCTTTCTGGAGCAAATAGAGAGAGGCCGAGATTAGCATTCTCGAGTAGCAACCCCTTTCGCAGTCAATAACTGAGCAAACGAATTATAACGTATCTAATTTCTTTGAGAATGATCTTTATTTATGAGTTGCGGTGTTTGTCCGTTGAGAATGCGGAATAAGTTATCAAAATCTCCATGAGCCGTGGGTCGGTGTGCGCCGCGGGCGGTGGGGGAGCTCGGGGGGGGGGGGGGCGTCGAGTAGTTTTCTCAATTAGTCGCCTCCTAGGAACGGAGGTGACACCTCAGCCGATAGTGAGTGGGTGCAGGAGCGACCATTAGCCACATAGGCATGGAGAGCTTTTAGCAGAAGGCTTCAATCTTCTCTTCACGACGCCGACGCCGACGCTGCTAGGGGAGTTCCCACTAGACGCAATTTATTAACTTTTTAATCTTTGCTATTCAATCGATGGGAACTCACGTTGAGTGAATTACCTGGATATTTGATCTTCTGATAGGCAAGTGTTATCGGATTGGTAGATCAAGTGGCCGACTTACACATTATAGCGATTTTAATGTAGAAAACAGTCTTAATATTGATTATACAAGGAAAATGCTGAGCTCGAGCTGCTCCTTTTAACATTTTCCTTTTCCTACAGCTGTTAATATAACCTCACATTCCAGCGTTAGCACGATGTTATTAACAATAATTTACACATATTTTAGTAAAAATAGGTTGTTTTTACTTCCTATCGACTATTTTTTACAACAATTTCATATTTTATACGTGTATTTATAACCCCTAAAAGTTAAAACAAAGTTAAGTGGCACTGGATTTTGGAATACATGTCATGCCAAGAACACCGAAGTAATTATAATTCTAAATAATCCATTTGATATATTTAGAGAATGATTCAAATCAAATGATCAAAGGAAATTTAAACTTTTATGTATATTACAATAACAAGTAGGTACACATATATTTAATTGGAATCAAAATAATAATTTATTCATACACTTTGTTCATTATAAATAACATAATGCTTTATGAAAGTTATAGGCCACCACGTTAAATGTTAATTTTAACATTTCGTAGTTTTTTTTACCAATATCAAATAATGTAAATGATTTATTGTATGTATATTATTAACGTCTATCCAATCAGTTATAAACCTAGAATTTACAAGGAGGACAACTAAATAAATCTAATGACATGATGCAGAAACAACAATAAACTACCTTTTCGGAAATATTTTAATAGTAGCATTACAACGCTAACGTATCTAAGTTATTATGCTCTAAGGCAATTGTGCGATAAGTGTAATAGTATACATGAAGATAATTATAAAAAACATGCTTTTAGAATGTTTGATACGCTTTGGACCAGCGCCCTAATCGTGTATGCCACCGCGGACGGCTTGAAATATAGTAACTAACTACATATAGACTAAATTGATAACGTGTAACCCGTATAGCATAGTAAATAGTAAACACGTGTGTAAATGTGATTGTTGTCGGTGTCGTGCTAATGTAATCCACTTGTGGTTGCCTGTCATGCACGGCACGCGCCCCTTGACGACCCGCGGTACTGTTACGCCGCCACCTAATTGGCCCGTTACCACAACGCACGCATCTTACACAGCCGAATATGTTTACTTGTAGCGGTGCTGTGTCTGCCTGGCTGCGTGAACTAACACACGAGTTTTTAAGTATTATTTAATATTGTGAAAACATGTTGTTTCACCGGAAATAAAATGTCGAGGGCTCCGTCATGTACTGAATTCATAATGAAACGTTGAAAATAGACTCGTAAATTCACGATGGTGGTTTTGATTTATAAAAATAATACAACACAAAAATAATATAATATTCATTCAATTCGATCTTTAGGAAAGATTAACTGTCGTGAACCGTGATAACGAACACTATGTCACGGAATGTCTGCATTGTGAACTTAATATGCACACCAACTAGCAACGACCATCAGTAAATCAAGGGACCATGTTGTATCTACTAGTGTTGATTTCAGACATTTTCTCTAGGGGGGACAATTAGAAATATAGGGCAGGCAATGACTGGAAAAGTAATCACCAAGCGATGCATTGTGCAGGGTCGCGTCGTGGAGACGCCACCAACATTTGAGCCGCAGGCGATTTTTTTTTTAAATTTGTATTTTTGACGTGGTTTTAAGTTTTTTTAGAAGAATAAGTTAAGCTGGTTTCTGAACGCGATAGTTTTACTAGAATATTATTAGAAAGAAGTAAGAACATGATATTATTTCTCAAGAGGCACGTGTGGTATATTTTGGTGCAAGTGCAATGATTAAAATAACAAGGAATATATTAGTCTTGCTTGGCGTTTTTTAGCCCGTGTTTCACACAAGTCTCTATAGGGTCGGTACATAGGGTCCCTAGGGTAGGCAATGTCTACCCTAGAGTGGGCCTGGAATCAATAGTGAATCCGGCCCTTGATTTCCTTCTGGTCGAGGGTTTACCTCTAGATGAATTGAAATATCTTCCAATAAATACCAACAAAAATAATTGACCACGAAATATATAAACGAAACTTAATGCAAACTAAACTCTTATGAATTATACCAAAATCATTTTCTTTTAATGCAAATGTTTTATTTGTTTTAACTTAATATTTTTAATTCGTTCTTTTTAAATCAAACTTATAATACATTTTTGTATATTATGTTACCGTATCATCATATCAAATTGACGTTGTTTCTTGATATTTATTTTTTAACTGTTCATTTATTTCTTGTTATTTTGTGTGTTGTTTGGTAATACTACTCTGATTTATTGTCCTTCAATATAAATAATTTTTTATAACTCATAGGAAAGACGATAAATAAATCACAAAATCAGTCACAATCACAATCTGTAAATTCCAAACCTCCAAGAATGTTTACTTCATCACAAAAATGGAATGAGAAAAGAGCATTTATGCCAACAAATATTTGTATATTATAAAAATATAAATTTATATTCTCTTCCTTTATCCAGCCAGATAGAATAGGTACTGGAACACTTGAAGAAATATTTTTTTAAAAACATGCTCTCAATATGATAAACTGCAATTTAAACGGAAAAGCTGTTTCTTTTATTGTTATAATGTTTTTAACGTAAACGATTTATCGTTGGTGCTGGTATTTGCCAAGCCATAAAGTCCTACTCAGGATAATCTCAAATCAAATCAAATCTCAAATAACAACGTTTAAACTAAATCACACAAATAATACTCATTTTATAGAAATATTGTATTTTATGACTGTCTATGAATACTGTACAAACAAATAATTTGAATTGTAATGTTATAACGAGGTCACTTCGTTCTCATATATCATGTTATTTAAGTGACTGTAGCGCATAATTCCCTCCCACGATATCTCTTATCAACGTACCGCACACTTTACACTCATTGTTGGTGCCCTCTTGCATTGCAGGAGCGGCGGTGGTGACTGGAGGGGGTTGGGGGGGGTCTGGTCTCCATGGTCACTTCTAGCAGGTTTTAATAAGCATAATCCGTCTGTGCTTGATAAGAGGAAGAATGGGGCCACACATTGTGTTTGAACGAGTACGGTTTGAAGGATCCGTTTTTTAGCGCAACCGCCGTTTTTGTAATAACGTCCCTATAACCCGGACTTTTAAAAGGACCTGCTGAAACCAAGAATTTGGCCGGCCAGTGTTGCTTCGCCCACACTGTTATTGCATTCAAGTAATGACAGTTATTATTATTATTATATTATTATTATTATTATTTATTTTTCCACTAAAGCTTAGTAGGAAGGTTGGCAGAAAAGGGCAGTATGCCCCAAGCACAAGGTGTCTGCCAGCCTCTACACAACAAATTGTGATAATAAACAAGCTTATAAAACATAGAATATAGAAACATAAACAACATAAACTTAAAACATAAAGAAACATAGAAGAGACAAATTAACAAAAACATAACAATTCAATGAATTCATAATATCAAAAAAGCAATCATAATGTAGAAGACTTAATAGCTCTCTTGAAAGGCGACATGCCAAGTCCTGTATTTCTTCAGATAGGGAGTAGTTCCAAATTCTGGCAGTTCGGCAGTAGAACCACTTATGTACGCGCTGGTTCGGCACGTGAAAAGAAAAATATGTTTATTGAATTTAAAACTAGGGAAACGCCAAAATCGTTGTTAAACGAGTGAGTGAGCCATGTGTTGAGTACCCGGTAACATTCCTTTTCTTCCCCCTTTTTTAGGCCTCCCCTAGCCTATCATAGGCTACAGTGGAGCATTATGGCCTAAACTATGACTTAAACTTAAATACCCTATTATTTATACGAATATTATAATCAAACTTAAATGCAAATATTACTTCTCTCACTCGTCTAACAACGACTTTGGCGTTTTCCCTAGTCGAGTTGGCTTAAGCGCCCTTATAGTCCAAATGTGGGAGACGTGGGTTCAATGGTCGGGAAAGATTTTGTAATTTCTGGATTGTATTTATTAAAATATTTAACATGTTTTGAAATGCATATAACGAAAGTGTAGTCTACATCTGTGACAATACCATGGAAAACATAGCCAGTACGAAATACTTGAAAATATTGCAAGGTTTACTCAATCTACGAGCGGAATTTGGGGGTACCTGACGTCCAACATTCGATTAACCTTGGACACGGCATTTCACAGCAGCTAAATAACAAACAAAAAATATTATTTCAAAATGAAAACCATTGTCGTTAAAATAATTTCCATACATTTTAACGTTTTTTCAGTTTTTATTTCTTGCAGGTTTAAATCATAACGGATTGTGCTCATTTTGTTAGCAGTTCTCAGTGACCTGGTCACGGATGTCTGTTTAAAATTTCAGCTCAGTCTATTCGGCCGTTCGGCCGTATGGGACCGGACAGACATTTAACATTTAACATTTAACAGAATTAATCACGACCAAGGCCCGATCGAGTAGCGTTGTAGACTACGTTCGCTGCGCTCACTCGTCTAAATAGAAGTTATTAAAAATTACTCATGCTGTGTTTTTATGCGGAATTGATGTATTGACCTAGATTGCAATTATTCAAAAATAATATCAGAACTGTACAGATATCTGAAATAATGATCTAGGGTTTGTAGTTGGTTGTATTGCCATTCTTAAAAATTATATGACTGAACATAATATTTTATGATACACAAAAATAGCAAATTGCTGGTGATTCCCTTGAATAATATTACAAAGGGCTATAATATTCCATAAATAATTTTTATAACTGCCACACATCACATTTCAACGCTCGACCACGGAGTTTAAATTCCATGGCTATACGTCCTGATTTAACAATAAAGCCCGTTTTAAAGTTCTAATCAAGCAGTCGATGACTCCATGAAACATTGTTGTAAATCGTTCTATCAGTCTGCCTGTCGATTAATAAATAATTTTAATGGCGCTTTATAAGAATATTCTTCTCTTTAGAACGTATATAATTATTATATAAAGCCGCAGCTTGTTATTAAAAATATCCCAAGCTTTGATCAGGTTATTGTTATTGGGCAACTTGGTAGTGATTTATCTCAAACCCACGCATAAAAGCCGTTAGTCATTTGTTCCGTATTTTCTAGCTCGTCCTGACACCACCAACCAATCAACATTACACAAATTACTGTGTCAACAACCCACGCCCCAACCTACTTCCCGCAAACGCAACGCCGTTACTTTTTTTTTAATCGTCAGCATTAAACAAACTGCAATTCAGGGAACACTGATTCACTCAAGCAAAAAAATCGGAACCATTCAGATTGTTTCGCTAAAAAGTTACATTGAATTAATCATGGAATGTTTGGTAATTGCTCTATTGATAAAGTTTCAAGGTTGTATCTGAGTCCAGTCCAGGGTGAGTTTGTTTCGCAACTCTGTGGGTAGTGGGGGAAGTCAGTTTGCCGACAGGATAGGGCGATGGAAACGAGGACGACTTTCCTATTCATGCGCGACCTTTGCATGCGCGAATCTCTAGACTTCATCAATGTTTCATCACTTCCCTTCTTATACAACATCCTATGGACTGCATTTTTCAGGTCAGAGATCTAAATTTTAGCCTTGCGTTGCCATCTTAGACGGTGGAAGATATGGATTTATCCCTACGAGTATCCTATAATGCGGATGTTCTTACGTACCATTCTCATACGAACTTAACCACATGTTTACTATAAATTCTAATATGGCTACTGAGTGCAACTTCTGAACTTTTATTCGGAGATCAACATCTAAAATATGTATCACTTCACTGTTTTCTATCGTTTCCCTCACCATAATGTTAAAACAACTCGACTCTAGGGAACGATAATAATGTTTGGTTTTGCCGTATGATGTTATTAAATATTCCAATAAAAAGTTACCACGTTAACAATAAACAAACCAATCTGGATTTTTGAGGTACTGGCCCCTACATGTACACGATATATCCTGAAGGAGTCGCTGCGTTGTTTATACTAAAAAAAAATTGTTGAGAGCAAAGCTTTTTCGTCCGTCCGTCAGCTCTTGTGCTACGTCTCACGGTAAAATCAGAACATGACTTCCGATTGGCATGCGTTGTTTTCTTATGACATTGTCCTTCAAGAAGTATAATGAAATTTGTTAATGACCCTGGGGGGAGGAGGTGGGCATAGTGGGCATAGTCCCACCGAAAGAAAACGTATTTATTGTATAATCATGTAGCGTCTCCACCAAAGAAGAAATTAACTTACGAACAAACCTTATATAATAACGGCAAGCTTCGCTTCGCTCCCTATCTTGGGGCCTCCCATACTCGTGCTTGTTAATCACTCTTGTCGTTTTAATTGCCAGGTATTTAGTTATCTATTCCGCAACGTCGTATAAGTGGATGAGAACTAGACAATTTCAATTAGTACCCATATGTACTTTCTTTCTTGGTTAATTGACAGATTCTTCAGCAGATTTATTTATTAATTTTCTGTTGTTCTAAACGGATGAGTTTTGTGGATATAAGGAGTTTTTATTGTATATATGACATTGCCCTTGAACAAGAATGATACAGCTCGTTTTTGGTGACCCAGCGGGCCATGCCAAACAGAAAGTTAATATATCTATATGCACGGCACCTCCACAACGGAACATGTTTTGGTACAATTAAAGTTGTATAATAATAGAAACGCTTTAAGTCCCGCGTTGTTGGTGAGCGTAATGGGTGCATTGAGCTGCCATGTTGTTATGCGGATTTCCTGTTTTCTGTGAAAAACATTAAAAAGTTGAAGATTTTTTTAAAATATTTAATTAAATAAAAATAAACTTAATTTTTAATTTTTTTAATTGTCGTAATTTTAAAAAAGAAAAAAAATCGTAAATTGCGATTTTCATAAAAATAATTATTCGATTGCTCTCAATTTCACACGAATATATTAATTCATAAATTGTTCTGTGAAAAAATATTAAATCGTTAAAGCATGTAGTTTAAAGTCAAAGAATGTTTAAAAAAGAAAAAACCCGTAAAATTCGATTTTCATGAGAAATAATTTTCGATTGCGCTCAAATTTCACACGAATATCTTAATTCATAAAATTATGGTTCTGTGAAAAATCACTAAAAACGGGTAAACATGTAGGGGTTTTAATCAAAGAAATTTTTAAAAAAACGAAAAAAAATCGTAAAATTGCGATTTTCAGAGAATAATTTTTCGATTGCGCCAAAACGTGGCAGTTCGAAGTTCAGAGATTTCAAAAGGGCCCCCATAAAATTTCATCGCAATGGGAGTATCGGGTTTAGCCGGAATCGGGCTGGGCAAACACACAATAATACAGAAAAAAAAAAAAAAAGAAAAAAAAAAAAACATTCCCGGGTTTTTTCTCCAGTGTAGTGAAATGGAATCTTCGCTTCGCTCGCTACGCTCGCTACGCATCCCAATAACTGGAGCTCTTTTGGGGGGTGATCTGTGCCGCTCTTGTTTGCTTATCCGGATCCTATCTACGCCTACATTAAAACTATGTTAATATTTATGAGGTATTTTCTTGCTTCTGCTAACTACTATTGTGTTTCCTTGATTTGTACTAAGGTTCAGTTAAACCGCACCAGTTTGTTCGTTCATATTTATTATTTTTCGCCCGTAAGCCTTTCATATGAATTGTGTATCTAGCGGTGAACGTCTCGCTCGCAAAGAGAAAACCATAAATTCAGCAAAGAAAGTTTCTTCAGTCAATGTCAGATAGTGTTCCAAACACTTCCAGTGACACTGACTGTCTTGGCTGACGGCTGGAGTCGTGAAGACGGTGGCAGAGTGAAAGGGGTGGGGGCGGGGGGGGGAAGGGGAGTGTAGGACGTATTTCAGTTTCTATAGAGCCGAGTAGACCTTTGACATTATCTTATGGAAAATATATGGCTTGTTTTAGGTTCATTTCGATAAGTGCCTGGATTCAGAACCTACAGTCGTATTGAAAATGCGGTAAATAAATGTTTTAGTTCGATCATATATAAGCTCCACTGGTTGTTGTCTGTGCAAATCTAAAAGCAATTATTTTTTTATCATAGAGTGTGATTAAATTATACCGGAAAAAAACAAAAATTCTATAAGTTTCAACCTAACTTAACTGGGCTTACAAGTTACAACCACATAATGCAAACATATGTTATCAAAAAACATTACTATCCGCGGTGGCTCTTGCAGCTGGGACGCAGGCTTGAAAGGACGGTGCCGCGGAACATGAGTAAAACAGACGATCAGCCCTAACACTGTAATTTTATATTTTTATTTCGATGTGAAATAACACTGATTTATTGTTTTACTTAATGTCTATAACTATGGTGTGCCCAATAATAATAAACATAAAAAGGAACGTAATTTTGTATTCATATTGTTTATTATTACCGATTATCAAAATAATTTTAGGAATAATTTTATGTTTGGGTTGTTAGTATTTACGTGTATTTATATATTGATTTAATGTGTGTACCATATGCCAACAAAAAAAACAAAGACAGTGATTAAAAATGTCGGACGTTAAATTAACCGCGATTAGATACAACAGCAATAAACAATTTGAATCATTTGGAAAACAATAACGCAATCCAACTGTCAATGCAATAAATGTAATCTGTTTTATGTTTCTATTATTTATTTGTGGATTCTATTTATTTATTGTGTTATTTATTTGAATATGTTTTATTTTATTGTTATGGGTTCCTCAACTAATACATTATTAGTGAGTCAAATACACGCACAAACACGCGCCGGAGATTAAGTTGTTCGAAATGACACATTTATTAAAAGATATCTATTCCGACAAAATGTGTTTGGCAATACTTTTTGGTTGTCCTATCTTTAAAAAAGAACACACAGAAAACAACTAATTATTTTATAATACACCGTTTGCTGCTACACAGAAGTATTTTATAATATTGTGATATTAATCAACAAACAACTTAACTTTTCTCTCTGTGAAAGAATTGCGTGTAAAATCTTCTCTAAAAAAGGCGAAGCGTTTTTATTAATATTTGGAAAGATTGCCCCCGCAATATGAGCACATCTGCCAGATCGTGCCGGTTGTGCGCATGCAGTTATTACGTTTTGCATCGCGGTTTGCAGCAGGCTCCCTTCTTCCGAGTGGGAACGCGCTGTGTGTCTTGATTTTAATAAGAAGTCATAGCAATACAAACCAGCATTCAACAGATTCGCAATCTTACCTTTACTTCATTCAATTGTTGTGAACCTTATGCAGGTATGTTTGCTCATTCACGACAATGTAAGAAACAAATCGAGAACATGATGTAGAAGCGCTAGAGAAATACAGAAACGTTGTTCACACGCTTGTTAATTAGAAAAACGAATGCTGCTTTTACGTAATGTAATTTTGGATGGTGCTAGCGTCTATAGAAATCTAAATAATCTTCATGAATATAGTGAAAATAAAACCTTAATTTTCTAAAAGCTATGGATACAAAATTATATGTGTTTCTTAAGCGGAACATATTTTGTTTTTCAATAAGGAATAGTTTATGTACAAATTTGTTTTTACATCTGATGACACTGATGACTTGACTGAATTATTTCCCAAAAATAAAAATAAAATATTAAAAATATTAGTTCGTTCGATTTAAACCAGGTGGGACAAACCGTTATCTCATGGTGCAACCAATGTAATTTAGATTATACTTTAGATTGTACAAGTGTAACATTAATATTTATTTTCATAACTTTATTACAAATAATATCACATTATACGAAACATTACAAATCCATTCTACAGACCATGAATGTATTCATTTTTTTCGGGATGTTGACTGGCTGATGAATATTTCCACTTTGTTTAAATTTTATCGATCCGTAGAACAAACCAGTCAAGATTAATGTTGCTCGAAGTCTTGATCTCCATCTGAAGTAAGTAGTGTTTAGCTTCATCTACAGCAGCTGACGTAAGAGGGCGATTTTCTCCAGCCCACGAATTATAAATTTGCCCCAAGAGGGGTCTTACTTTAATCGCTGCTAATTATGGTTACTTGCACGACTGCCGGAAAGCGGGGCGGAATTCTAGGAGAAGTTAAACATTCTGTAAAAATGTGTAATGAAAGGGATGAACACGCACACGGTTATTCATGTAATAGTATTTAAACATACTTTGATCACCGATCAAAAATTTGTTGAGTGTATGTAGTAACATAATTATTTGCATATTGTATCAAGTACAAATTTCTGAATGCATTTATTTTGAAAAATGAAAACCATGATAGTTCAAAGTTCATAGTTTTATTTCCAAACAAATAATTACATAATACATTTTGACATAATATAATACATTTTTTTTAAAATTTTATTTAGAGTCTAGCCACTCAGTCATGTTACTGATTTTCAGTGGAGGACTTTAAACCAAAGCGACCAAGCCAACCCTTTGGGCCCGCAATCGACGAGATTAATGATAAAAATACTTAAAAAGTCATTGGCTGCCTTGTATTCAGTTATTACTGATCGATATAGTGAGATTTAAAATAAGTACATAACACTTAGTCCTATATAAACAATATTTTACTTATCATGTGCATAATATAAGGACCTATCCGTAATTATACGCGTTTAAAGTGAAATCCAGTGGCAGCACTGTCGGTGGGCGTAACGTGCATCATGGCTGGCCGGAGTAGCATTACAGGAGTAGTCCTTCCCCAATCAGCAGTGTATAAATTAACGATTTGAATGATTAATACACAATCGTTGGTGAAAGGTATGATATGTGATTGGGTTGTAAATTAATGCTGTGACATAATTTGGCCTGTAGTGATGTTCAAAGTCATCCTGCAACTCATTGAAATATATTTAATTTCCATTTCCTTTTAGGCCTACTTTTCCCAATCGGTCCCGATTTGATTCCTACAAAACCAGATAGTTCCGGGCCATGTGTAACAAAACTATAATACTTTTGTTTTACTTGCATCCGTGTAATTTCTAAGTCTAGAATTACAGCCATTTCGTAAACCCATGTAATCGTAAAAAGCTGTTTCCCGTAACGTACGTTGTTGGCCGTGGTGCTAAACTAGGAAACCCGCAGCTGACGGCCTAGGCCTATCCTTGACCTGCCCGGGAAACATTTTAGTGCTTCAATGTTATCACAATTATTTTCTGCATGTGCCATGGGCGTAATATTAATGGTATTGACCTACGCTAGTTTAATTGTCGAGCTGGCTAGAAATATCAAACAAATGATTGAATGCTGTGTGTACACACGCCCACTTTTAGGCCTACAATTTGGACGGCTTTATTCAACAAGGAATCTACCCTCAAAGGTCAATTATTGAGCGACCTTATGATAAGCCGATGCTCTATCATTGCATATTCTTAACATATTACAATCTTTTTCATTCATAGATAGTTTTAATATAATCTTACACTATTTTATAAGTCGCTTACAATATTTTTTTCCCGATTTAACTGACGAAAACATCCTATCTTAATATCCAACAACTGATTGAGAGCTGTGTGTACACATGCCCACTTTTAGGCCTGAATTGAACGAATTCATGACAAGCTGATGCTCCATCATCTATGTTTTTAACAATTTTACAATTTATTTCATTCATAGATAGTTTTAATATAATCTTACACCATTTAAACGTCCACTACAATATTGTTTTCCTGATTTTACCGACGAAAACATCCTATACCCTATACTCCGGGTTACTACTCCAAATGTTATCGTCTCCGAAGTTCAACTTTCATGCTTATTTAAACCAATATTTTCCTATCTAGGCTATAAACGATGTGGCTACAGATAGCCCTCTAGACTTAGAACATAATTTTACAAATAAATTGTGTTGTTTTGTCTTTATTGAAGGTTGACTTCAGTCGTGATCTATTTTAAGTGCCGTAGGAAAACATACTTATAGCGGCCATATCGCAACACGAATGCTACTCCAGCGGACTCGCCCTTCGCTCAACAGATGTCCGACACTTTGCTTTTAAACGTCAATTGTTAGATTATATAATATTATTTGTTAAAACAGAATCTTTGAAACGTCGACAAAAAATTATCATCAATCGTTGAATACCACCGCTACATAACAACCCGATCAATAACAATGTCAATATTATTTGTATTTGTTTATAACTACAAACATTTTCTCCGGTACTTTTGCTCTTAAGACCTTATAAACCAGCAATATCTCGAAGTAGTGCTTAATTGATTAATGATAAAAATGCTTACTAAAATGTCATTGGCCGCCTTGAATTCTGTTATGGATGATCGTTATTTTGATGTAGTGTTTATTTAAAATCATTAAATTTAAGATTAGGAATGAAATGACATGCTTTGTTTTCAACCCTTTGGTATTCAATCATCCCTTTTTTTGCGAACATACCTAAATTTGTTCTAAAGCTGCACCATGCTTATTTAAACAAGCTCGGGCACGGGACAGGGGGAGCAAAGCTACTTAATCAACATACAACAACTTAAGAGGGAATGGGACACATTTGGCTGTTAGCAAATAGCTTTTCGCTCGGCCAAGATGCATCCAACGTATATGAAACTTTGCAAAGTTGTCAATAAAGCATACATAGACAGCCCTGTGGTCATAGATTTTCCAAATTTTGACTTAATCAGTCAGAAAAAAATCACGAATATGGTCAATTTTGGAGTTTTTAACAAAATCAAAATTTAAGAAAACCAATTAATTTTTTATAAATTATTTTAAAACAAAATTTAAAAATGTATTACTGCAGAGCCCTATAATTCCACATTTGTGACATATGTTCAAAATTTCAGACACCTGTGGTGTCAGTTGGCCGAGCGAACAGCAATTTGCCTAAAACGCATGTCCTATACTCTCTTAAACAACACAATCATTTGCCGGGAGTTGATATTGTTGGTGACAGTGACGAGTAGTTCCTATTAACAAGGTTCGTTGTTTGTTTGAACGATGAGAATGGTGGAGGTGCCGGGTCACGAGTCTTCCATCTGTCTGGGGGGGGGGGGGGCTAGCCACATCCCCCTGACTCCAGGGTCACCAAATACTCTGTATCATCCTTGTCGAAGGGTTTTATTTCAACAACGAACCCTGCATGTCTATCGGAAGTCGTGTTCGCAGGACATGGTACACGCACAGACGGACGGACGGACAGAAAAGTGGTGCTTATAAGGTAGCTATAATTGTGTTTTAAATATTAATTTTGATCGGTTCTAAGCTTTTCGTCGGTTTCACCTTGTAAATTGGGGAAACAAAACATTATTTCAAACTACGAGTAACTTGTTTTCTATTTTCGTTTCCAATTTATTTTGTTAAGAATAAATCTATTTCCGATCACTACAAAATGGAAAAAGTTTCCTAATGACTTGTTTTTCTGCATTGGAACTTGTAATTTGATTACCTTAAACGACTGTTTGTGTTTTCTTTTCCACGGAAAATTCCTCCACGAAAAACATGCTTAAGAACAAGTTTGTAACTAAGCCTTGAAATTAGTACTAATTTAATCTGCTTTTAAGATAATTAAAACACTGTCAGATAATCTTGTCTCGGGCCAATCCTTTAGAGCAAGTGTTCGTCCTTAATTAAGCCCTTAGTGAAGCGCTTTGTGTATTCATGGTGGTTCTCACTGTGGATCAATTAACACAACAATTTTTGACATTCGTCAAAGAGATTTGGCAATGTTATTTTCCTAAACATTCCTGGGAGAAAGCGCACTAAGTGTTGAGCTAGCAACACTTCGGTGTTAAGTCTAAAATCCGGCCGCACAAACAGCCCTTGACAGTCCTAATCCCGGACTTAGCAACTTAAGTTCAACTCCACAGCTTACTTTCCAGACACACGACTGTTTACACGACTGCTAATTTCCCTTGGTGCACAAAACCTCTTTGCGGCTAACCTGCGGGTAATTCGCCTCCTTTCGTCTTTGAGTAGCTCTGGCTTAGAGCCTTGGAAGACGGGCGGCAGATTACCCCCACCAGGGCAGGCGGGCACAAAGTCATAAGGTGAACACCTTTCAAACGCCGGAGTTCCGACGCAGAATTCTTTCACACTTAAGCCAATTGACTGGTGGGAAAGTGGTGTGATGCGCGCTAGGCCTGGGCTTGCACTGATGCTGGAGAATAAACTTAATTTCGATGATTGATGAGAGAAATGTCGCTTGTCTTTTAACACTACGGATAGGCCTTAAGACTTTGACAAGTTATCTGCAAGACGATGGTACCATGAAAGCCTAATCAGTTTCTTCATTAATATTCCTGCTACACTGAATACACATTAGTCACCCACTCTTTCGTCTAAAAACATGATTTGCATTAATTAACATATTGTGCAAGTCAAAATATCGTAAATTTTCTTCTTATTTCGATTCATATGAGACTTTAGTGAAATAAGAAATATCCGATTGTTATTATAAATAAAGCCTATCAACATAAACATATAGATTGATATTTAGTACCTATTGATAAGAACAGGTACCGATTGATTGTTTTAGTGGTACCTATAATTATATATTGATAATTGAAAAATAAATGAAAAATCTTTCTTCCAAACAAAGAGAGTATGAGGGATAGAACGAATTGTTTGCTTAAGAGGGGACGCTGAGCTTGGCCCAACTCAAATGCGCGCACTCACGTGTTGATGATTTCTGCTGAACGGTTGGGAAAATCATTACTAAATTTTGCATGGACGTTAATAAAGTACTTTTATATTAATATCCACACTTGGTTGCAAAAAATAAGCCGTATATATCCATTGGGAGACATAAGTCCAAAACGTGAAAAAATGGGAAATCCAAAACATGGATTTCAATTATGGAAATTCCCACCAAAATGTTTATATTTCGATAAAACCAAATAAGCCAACTCGTTCGCATTGATTTAAACGTTTATAACTAGTATGCAAATTTGAGTTAAAAAATCTATACACTTGGAATAAATTCCCGAGGTTGACCAAAATGGAGTAAATTACGGTGATTTCACTAATTTTTAATTCAAGATCAATGAACAATAAAGCGTACTGAAAATAATAAATTTATTCTTTATTTAGGTTATTGTGAAATATTATAACGGTGTTATAAACCGTTTACGCAAAGAAAAAAAAAAGAAAGCTAAGCGCCTAAACTCGTCTCCTCGCCCTCAGCGACTCCAGTTAAACCAGGACAAATATCATACTCAGTTGGCAAAATAAAAACAAACATTAATTTTGATTATGTTATCTTTCAACTCTGGAACGCTTCGTGAGTGGATGGATATCGGGTGTAAGTTGAAACCTAAAATGTCAACTTTAGAAATCAACCGCAACTGTCAATGTGTGTCCCATTTTACTTTGCCCTATTTTATTTGAAATTGTAGGTGTTAGTTTTGTTATTTCTATAAGAAAGCCGTTATTGAATAAGGGTTTGATAGGATTTGTATTGGTGTCGCGAGGCGCCCAACCTTTCGAAAGGTTTTCGAGACGAAATGTGACGCCTGATAAAAGGTTACGACGGGATATTACGAACAGTGACCCCCCAACCATGACTGTGAACTAAGATACGATAAGAATGTTAACTTGTGCTAGTCGTGTTTCAATGATAACAGCTCCGGCGTGTATTAATTTATTTCTAAGTGTAAATCACTGAAGGACGAAGAACGTCGATGTCCAGTGGAGTTAGAACTCTTGAGTTTAGTGAATAGGAAAACGATATCACGATTCGGATTTCAAAGTACCAACTACCATGTACCCGAAGGCCAACTCTACAAAAGATTTTGTTGTTACTTTTAAGGGGTATTACCGCATTTTTTTTACCACATAACCTATGGCATAATACTACACTAAAATTACCGCTTAAAAATGATATCTTGTAACTGTGATTTTATATGAATTTTTCATTTTTTTAAAATCCAGAAATTTGCTAATATTGGCGTTGTGGGAAATTTCGTAAATCGGCTTTAACCTGTTTATATTTTGTAACGCATAGCGACTAGAGCATCGTACCAATCTAAAATTGCCCTTTATAGCATCGTGTCTTAAAACTGAGCACAAACATACTATCAAACACTTAAAAATATGTATTCCAAAATCACACACCTTCTTGGTAATCAGCATATTTTGACCGAACCACTTGCCCAAATTGCAAAACAAAATATAGAGGATTTATAGTAAAGGCTGTAGAGTACGTCAATAATGGTCAATATTTTTTTTGTCAAAATCATCGAAGGTCACGGGACATAAGATCGTCCCCATGTTATTTATTATGGGAAATTTTGCCGATGGGACCTTGCTTGAAAAATAGTAAGTTTGACAATTTTTTCGGGTCACGGTGGGCCCAAAAATTTAAAATAAAAAAGATTTACCGGGGGAATTCCCCCTAACAGAAAATAATATATCTGAAAACTGTTACATCATACACGAACTTGTTGTATAAGAATAATATAATTTGTTAAATTAAACAAAAATACTGCTATTTATTAAGTATTGGATGGTTCTTTACAAATATTTATATGTATATAAATATATATATAAACCATTTTGCGAATTTTGTGATAATTGCTTAATAATATTTTTAACGCATCATTTTCTTTGTATTCGTTTAAGAACATGATAAAGGCATACACCATAGATGGTGTCCCACTCGAGTACGTCGACAAGCAGCGCCTCCTCGGCATTCACATCACAAGCGACCTCCGATGGAACGTTCACACCGATATCGTGCGGGCAAAGGCGGCGCAGGTGCTGGGTTTCGCGGCCCGCAACCTGCACGGGTGCACGCCGCGCGTCAAGAGGATGGCCTACCTGTCGCTAGTTAAACCCACCATGACTTTCGGCCTCCCCGCCTGGCACCCAACCACCATTGAGAACACTACCAAACTTGAGAGGGTGCAGAGAAGGGCATTGCATTTCATACATGGCCGTAACCTCCCCCCACCCTGTGACCAGAAGCAGGTTATGCCAATGACCATGCACCTGCAATACACCGATCTGGTGTTTTTTAAAAGATGCCTCAGTGGCGCCACTGATTTTGACGTGTGCGCGCGCATCATCCAGGGCCGCGTGTTGAGAGGCGACGATAGTAGGCACCCCCGCCTCAACCCCCTCCGGCCAAAGGAGTGCTCGGCCGACGTGCTTTTTCTTTCCGGGTTGTTAACCCATGGAACGACCTGCCGCCCGCCCTCAAAGACTGCCCAGTAAGTCATTTCCCTTCCATGTGTAAGGAGTACTTATGGGAGAACCAACTACAAGTGCCATGTTAATCTTTGGTTTCACGTGCTTTACAAGGCTCTTCGCGGCACAAGATTTCTACAAAGATATCAAGTGTTTTAGTAAAATATTTACTAGTGTCGACGCCTTTTCTTGTTGTAATAACAACAAGGAAAAACAATAAAATAAAAAAATGTCAAATACATCTCACGAACATCCAATCATTTCCCAAATATACCAAACCCTACATAACCAGCCATCAATAAGTGTTTTGTTCTGGCTGCAACTAGTGTGCAGTACAGACAACAGTTAAACAAAACAGTTTGTAGCATTGAAGGTGCTTTAATTGAAATCGTCAATTTATTCTTTGTTTTCCATTTACAAATGCTTCTTTTTAAGTGTTGGCAATTTTAATTGCACACGAGTTTGCTAGGTGGACGTGTTGTTTGGAATTAACGTCGACAATACCAATTACACGCAGTTGCACACAGTGTATTTTTCAATCTGTTTGCTGTAATTGAAACAACACGTTAGCCGCCCATAGCGTTTAAAAATAGAATTGTACTCAAACAAACGTTAACGAGTATATATGTATCTTCTGTTCAGCATATTATTGGATATTTACCCAAATATTGTTTTGGGTTTTTCGCCATTATTGGGGGAGAATTTGCAACAGTGTACGAAACATAATATTGTATAAGTACGTGTTGTTGAATTATGATCCGAAAAATATATAAAATTAATAAACCATTCATTGAATCTGCGTCATGTTTATGGTTGTGTCAAATTAAACCCATCTAGATATTATTTTTGAAAGGGGCATAGCTACTATTATAAGTTGGTTTGTTTTCCGAACAATTGTAATTGTGTAATTGTAAAACATCATAACCAAAGCTGAATGTTCATGATAAAAATGACACGTTATCACATTCCATCATTAAAAACTACAGTAGACATACTTTCCAACTAGCCTATCATAACCTAACAACTAATTATTATTTGTTCATCATTTCCAAAGGAAACATTGCTCACGGCACGAATCACAAATTTTGCACTTTTTCTGCTAACTGTAGCAAAGTTATTTTCAGAATAAACAAAAAACTATAACACATTTACTTTAGCGAGCTATCTTTAAGCATCAAGCTGTGCATACTAAATTGTATCTACTGTATGCCCCTACTGTAGCTGAATTTACGCCAACAGAACGATAAAATCAAGCATTCCCGCGACAATAATATGTTTATGATTATAAAGGGGTATGCGTCCCAGGACGTAGATATTTAATAACTGTGATACCCGAATGCGTTTTATTTTTTTAAAATTTAATTACCTAATTTCGTGACATTTTGGTGATGAAATTAAAAAAATATATGCCCGTGTATTTTTAATTCTCGAAATAATGACACTCTACAGATACACTGACATAATATGCACTCTCGGGCAAACACAATACACAATGCACCTTCGTTTTGTCACCCCGTCCTCCTTGAATGAACGTTTATGCTACCGATATTAAACTTCAATATGGATTAAAGTATTTTTCCACAATCATAAAAGATTCCTCGAAGTCTTAACGTACGGTTAATGTATCCGTGGAATTCCATCATTTCCAGTTGAACAGGCATCGTATATTACGTAGTACGGTTCCCCACCCCTATGAGCCATAGCTGAAATGGCTCTAAGCTGCATTGCTGCTAGTTCGAGTATTCATGACAGAAAAGAGAGAGATGGATATTAAGATTGAGGAAGAGGGAGAGAGACATCATCTCAATAAATTCAAATCACGCGGAAATGAAAAGGCGAAAAGAAAGTCAAAGTTTGCTTAAGAAGAACGAGGCTCTAGGGACGAGGACTTAATCGAAGGTTTCAATTGTGAATCTAACGTTTGAAGTCGTTCGTTCTCAAAGAGGCGAACTTTATCGGAGCGATTGCGGCAGATGATGATGATAGGCCTTGATGCGAAATTAGTTCGCAAAAGGCGTGAGACTCAAACGGCAGAAATAGTCTGTAGCTTTTAATGGGTAGTCACGTAATTTACAACACAATATGGTATAAAGGATATATTGATTGGTTGTTTGATAAATGTAATCTACTCGATCCGAGACATTCCAGTCAGAGTAGAATGGTTTGCCTTATGACCCCATAGTTCAATAGACTGAGCATCGGCTTGGCTAGTAGAGTTAATAGGTTCAAAGTTTGATTTTAGTGGAATATTTTTATCGCAATTGCTATCACGCATCATTTGTGTTTGAGGTCACCAAACATATTCTGTATTAATGTTTATTTAGCCAAAGATTAAAAAATTACGTACCAACAAAACGCATGTCAATCGGACGTCATGTTTGTTCTTTATCGTGAGACGTGACACACTCACACAGACGGACGGACGGACGGACAGACAGACAGACATACTTACATACAGAAAAGTGATGATTATAAGGGAACTTGCTCTCTAGTGATAATTACCGTCATATTTGAGTATTTTTTGCTAATATTCATCGTTATACATACAACCATGATAATTCATACAAACGAAAGATCTACTTAAATCATCCAGTTATGGCGCACTAATTTAAACAACTAGGCGCAAGCACACACGGGCAAATACACGTGCTTGTAATAAGACGAGTGAGTTGGTTCAATACGAAACCACCCACTTCAAAGAACAAATTAACCACACATTTACATTTTGTTAGTTTCAAGATAATTCGTATTTTAAAACCATAGATTGCGTTGAAATACACAAATACACTTTTCCGCTATACTTATTTCGATCCTTGTTTCGACTTTTCTTCTCTAGAAAATAATGTTATTAGAAAATTTAGTCGTCCCTCATTCACCGTTGAGCAGCAGATTTAAAATATGTAAATCAAAGTAACGCTAGAACACATGGATTTCTCCTTCATACACGAATATCACTTAGTACACACATTTCTGCCTGGCCGTGTCTGTCTGTGCTGTTTTTGTAATGTGTATTGTTATAATTTGCCCAATATTTTTTTTTAAGTTGGCTTGGTCGCTTTGATGTACTGTCCCCCACTGAAAATCAGTTATGTAACTGAGTGGATAGACTCTAAATACAATTTATTTATTTTATTTTATTTATAAATGAAATCTTAGATATGTTCTTACAGTTAAGTTGTGTAAATGTAAGAACCGAAGAGAGAAATAAAATTTTGAAATGCAGATTATTTGAACATTTTCAGTACAGGGTTAGGTTTGACTTATCGTGTAAACAAGAGCAATATCACGCTATGGTCCGTCTCGAAAACCATTCGTGCATAATATGAGACGTTAAGCAATATCAAATCAAATCAATTCATGACACTTAAATAACGTGTGTAGCGGACGACAAGATCTCTGATAAGTTGTGTTGGAGGTTCTGGTTTCGAACTCAGGACTCCCACAATATACGGTCGAGCGTAAATCATTTATTGCATTAGATTAGACTAATCAAAATGAAATTGATGTTTAAGAGATCAGCTACATAATATTGTTTTATACGTAATGTGCCTTTTTTAATTAACATGGTTCTTTTAAAAAGTAGCTCGTACCAATAAAACAGGAGTACGCGTTTGCAGATAAAACATTCAGACATTCTTTTGAAAGTAAGCACGCGGGAATTAGATCAAAAGAGAAGGAATCAATTTTGATTGAAATCGCGAATTGATTGGTATGAAATGTGCTCATCGTGTTAGATCTTTACGGCCCAATTGCTATTTAAACGTTTATACAAAGCTAATTTAGCCTTTGAGTATAAGTTAACTAAAGAGCCGTCTAGACATTGATTTGGCAAATTGCATCAAGTTCAATTAAACTTTCTTAACTGTATTTCGTATTAATACTTTGACCTTTAGTCCAAAAATATTATTATACAATTAATAAAATAAAACAAAAACAATTTTTGTTTTTAATTTAATTTAATACGATCTTAATATACATATCAAGTCAAAAATTATATTCACTCAACGATACCAATCAAAATCATTGAGTCTGATCAAAATTAGAAACTGTTTTTAACATCATATATAAAACTAAGTTTTCAACATGGAAATAGGCGGTCTTGTTTTACCAGACTAACGTCTAAAAAACCAGTGCCTCTTCGCTCAATCATATATTATTTTGAGTACTCAGTGTGAACGAAATGATGTTATGGACAAGAGGAGATGTCTGAAATGCAATCTACATTTTAAATAGTACGAAATAAGAATGCAAAGAACAATGAAGACACTGCTAGAGAGTTGAGATTGAAATAATATCTTATAGCAATAAGCAACTCGTATTTACTATTTTGAGCGTAATCGATAAACAAGTGACTTAACTGTTAACATTACCATTATTATTGACTTTGTTTTCGAAATTTAACTATTTTAAGATCGAATGTGATGCATTATTAAACACCCATTTTGATTGCAAGTCCAAATCAACTTTGAATCATAGGATGTTACATCTTCAATAACTTAATTACAAATATAAATTTTCTCTTTTTGCAAAACATTCCAAATATTGTTGGAAACTATGAGTTGTTTGCCAATCTGTTAATGAGCATACCTCAAAAAGCTGGAAAGCCAAGTAGTGACTTATCTTGCATTTCTCTGTGCTGAATACTATTGGTTTAAATGAACACAACTTGTTTTATACGAATGCAATAGAAGTGACTCCGTATTTTTAATTAGACATCTGCTTTCTACATCTGCTTGCACTTCCATGTATTGCTTTCAAACTTTTCTTTGCTGTACACTGTATATGGCCTAGTGTATGCAGAGATGGGAAGTTCATACGTTTGGAAAAGTTAGTTGTTTTGAACGAGTCTGTTGAATGACTGCGTGGCGTGTAGCGTTCTGTACTCGAGGGGAACGGTGAAGAGAGCTCTGAAATAGATGCCATGCACTACTTAGGCACCACATGCAGGGATTTGTTCTTTAGAAATCTTGTCGTTATTTTAATGAACGTAGCTCGTAAATCCGCATCCCCTGTCTCCCCGTCGTTCAACGCTGCCGGGGAAAGATAATGTGGGATCTAGCCTAACGTTGTTCTATGCACTCGTCGTTTTATAGAGAACATACATTTAGTTCGGATTATAATACAAGTTCTGACATTAGAAATCCCTAATGGGGCGTATGAACATTCATGACTTAATCCGTTTTGAGCGTCGTATATGTCCGAAACTGGGCATTGTAGACAGTTAGAAATACGCGACGAGCTGTGTCAGTTGCGATTATCAACAAATTACGTAACCGTAAAGTAAATAACAATACAAATTTAATAATGTGCCTACATTCTAAAGATTGACAGTTTTAAGTAAATTAGTTCACGAACGTCGATTTCCGTTTAAATGATGGCATAAAATACCTTTCCATACAGTCCTCAAACAGTCCAAACGATGTCAGAAAAAAGGGCAAGTCTACCAGTATTCAAGACATACATATTTTTCAATCATTATTCATTTGTATATCCACTATTTATATTTAATGAACTCATACCCAATGTAAAAGAGGAATATTATGATGTATCTCTGTAGGCAGTATTAAAAAACACAGACACAATTTTTTCAATCAATAATTTTATGTACTTTTTACGTTTTATTTAATAATATACCTAGAAGCAACAATCAGGAGTACGATTAAACTATTTCTGAAATCCGAATGTATTGAGTGAAAGTATATATTGATCCACATAACGTTCTAAAATTTGTCCTTAAGTTTGTCGCAAAATCAAATTCAATATCCATATTTAAACGAATGCGTATTTAAATTGCAAGCAATGCGTGACTACTATGTGTTTACATCCCCGTTAGAGTAAAAAGTATTAACACCATGCAATTTTTATGTTGAAATGTAAAATAACGTTGCATGAGTTACTTTATCGGTATCACGTCGTAAAATCAAAATGTAGACCACGTTATCTCTCATTTCCTTTACCCCACAGACATTATCTAGCTCCTTCTTTTATTTCTCTATTCTGTCCCCCCAGTGATATTAATGGGGTGCTCCAGTAAACATGATCCGGTTTACTCCTCGGCTCGGCTCCCTCGTTCCCTCACCCGGGTTAACATGATGGGCTGATCGGCCGCACCCACACGTGGTCAGCTCACACCCTGGTGGTCGCAAGGGTAGCTCGGAGCAAATACGATCCGTGGGGGGCAATTTGATTCCAGGGGGAGGACTCGCGATATGGTCAATTGGAAAATCGTAATTTTCGTGTAAAAAGTGCGGTAGAAATTCTTGCTTTGAAATATTAATTGCCTTGATTACATGCATTAAGAATGAGAAGTTCTGAACAAAAGTTAGCAGTAGTTTATTCTTTAGTTGCAATCTATGAGATAAAAAATATTGGATCGCAACTAAAATAAACAACTTAAATGCTGAAAATTATGCTGTAACGTAAGATGTAAAAAAAAAAATGGGAAAACGAAAATTTAAAATAAATTTTTTCTTACGAACTAGTAAATAATCCGTGTATTTGTTAAATTTAAACTAATAAGAAAGTATACGTCAATAGGACAACTATGTCATAAAACAAAAGACGAAAGTTTTCTTACACCACTTGCTGCACCATAAATCAAAGTACTGCTGTCAAACCCGGCACCTCCACCAAACCTAGAATAATTAATAAGACGTTTTTTTTAAATACCCAATATGACATGTCTTTTTTAGTGTTTTGTCGTAATTCATTGAATTGCCATACAACACTTACTGCACCCTATAATAATTATTTAAAAAAATCAAAGTACTGCTGTCAAACCCAGCAAACCCAGAATAATAAAATTACACGTTTTTTGTAAATACTAAATTTCGTTTTTTTGTGTGTTTTGTCGTAATTAATTGAATTTCCATACAACACTTACTGCTCCCTATAATATTAAAAAATCAAATTACTGTTGCCAAACCCGGCACCTCCACCAAACCCACATTAATAAATTTGACAGTTTTTAAATACACAATGTCATGTTTTTTTAGTGTTTTGTCATTAATCATTGAATTTCCACACAACACTTACTGCACCCTATAATTGGATGAGCGAAGCGAAGACTTCAATTTCACTGATCCCCCAAAAATTAAGCTCGTTTTTTTTTTTTTTTTTTTTTTTTCTGTTTGTTTGTTCGCACGATTCCGGGCAAACGACATATGCGATCTTGATGAAAATTGAAAGGGACCTTCGAAATCTTTGAATTAGACGTGCACGTTTTGGTACAACGAAGAATATTCTCATGAATATCGACTTTTACGATTTTTTTCAATTTTAGTGCGATTTTTCGTGACATTGGCCTATTCTGACCAAACGGGTGGGGCTACAACGTTCATATTTCACATGAACATTAAGGTTATGGTGATGTAATACCTTGTGAAAAAAAAAATGAAAAAATTAAGCAGAACCCATAAAATTGGATGAGCGAAGCGAAGACTTCAATTTCACTGACCCCCAAAAAATTTAGCTCGGTTGTTTTTTTTGTTTGTTTGTTTGTTTGTTTGTTTTTTTTTTTTTGTCTGTTTGTTCGCACGATTCCGGGAAAACGGCATATGCGGTCTTGATGAAAATTAAAGAGGACCTTCGAAATCTCTGAACTTAGACGTGCCACGTTTTTGGGTACAATCAAAGAAATATTTCTCATGAATATCGCACTTTTACGATTTTTTCAATTTTTAGTGCGATATTTTCGTGACATTTGGGCCAATTCTAAACAAACGGGTGAGGCTTAAACGTTCATATTTCACATGGACATTAAGGTTATGGTGATGTAGTACCTTGTGAAAAAAAATTGAAAAAGTTAAGCAGAACCCATAAAATAAACGTACTTTTACGATTTTTTTCGATTTTTAGTGCGATATTTTCGTGACATTTGGGCTGATTCTGACCAAACGGGTGGGGCTACAACGTTCATATTTCACATGGACATTAAGGTTATGGTGATGTAGTACCTTTTGAAAGAAAAAGTTGAAAAAGTTAGCCAGAATCCATAGAATAAAGGTTTTGATATGAGTTTTTTTTAGGTTTATAATAACAATTAACAAGTAACATTAGAAACTCGACAACAATCACCTACAATGCATTCACAAAGCACTTGCAAAGGAAAAGTGGTTCCACGCAAACTAAAAACTTACTAAAACGCTCATCCATCAACGCGGCGGGACTTTAGCGTTTTCCTAGTATTAAAAAAAAACAAATTACGGCTGTCAAACCCGGCACCTCCACCAAACCCAGAATAATAAATTGCAAGGTTTTTAAATACTAAAATAATCTAGTCAGATTTTTTCACGTTTTGTCGTAGTTAATTATCGAATTTCTTTCTCTATTCTCCGTCTACGGTCAAACATGTAAAGAAATTGTCCTTTCAGACCCTAAATTAACTTTTGGTAAAATTTCACGAATTCGTTAACAACATGTTTCAATATCTTTATCGATGATACATGACATGAATAGTATATTGTCAGAAACAAATGTTATGTAGTAAACATTAATGATTTGTTAGTATCTACAAACAAAAGAATATAGTATTTAATGGTGGGGAATATCAAGTAGATATTTTTATATTGTGATATGAACTTATATTTAAGGTAATAGCGTTAATTTTACAGATTTTAAATCAATATTTAGTTACACAATGTGCTTTTAAAATTTTAATTAAGTTTGCTAAAAAAACGTAATTAGTATGCACATTTATTGCCAACGTAATTGATCATCTTGAGGATGTCAAGCACATTGATTTAAATTTATTTACCCACATTATCAAACTTTGTTCACACTATAAATAATCTAAGCAAATCATATTATTATAACTCTTATATTATATTATATTAATTATAATTATAAAAAAATATTCGACGCGGAGATATCCCAAACATTTAATTATTATTAAAATACTAATAATAATATGATCATTCTAAGTAATGTGCTTTGTTTCGTATCTTCAGT
The DNA here is from genome assembly GCA_024449915.1 of Sweltsa coloradensis. Classification (NCBI taxonomy): domain Eukaryota; kingdom Metazoa; phylum Arthropoda; class Insecta; order Plecoptera; family Chloroperlidae; genus Sweltsa; species Sweltsa coloradensis. The sequence goes on from JAMZAV010000080.1 coordinate 1,379,307, forward strand.
AGACTATTCCCTACTTCCACACAGAACTCTGTTGCCAAGTAAGAGAATTTTGCTTCGAGTTATTCTACTTCATATTATATTAAGCCGTTTACATCATTGTCATAAACGTGTATAATTGATAGCAATACGCTTCTTAGTTGATCCTCTCCCCACACGAGGGCAGCGGTAGTTCATGATAACGGTTTTTATCAACAGCCCGCCGTTCCCGGGACAAAGCCGCATAGAATTGTGCAGCCATCGCCGGTGATAAGTTGGTGTCCAATTGATTGGCCGGTTGTTTTTGCCCGGTCGAGTGGGCAGGTCTACACATGTCCCGGCTGTTTTATCACCGCTCTGAGACGACTACGTGCCGGACTCGCGCCGTGATGGATGACAGGCTTGCAGGCTAAACCACGCACAGAAACACAAAACTCACCGCCGAACCGGGCCGACGACCGACGGCGAAATTGTTTTCAGCTAATGGGGAGTCATTAATAAATGAGATGCCTAAAAACGAAATTATAAACAGAGTATTGTGTATGCCACAATCAAGTGGTGTACGAAATGAACATTTGTGAAATGAAATGCATGTATTATGACTGTTTTTAATAACATAAATGTATCAAAAACACATCAACATCAGGACCAGCTGGTTTATCTGTGCGAGAAAACACACATCATGAACATAAATGTATTTACACAAATAAATGTATATAATATCCATTACATTTTAATAACACATGATATAATTCTTGGCTTAAATGTGTTAAAATCCAGTTTTACATTAATACCCTTCTTAAAAATGTTTTTGTGCAGATTTTACACGTTTAAACGAAATACGTTTGCGAGACCTCTATCCTCGAATATATAAATTAATTCTTAGAATGACTGTTATTTTAAATACATTTCGTGAAGCGGGATACTGTTTTTGCAATTATTTTTTTATTTTAAAACTAGTACCCTTGTCAATGGTCGGTACGTTTGGTGTAGACATGTCAATCCTTTTTATATAATTTTATCACATTTCAAATATTAAAATTTTATATTGACATTAAAAATGTTTGCTAGAAATTGATAAAAGATATAAAAATATACCAATCCAATGGTAATGCGTATTAAATATTGTTTCATTTTCATATTATTATACAGCGATATTTAATCAGTTGTTGTGGTACTATTAACCTTAATGTTGTGTAGGTATGTTTAAACCCTAATAACTAACAAACTTAACTTTTTATTTGTCGTATTGGTTATTTCTTTGAAGTAAGTTGTAAATTAGATTACATTTCAGTATGCAATTGACATATACGCGGAATTGACTTGCACGATCACAAAGCCAAATGAAAGCACTTCTCATATTAAATGCGTGTTGAGAAGTCTACAGGGGTTCCTTTGTGTTATAATAAATGAGGTAATTTGACAGTTGGTTCTAAAGAGCAATATTCTTAAGGATTGGCATTAAAATAGTTCAAAGGTAACACGCATGCATGTTTTCACGCGATGCTTAGTTTTGCACTGGCTAATAAGACGATACAATTTTACTCAACACACTTAATACACATTAACGTTTAAATTTGGTGGAGGTGCCGGGTTGAAATTAACGTTCCCAAATATGGATGCTACATTCTCATACTTACAATCTATATTTAACGTGTTAAGTATTAACTATAATGTTAAATCAAAAGTATATGATTTTCGGCTTATTTCTGCGATTCACGAGTAAACGTTGTACGTACCTCGACGTTTCATTACCTCTGTGGATAACATATCCATGAGAACTGAGGCTGATTAGTTTGTTTTAGCCTCAACCGTGCACTCCTTCTTGAACTGGTAAAAAAAAAAAAACATTTTCCGTTTAAATAACCCTGTAAGATTATCGTGCTCTCGGGGAAAAAAACCAAACACAAAGTTAGAGCAGATTTGAGTAATACTTCGTTTAAACAATACCATTCTACTTTCTATTGATCTTGAATCTCCAAGCCACATGAAACTCAAACAGAAATAACTCATTTAATTTCATTTACAATTGTTTGATTTCCAACTAAGGCAACACTCGTTACCTCTTCATTAGGGGAGATGTTTAATTAGTCCTCCATCTCTTGAAAATTGTCATGTGATTCACGCGACTCGGCGTTATCAACGAGTGTCAACTTTTCCATGAAGCAGTTAATTAGGCATTCTGCTCGACGCAACTGTAGTGCTAAGCGAAGCCTGGCACGGCAGCTTGATTTAGTGGCTTTAAATGCCCCGGGGAGGGCGCCACTCCGTGCTCCGCAAGTCGTCTCCAGTGAGTATCTATTTCGCTTACTCTACGCACACATTCTCAGCGAGAACCAACTTCCACTCGTCTACTTTAATTAGCTCATTTTTTTACAAAAACTTAGCTGTGGAAATTAATTAACAATACACGTAACTCGTCTAAGTGGCAACAGAGCTATTTTTGTGTATAGATAACGAATAAAAGTAAAGAAATTCGATGTACTTTCGTGAGAGAATGAACGTGAAGTACGCGTTTGTGCCTAAGCAATGTAGTTTGAACGTTAAAGTATAATTAGCGACGATTTCATAGTGAGTATAGAGTTTTCCTTGAGCAACACACCAAATAACGATATATGTGTAAATAAGTTCGTACATAATAATTGCGAATAATTGTGAAGCTTGTATTGCAAAAAATATTATGTGTGTGTAATAAGTGTGTTTGACACAATTCATTCTTTTGTTTAGCCACTGGAATGCCACTTATAAGTGTCATTCACATTTATTTTGCAATAAGAACGTCGTAATCTATGCCTGCATACATTCCTCGCTGGCCACATCGTATCTATTCCTTATACTGGAGCAACACAGAGATTAAGAATCTGCTCGTGTATGCATCCTGGCTTATCTAGACGTCACGTTGTGATTGATTCAGAGAAGATGGTAATGGGACACTTCTGGCTTGATACGTCGCTCTGGTTTGAACTCAGAGATGGGGCAACGAGCACATGCACGTCACTGAGAGGATTGGGGTTGGGAATTGAATCTTGTAATGTTTTATTTTCAGATTGTGATGTCACAGTGAACGACGGTTTAGGTGAAATGCACGCGGAGGTCTGAGATCATTTTCGCAGTGTTTTCAATATTTGTGTTAGAGGAACAACAAAAGGCGTCATTTGATTTGATAGTGTTTTTCTAACCATTTCTAACGAACCGAGACAAGCGTGTTTAAAATAGGTTTTACTTTGAGGAGATTAGCCTCTAATGTTATATTTTATTCAAAACGTGTATATTCATTGCAAAAGATGAAATTCTAAACTTGTAGAGACCTCTTTTAGTTTCAAAATATAAATTTATATTGCCCTATAAAGTTAAAATATAATATATCTAAAATGTTTAGAAATCTTTTTTCAGTATAATAGAGAGAGAACAATGAATAAGTTAATGGAACTAATTACATCTATTGGAGTGTTTCAGGATTAATGAATTCGAGAAATAAATATGTTGTATTGTCATAAGAGCCAATGGTCATCTACTAGTGATGCATAAGGTCAATTTGTTTATTTGTATGTTAAGGTCAATATTGCCATAAAATCTTAGTTGTAATCCGCAAATTTAATAAAAAACTATCGTATTTTTCTTATCATATTTTAAGGCCTATCTTTATTAAAATATGCTCCGTTTAGTTTCACTTGTTAGTGACGAATCAACAACACATCGTAAAATCTCGTCTCTTCCCTCCGAGAAAAGGCTCGACTTTTCCGAGTGTCTATGAGAACCCTTGCTCTGCTCTCTCTCTGCTGCGTGGAAGTAACAGATATCGGAGGCCAATCGCGGACCGACAATCAAAGCGAACGCTGCCTCTTTCCCCATGCGGTATAGCGACCTTTCACAACTCTATCTACACCACGCCTTTGACGCATAGAATCACGTCGATACCACGACCGACACAAGAGAGGGTTACATCCACTCTGGTGGCAACTATCGCAGTTCATCACTTGCATGCATTCTTAATTCATAAACGTACAGTGTCCCATAACAGCATCCTCAAAAAGCTTGGCAAAATAGAATTTGCGATTATTAATTTAAACGTAATAGTTCATCCAAGTTCTTTTTTCTAATTAATTTAAACGTAAACATGCAAATTCTATTTTGCCAAGCTTTTCGAGGATGCTGTTATGGGACACTGTACGTTTATGAATTAAGAATGCGCAAATGTGGAAGGGTAGATGAGCTTGGCCCTTTTTTAGATCTCATTTCTTTTGAGTGTGTAAGGTTTGGCTGTATTTCTACAAGTTTTTGTTATGTGTGTGATTTCATTACTTTTTCAAGTTCCATTACAAAATTATTTGTTAAAATACAAATTTTATCAAGTTGATTTAATTTTTGGTATTGGATATCAATAGGACTGTACAAGTTCAACCGATTAAATTACTTTGTAAAGTATAATTTTACCCAAGTGATTAATTCTATGGACTTGGCTACAGACTAGGGAAAAATCAACCGAATTCATTATCAACCTGAAAGTGACAACTCATTGTAACTATTTCGACGGTCAGACGGGTATCAAGATTACAAAGTACATATTAAAATTTGCCCATTGTTTACAAACGTTTTATTGTTACAAATTTGTGACGCATTAAGCATAAATAAGATTATCGAAATATTGTAAATGGACAATCATCTATTGTTTTCTGTTAGTTAGTATCAGAATGTTTTGTGAGACATTTACAGAAAAAGGTTTTTCCTGACATTTTGTATAGGCCTAGGGACATGCTAATTTTATTAGTTATAGTTTTAATCAAAGTCTGTAGCTAATGGAACGTTAGCTGCCAGACTAAGGTTGTAGTTGACCTAGAGTTTGTGCTAGAGGCCTATTGTCAGATGTATGTTATTATATTTTTATTGATCTATAGCAATGATTCTTTAACACAGCTTTTAAAATGTCAGTATTTTAGTATGCCTTTCCGTACTTGTTGTATAGCTAATTTTATAACCTTTATTTGAGCTTCATGCCTGTTAACTTTTTTTTAAAAACGACTTATTGAAACCTTTAAAGTCCAGAAAATTAACTTTTGTTGCCAACAGTCTGTTCAACCGTAATGCCCATGTAAATTGAAATGGGCCCACGTCTGGTAGACGCGGCCGATTGAAACCGACGAATTAGATGTAGTAGCAGTAGTAGCAGTAGTAGCTAACATCCTTAAAGTGATTTTGAGCATGTTTCAAGCCATTTTTTCACCAAGAAGGAATGCTCGTATCCCAACCAAATTTGGCATGTGTTGTCAGGTATCTAAATCCTCTCAACTTTGATAGTTTTCAAGTCCACATCACGTTACATGACGGCTGGGTAACACCTCGAAATCACCCCAACTCTGCTTGGTGTATAAGGTGCTTGAGTGTGTAGCGTGCCACGGCTTGGCTGCGGCGCCCTAACGGGCACCTAGATATAAACCACAAGGCTTTTAAAAGTAAAAACATAACATTCAGAATATTGAGGGGAAATTGTATATAATACACAACTGTTCATACTATGACCGAATAATGAAGATTAGTTCCAGCCAGTTATAATCTGCCACGATGACTTTTACTGCATAATTACGAGCTGATGTCTATACACTATAATACACTAAAATTAGTTTTTTAATTGTTCACCTATTATCAGCTTGATAAACATCCTCCAGCCCGAAATGAAGAATAAATGTAAGTTAAGTCACGTTTTACTATTTCATAAGCTATAGTCACTTAGGACAAGGGTTTTTAGCAAACTCCTGTTCGCTCGGCGGATGATAAAATTTGTTTTAAAATAATTTTAAAATATAATTTGATTTTCACGATTTGGGATTTTGTTAAAAAGTTCAAATTTGGCTCTATTCGTGATGTTTTATGGCTGATTAACGCAAATTATCGAACATCTATTACTGTAAGGCTCTCCATGCAAGCTTTATTGACAACTTTGCAAAGTTTCATGTAAGTCGGATTCTTCATGGCCGAGCGAATAGCTATTTGTCAACTGCCAAATGTGTCCTATTCCCTCTTAAGAAGGATTAAATCCGAGTAAAATAGTAGGTTAAAACCAACCAAAGAGTAAAATAGTAAGAGAGGGTAAGCATATCACTTTGAGTGAAATGATTCATTAAACATACCGAATTAACAAGAACACATGCGTTGCAGCACTCGACACTTAACTATATTGTAGTTGCGTTTTCCTCAGTTAGCGCTCAAGTTAGTTTTGGAACCGTCAATTAACTACGTGGCGTACAGTTTTATGCCTGTGCTAAACACTTCTCTAGCGCGAACACTCAATTACTCTTCTGCGTAATTGCAACACGGGAATCATAGATAAAGCGACAAAGCCTAAACTATATTAGATGTGTTATATAATAATAGTGTGTTCAAGAGTTATTGTTTTTATTCAGCCTTCAGAACACACAAATTCAGTCATGCATATTTATGTTTGAGCGAGTGTTAGAAAATGCACGAAGAATGTATGGTTATTAGTTTTTAAGTGACACTTGCTATTTTCATCTATGCTTGACAGCTTTTAATAGGAATTGTTCTTTAAATCGGTGTTAATATCATTTTAATATATTAAACTAGTATTATTATATTTGTTTTTGTGGGGCATTAATTTTTCCTACAAAGAAAACATATTATGTATACCATGTTTCTATGGAGAAGAATTGTAGGCCATCCGCGGTGGCACACACGATTAGGGCGCTGGGCGGAAGCGTATTGCTCTACGAGGACGTGGGTTCGAATCCTGCATAAAGTATGTTTTTTGTAATCGTACCCTCATTTATCACTTGCACTCATCGTCTCAAATAGCCTAAGTCCATTACTATGAGATGTTTAGCAACAACATCGTCGTGCAGCGCTCAGCGCTCAGTATGCGGTGCGAAGGGATCTTGGCTTGCCACCCTAGACGCTCTGTTACGCACATACTCACAATGTAGATTCCACCGCAGATCACAAGTAACAATAATTCCGAGTAGTTTTATTTTTTGGCAACACGGTATTACATCTCCATTTATGGTATGCACTATGTTTATGTGTCCGGTTCTTGATGTGTGATTCGAAGTAACTGAGACTTGCTAACATTAAGTGGCATTGTTTTGACGCCAAATTTATATATTGTTTAGGTAATTTTGTAGAGCCTTTGAGTCTTCTGAAGTAGATATGTTTCTGTACAGAGTATTGTATCGTCTACATATTGGAGGATACTTGACGTCACAAATCAGGTAGGTCTATCATAAAGATTGTAAAAAACAAATGACCAAGTACCGATCCCTGCGGAACTCCAGAAGTGACAAAGAAATGTGTCAGATAATAACAAATAATTGTATAAAGAACATTCACGTGTAGCATAATACATTTCATATTTGGCCATTTTGGGGAATTTCACTTATTTTAATCTGAATATTATCCATGGGAATTTTAGTGCTCAATTATTACAAAGACAAAAACGTTGATATTTAAAATATGCAATTACCCTACTTGACTTAAAACTAAATTTATGTATTCGATTGTTCAAATCATGTATTAAAATGGCTCTTCAATATACAAAAAGTAGTTTGAAGTCAACTGAATGAGGTTAATAGTTCATTGAATTTGTTCTCCTACAGTTGTGATAAATTAAATTAGCACATTCTTGTTGCTCACTGAACTATACGTGTCACAATTATTTTTCTCGCAACTACTGATTCAATTATAGTTGATTTTGAAGCGAGTAATAAAACAGTTTTACGCCTCGGTGTCAGAGACTTTAGTCGCTTTAGATAAAAGTCAGCAATGTCGATGGCACCACATCGTTACACGTTTGCAGGTGGAAAAAACGAGCCCAGCATTGAAAAGTTTTTATGTTTATTGAAAGAGAATTTAATCAACATTATACGTCACGATTGGGTAAAATAGTCATTAGAAGTTGATGAGTTCTGAACGTAGTGTGTGTAGAGCGTTGTATCATGGACGTCGCTTTGTGGCAACCGGTGGACTTCAATATCGTGCGCTGCCTTTATCGTGATCTCTATGCACCATTCGCTCCATCCTCCCATCATCAATTCTTCGACTTCTCTCTTTAGAGCATGTCTGTTTTTCATTACATCTCCCAGCTCTCCACTTCTGTATATTATCTTCCTTCCTTCCTCCCCTCACCTTCTCCACACACTTTCCTTCATTACTTTAAATCACCTCTAGGGCTGGCTACTTCTTTCCCACGCAGGCTCTTATCCCATATACATTGGCCTTTGACCTGGCCTGTCTATTCGCCTGGCAAATCCCGATAGATTCAAAGGACTGACGGAAAATTGATATGTTGAGACAAAGACACGTCAAATAAAGAAACTCCCCTAACATCAATTCCAACTCTTCAAATAGATAGCTTGACTTTTTATCGCAATCAGTTTAAATCGTGTTATCGACAAAAAAAACATGAGTGAATAAGTTGTTTACTAAATTCAGAACTTACAACCACTCCCATTGTTATCAGTTTTGCACCGAACACCATCAATGTATTAATTATAGCTATCGAGTGCATTTAGTTTTATCTCTGACTTTCCGGGTGACCCCTCGCCAAACGCGTATTGTCTCAAATCAGCCGAGTGTGTGGAACATGTGACGCAACTTTTGTCACCGTGCGATTTATGATATGATACAAACAAATTCTGTTGGGCGTATTGATCTAACAGGGAGCAAAATAGCGGCCTGCCTCGTGATGCATTTCAGAGTTACTATGTTGTGAGTCGGGGGTACACCAACACACGACGCGTTTCACATATTGTTTTCGATACAGATGTGATATCAAACCGAGGAGACAGTTATTCACCTGGAAGAAGATACACATGGATAACTTGACTAACCTATAATATATTTTTATTGACGCATTCAATTTGAATATTCATTATTTTATTATGAACTCGATACTTTAATCTATTTCTGATTAGCATTTCTAAGAAACGGTTCCTAAGAATTATCAGAGTAATTTTTCTAGAACATTTCACACCTGAAATCAGACAATTCCATATTCATCGAGGTTCTGTGTTAACAGTTCTTGTATTTCATTGAACTATCACGTAGACCACCGAGCAATGTATTTGCACGATTCATGTATTTCACATTATTCATTTCCATTTATAATATAATCAATTCCGAATTTAAAACAATGTAATTCTTCACCATAAAATTACGTTTCAGAAATCAAGCAAGAAAAGTAGAAAAAATAAAGAAATTCATAAAATTAGGACAAATCCAGATTTTATAAATCTATCTTATCTCTTTTATTAAATTACATTTTGTGCAGAACAAATCAATTGACATATACAGTGAAATAAAACAGCCGTTATTTTAGAAAATGTGTAAGTGTATTTTTAACTATGTTTTTATGAGAATGTATTGCGTATTTAAAACAAAATAGAGTAACAGATCGAACAGCAAATTAAGCCACATAATAAACAACTGCTCGAGTTTCCTATGTGTGCGTGGTACTTGATCAGGTCGATGATTCCTGCTTCCAGTGCAGTCGGTTCCAGGTTCGGTTCCCGGCTCGGCCTAGGTCCTTTACCTATAAATACGGTTGTAGCATATACACGAAGTTATTTGCAAGCACGGGTACCGAAGTACCGATGATAGGGAGCGAAGCTTATCTGCTTACTAATGTTGGTGGAGGTGCCGGGTTCTTAGGGATTGCTAAACACGCCTCTCTGTACGAGAGGGCCACTGCTTAATTCTTGACCTCTTGTCAATCGGAGGTCATGCTCGGTGTTTATTGTCAGACTTAAACACTGAAGGACGGGTGGATAGGAAAGTGATGCACAAAGGGGACCTAAGATAGAAAGTATATCGTGCACTATACGTACTAGATACAATATAAATGCACTACTACTAAATATAATGTATGATAACTTCATGGGTAGATAGTTAATAGGCACGCTTTTGTTTGAGTTACCTCTATATATAATTTTATTCAAGTTAATACAAAGGCCCTGTGGTCTACAAACGTAACTAAACAGTTGTGTCTACTCGCGAACGAACGATGAACAATTGAAGGCGGGAAACCCGGTATTGGCACTAGATCCTTCCAGAACAACGCGAGGCCACTATGTTCAACGTCACGGGCGATGGACGGACACTCCGGCCCCCACCCCCACCCCCGCCCCCACCCAGCGAACTGGTCATTTCAAATAACACACCGTTTAGCCAGCTACGAGCAGCTCGTCTGTCGTCTCACAAAAATATATATATATATACTAGCATTAACAAAAGAATCAATGTCACCAACTAAATAAACCATGTCTATAATGCTATTCTATGTAAATATAATTTTTAAATAATATATTAACCATTTATAGTTATTTTGTAATCATTACATTGTTTCGTTTTATCAATGGAAAATGGTGATTTATATACAACTTAAACAATAACAAAATGATGTAATTAAGTTATGTATAACTTATATTCTTTAAGTTAATGAAAACATACCATTAAAACAAAATACGTTTAAAATTGCGCTTACGTTATAAAACTTAAAGCATGGTTCTGTAAATAGAAATCTTGTTAAAACGTAAAATATTTTTTTCAAATCTAATTTACTATTTGGTTTCAAACCGATTTGGAAATTTAGCGAACTAATTGCCATTATTTCCTTGCACACATTAACAACTTATGGCTGTTCCACCCTGTTTTTCATTTCCTAAAATATGCAATTAGTAAAAATATAGTGAATGGAATTGATACCTGGCTCTATTAGAACATCAAAACAATTTTTTCCAAATTTTTCTGATCGGGCACACGGCAAATATTGCATCATCAATATAATTTTAAACTGCAATTTCATCTAGCACATGCGATCAACGTAGGGCATTCATGGTTCGGTTTCTGTGAGATTAATGTTCAACTGTTTATCTTAAATTTACAGAGAGAAAAAGATTTTTCGGAATCGTGCTTCCTGCGAATTTTTCCGTTTGGTGGTACACATGGACCAAAAATACCGGAAAACCAACAAATTCGTAGAACATAAGTACTATAGTGTTAAATCCCACTTTTTATCTCCTAGAAACTGAAGAAAAACAGTTGAACATTAATCTCACATAAACAGAACCATCTACGTTGAACGCTGTGCTAGATTTGAGGTTTAAAATTATATTAATGATGCAATATTTACCATGCGCCCGATTAAACTTTTTTTTCAAAATTAGTTTTAGTGTTTTATAAGCGCCATGTTTCATTATTCTATTCACAAAATTTTTCCTTAGTTGCATATTTAAAAAAAAAAAGTAAAAACAGGATGGAACAGCTTTTACAAATTTATTTTAATTTTAATATATGCAATGAAATCAGTAAAATACATGTCAGAGTTTTTTTTAGTGTTGTGCATTTTGTAGTACAAACGTCTAGCTTGAGCGTATGCCAAATTAAATAGTTTACAGTCTAAATTAAAAATAGACTCGTGAATTTTTCACAATTGTTTTAGAATATAATCACATCCTATTAATATATGACTTCACATTACCAACCACATATGAAATCCTGTGTAGAACTCAAATAACTCATTGTTCCCATCAATCAGGGCATGAACCGTGACGAACCGAACCACGTGTTGATATCCATGGTGGCCCACTCTCACAACAATCACATTCTGTCAACGCGAGCTAATCATTAATCTTACCCTCGTTTAGAATAAAAACTCGACCAGTTTTCATGCGGTCGATAGTTAAAATTTGTTTTTCTCGCGATTCCTTGTTTTTCATAATGAAATAGGCCTTATATATGTATTGCATTTTTGTTTTAAATACTAGCAGTATATTGACAAACTTTGATCAATATAAAGTTGGACCTTTGACGTATCTATAGATTACACACATCTCACTTTTCATTCATAAATTTGCCTCTGATGCTAACCACAGTTAGGTTGGCTTTAGTTTGAAAGAGAGATAAATCACTTATCTTTTAAACAAAACTTTGTTTTAAATATTGTTGACATACCAACACATTATAAAAACATGCAAGATATACCAATATTATTAAAAGGTGGTTGAAATTCAATGTTTCAATAAATACATATGATGAAGTTACGCCAGCCTCATTTATAATTGCCGAAGGAAGCTTATTCGTATTTCAGTTTACCTTATGCTCGATCATGTTTCGGAAGAAGTTGTGAATGTCAGAAGTGTTGGGTCGTTTCGAGGTCTTGTTAAGGACCCTTAACGTGTAATTGAATTATTATATTTTGTGTCATTTGTTATGTATTGACTATATTTATGAGTTTACCATCGTTTAGATTTACACAACTGTAAATAAATTGAAATTGTAATTGTAATTGAGTCAGCATAGTAGGTTTACTGCGAATATTTTCTTCGATTATAGTTGTATAGGCAGATAAAATGATAAAACACGGTAAACATGTTACTCGTATCTTGTTCTTGGAAATCATTTGCTAAAGCCAGAAGGAATCTTTCAAAGCTGGATTGAAATCAAACACAACAAACTCAGATTTAAATAGGCTGTGGAAAAAGAAGCTTGACATAGGATGGTTGTTAACTCTATAGAAAAATATGGATGGTCTTTTGAAAAACAATATCCACAGGAGCATAAAATAATATTGCTTTGATGTTTGAAAAAGGGATTCTTACTAACAATGGGGAGATCAATATACAAATGAAAGCTACCATTGTATTTATTCGTAAACATTTCACATTTCGTCTTCTGACAAGCAATGTGTTTCTGCTTGATCGACTTGGATTCATTATTTCTGTGTTTATCTTATCAGATCGAGTATGTTGTTCGAGTATGTTGTGTGATGAGTATGTTGTTGTTGTTGTATGTTGTTGAGTATGTTGTGTGTGTTGAGTGTGTAATTCATTCGAATCATTAACGTATTACGTTAAATAAATGTATCATGACCTGTGTAATATCATAAATAATAATAGCACTTAAAATACAATTTTCTTGCTACTCACATTTTGTCTCCAAGTAGAAAGAATCTAGAAAATATTAACAATATTTTGCAACATTTTCGTTGAAGTTGAGATTGCACAAGTGTAGGGGCCTATACCCAGATGGTCTCGGTCCGCTTTAAATTATAGTCACCACTGAAATCACTTCTGTGTGACTAGGTGAGTAGACCCAAATATAAGAATTTTGAATTGATGTTCTTGTATCATTTTTTTTTAAAACGTTAAAAACTGATTTGTAGCTATTGTCCCGTTGCAAGATGCAACCTCCCACTGAAGCTAGCTCCACCTCGCCTAGCACGGCTTGCTGCAAGCGCTCCCTGTGATTGTGTTTATATTGTCTGAAGGGTAGTTAGCCGTTACAACTGCGGGGAGCTCCCTATATGAGACGAGGTTTTATGGATCTGTCTTTACGACACAGTTGGCTTTCAGATTACAGCGAGTTGCTACTCAAAGAACCAACCGATGTTTTGATACCTAACTATAACCAACGACTACTTACTATTTATTTATACTATACCATCTTACTTTTGATTGTGGTTTTAATATAATATGTCCACCGTTCTGATAGTTACTGTTCTGATACTATACTTTGTTGTCCTGGTATTGACCTATTTTATACTTTGATCCATTTATCTGTAAAGTGCAAGGTAGGTTAAACTTTATATAATGTAAAATATGTTACTTAAACGTTTGACGACATTTTGCTTGAGTGCTTTGAAGAGGCATTGGGAATCGGCTTTGAAAAAGTTCCTAGAAATGTGTCACTTTATTTTTGGATGAGCGTAGCGAGCGTAGCGAGCGAAGCGAAGATTCCATTTCACTACACTGGAGAAAAAAATCCGGAATGTTTTTTTTTCTTTTTTTTTTTTGTATTTTTGTGTGCTTGTTAACACGATTCCGCTAAACCGATACTCCGATTGCGATGAAATTTTATGGAGGCCTTCGAAATCACTGAACTTAGAACTGCCACGTTTTGAGCGCAATCGGGAAAATTTTTCTTATAAAAAACGCAATTTTACGATTTTTTTCGATTTTTAAAAAAATTCTTCGACTTATAACACTTACATGCTTTATCCGATTGTAATGATTTTTGATTAGAACCTTAATTTATGAATTAAGATATTCGTGTGAAATTTGAGCTTAATCGAAACATTATTTCTCATGAAAATCGAAATTTTACGGGTTTTTTTCTTTTTTAAAACAATTCTTTGACATATAACACCTACATGCTTTATCCTATTGTAATGATTTTTTTATAGAACCTTAATTTCATGAATTAATATACTCGTGTAAAATTTGAGCGCAATTGAATAATTATTTCTTATGAAAATTGCAATTTTACGATTTTTTTCTTTTTTAAAATTACGTAAATATTATGATTTATAAAAAAATTAAGTTAATTTTTAATTAATTTAATTTAATTTAAAAAAAATCTTCGAATAAGTAATGATTTTTTCACAGAACAACAGAAAATCCGCGTAACTCAATGCAGCTCAATGCACCAATTACGCTCATCCAACAACGCGGCGGGACTTAAGCGTTTCCTAGTTTTAAATAGTTATTCATTGTACGGTGGGTAACTCTTAAGTAACAGAAAGGTATAGTAAGATCATAGTGATATAATATTATAGAATTAATAAATTAGTTATTTGTACCACAAGAATGAAACCAGTATCAATTTGAGCAGCACAGGCAATTAAAGAAAGATGTGTACTATTTTGATGGTGGTAATCGAAAATGTCACCTTTAAAATCCGATACCCCCACTTATCACTTTCGATTATATTAACTACAAGTAGAACATTACATGACCTGCATATATACCAATAACAATAACAATTAACTAAATGCTGTAGATAATAAGTATAACTTACAAATAATGAAGTATTTTCTTACTTCAGAATGTAAATTAAATAGGATCGCAAGGGTTCTCAAGGTTCCAGCTGACTCTATAGGTATAAAACGGTAAAACCACCTAACTCGGAAAGTAACTTGTAGACATTTATGTAAGGAAGTCATTAAAACTGCAATTGATAGCAAATGAAATTTGTTTTGTAAAAGGACGTCATGATACTCTCAAATTATGAGTCCTGTTTTAACGGGAAATATAAAAGTTCGCAACTGTCGAAGTCTCCAGGATGATTTCTATTGAATCGTCACTACATCAAACGCTCTATTAAGTGATGCTTTGGAGAGCTTTTATGGCAGCTAGTTAAAATCAAACGACATACTTTTACATCTTTCGTTTATTACACTGACCGCGCTATGAAGAGTAAAAGGGAGTTATATGTGTTTTCAATCGCTTCTCTAAAGCCACATTTTTATTACGTGATGCGATGAGATGACCACGTAAAGATCTTAATGTTGTATTTCCTACAAACTTGGGCTTTAAATGAAATACAAACAACGAGTATACAATTTTCAATATTTATTTGTGACCCGTAATAAAAAAAAAACACATTCATAGTATATTAAAATATAACTTCCAATTCGAAATAGTCATATATCAGTCTGAACCTAAAATTAATAATTGAAAAATTTAATTAGTGAAATATTCACGAATAAACTGAAACATTGAATCTTATAGTCCGATTTAAAACCGTTTATTGTTAGCATTACCTTTCAACAAGGATGACATAAAATGTGTTGGTGACCATGGTGGTAAGATAGGAGTGGCTGTTCCAACACAGAGAATGATAATTATTGACCCGGCACTTCCACCATTTTTAATGAGCGGGCAAACAACCAACACACGAACGAAACATTATTATTTTGGTATGCTACCAGGCAACAGAAAGTTCATCGAATATCGAGTTATTAAATGTATGTATCCTTCTTGGATGACTACCACTTTTGGGTACACCCGTACCCGTGCTTGTTAAATGAACCCATATACACACTGTTGTCTAGTAATTCTGCTGGGCAAGACAGTCTGCTACTGGCGACCATGCGGTAAACCACCCAAACAGACTCAGCGATCTTGCTGCACACAGCCTGTTTTTACGTAATACACAATGGAAGATAGTTCGATTACCAGCCTTCCTTTGTTCACTACAGCCTATTATGTTCCGTTGTAACCACGATCAAACAGAGGTGGAAGGAAGGATGGGCTAGCAGACGCAATTGAATAGTATAATTACCATGCCCACAAAGCCTGTCTACAGATGTCTGCTCGTCATTTGCAATCGGGCGGGCCTGGGCATTCGGCGACCTAAATCAAACGATGAGTGATCGGGACACATAATGTTTGTTTGGGGTGCCCTACAGGTGTACAGGCGTACAGGTGTGCTCTGTTACTGTTGGCTAATGCCTAATCAACGGTTTCGTGTCCGAATGAACGGTTAGAGTGAGAGTAATTTTGTGCCTCCTTTCATTATTATTTATTGAGCGAGCGAAGCGAGCGTCTCCACTTGACTCTTATGGCTCGAATGTCTGTTTTTGTTTTTTTCTGTTACTGCTTCGATACAGGTCGCACCGTTTTTTTTGATCGACCTGAAATTTTGCACACATGTACATACCACCTAGGCGGGTTGCTGTATAGTTTTTGAACAAAATCCGATCGTTGGTTATAAAAAATAAAAAATAAAATAAAAAATAAAAAAATAAAAATGTACCGATCGTTATGAAATTTTGCAGGGTCAATAAGTACAACATTCTCTCCTATTTTCCAAATTTTCAGCTAAATCGGTCAAGACCTTAAAGACTTATTGGTAATCATATTTCGAAAAATGATGTTAAAAATGAAGGAGGCAGTGAAGATACAAAGATACACTTTAGAAGGCATGACGTGAATTAGAACAATGCAAAGATGTTGGAATAGTATAAAGTGTACAATGTCAATATCCAGTTAGGCCTACACTGTGTGGTGGGCCTTATGGGAATGTCGTACTCGGGTCATGTTGCACGTACCGGTGCTCGCTCAACAACGCGTCCAACTGAGCGTTTTCCTAGTTATTTGAGTAGTATAACACACAACTAACGAGTTATTTATGTAGGAGAATGTTTTTGAAGAACTAAAGTAGTGTTCACTAAAAGTTGAGGTTATCTCATCCCTTTTTGGCCGTTACATTTTTTAGTAAAAGATATCTTAAATATTTCCACCTATATTTGTTAGTAAAATATTTGTATAACGAATATTTTTACAGTATATAACTCCCCGCCTGGGCCCGGGGAAGAATAAAATTGGCTCTGCTAATCGTAAAAGGCGATTCAAGAGAAAAAGTCCATCTCGCAAACATCAGCTAGCAAATTGGGGAGTTCTCTCCGAAACTAGAGGCGAGCTCTGGCAGTCGTCGTCAGAGAACCCTCTTCCTTCTCTTGACGACCTCCCCGACAACGACGACGATCATGACAACACGAACGATGACAACGACCACGACGTGAAAACCTCCCCTTTCCACCCCCTACCCGTGGCTGATTCTGACCAGCATGGGCTCCTCCTCCCCATATCCCCTAGGCTAGAGTGGCGTACTATGACCTAACGGTTGACGCCCCCCTAATCCAAATAAATCTAAACCTACAATATATAACAATCAATAATTAGGCACAATAAATCAACAATAACATAATTCGTTATTTTGGATATGCAGATGGGATCGTCTAATATTAAAAAGCTCGATTAGAATACGTTTGGTTCACGTTATAGACACTTTCCCAGGGTTGTGAAACAGAACCTTGTCTAATATTTTGCGTGCTACATTCAATGTTTTATTCAGATGTTTCACTATCGTCCAGCTCCTGGGAAGCGCAATGATGTAATTGTACCTCGCTGTGGCGACCCGCGCTGAACACTTCTTTGTTCGACTCACGCAGAATTAAATACGCCTTTTCGAGGGACTTTAGTAAAATGTGTTTTCTTTACTGCCACCTAGATTTCGAGGACTTTAACAATAGCTGGGCCTCATTGTTATGCAAGATCTTTAAAGAAGTCAGTCGGTGCTTTGCGTGCGCATCTTAGCTAGTCTTTACACTGACTTATGTTGGACTTCAGGCTGTTGAATACTGGTGAAAGGCAAGAGTTCGGGTTGTATAATGATACAAACGAATACAGACAACTCATAATGTAGTAGCAGAAAACTACTAGGACCTTTTGTATTATTTCAAATAAATCAAATGTGAAATTTCTCGATGTGAAATATCTTCACAAACAAACTATTATGAATTAAATCAGTGTTGTTGTTTATGTGCATAAATGCACGGTGCGTATGAATGTGCTTGTGATTTCTTACAAATTAAGTTTATTGGTAAATGAACAAAGAACAACCCATACAAAGCACAAATAAAACTTGAGGATTAACGTAAAAATACAATAAAATATAAAAGCTTATACATTATTGTATGTAGTATTGTACATTACCTTTGTAAGTTTTATTCTTGGACTAGGTTCGAATCGCCTTCAATTATACATTATCATGGTTATGATGTCATATCAATACCCTAATCTCGCACTCCCTAAAACTCTACGCATGTAATCTAGTGAAACGAACGTAACGTTTAAGAATCTATATTGCATCTTTCCCTCCATTCTTTTACGCTACGTTAAACGTTAATTTAAATATTGTTAGAAGTAATTTGCTCACTGTGGGCTAACAAATAGAATAGAACGCCATGGATCAATTAAAACCATTGTTTACAAAAGGCATAAAATATTCAATTCATTTTTAGATAATTGCGCATCCGAGTGAAAGCAGTCTAGTGAACGCTACCGATAACGGGAGTCAAAGCTCGTACAAAAGAGCTTCCATTCATTCAGAAAAACGAAGTTACCAGAGTAGAGAATTATCAAACAAGGTTGACTATTCACCGGTGAAAAACAACTTTTGTTACTTAGTGGGTACCCACAAACTATAAATTTATTTAATAAAAGAGCCCAGAGAAGTGTGCCGTGTAAAGGAGAGTGTAGGGTTCCATGTGCTGAGTGTTGACAGGATGCTAATGAGAATATGCTTACCTGGTGGATATATCCTTTAACATGTTTATTTTATTGTGTAATTATGATACCCTACAACAAAATACGTTGTACGCAATGGTAAAATAAACAAATGTGAAACATGCATAATAAAGTGCATGGCACGACATCACTGACATTTTAAATATAGCTAGCTCGAGTTAAAACTAATGCTAATTCATTGTTTGTCTACTTATGAGCCCTTTATGACGTATATAAAAAACGTTACATGGTTGATCTACTCATTTAATTTCATACAACTTACATTGGCATAAATAAATTAGGTATTTTACTAACGTAGGCCTAATGCTAGTAAAATGTCAGTGAAAGGTTGCGGTTCATTAACAAAATGTGTTTAAATTAAATTTGATTAAAATTAATTAAAACTGTTTAAGGAATAAGTGTACTCAGGTAAGTTGACGAAAGATGCATGGAAATATCCCGTTATATATATAGCTTAACAATGTTAGCGCCAGGAAAGCAATTAACGCATGCACTATAAGATTCACGAATATAGTGTAAGATGGGATTATATAAAGGAAACTTGTTGTCTGAGTGGGACTCATTCGAGGTAAAACTATTTACACCTGGTGACGTATGGTTGATTCGAGTATCATTTATATAATTAAATTTATTTCTAAATGAATTATATATATTATGCAGTGGAGTACATATCTGATAACGAGAAACGTAAAACATGTGTTTAAAGGAAGTTTTTCAACTGGTTTTTCTTTATCAGTAAGTTAACTCTGTATTGTTTTACGTAAATCTCAGAGAAAGCTTCCCCGACTTCCCCTGCTGGTAACAGTATATGTTACGGTTACCAGTGGAACTTCATTGGACATGTTGGGTAGACGTAGGGCTTAGTGTAGAACTCTCAGCTCAAAGTATATTGCTGCCATACGGAAGGCGGAGCTGTACTCTGGGGTGTATATGGGCAATCTAAGTCGGGGCAATAACTCACAATTTGAACGGAGCGGAGAGGAAATTGTCTCAGTCCCTCCGAGCGAGAAGATTCATAAGAGTTTGTTGCCAACACCGTTGACTTATGTTAACCTACCTTAGGTTACTTTACAATATTACCAGGGATGGAAGGCATTGTGTAGATATACGTACCGATATATTACGTAGAACAAGGGGCGATAGAGGTATCTCAGTGTAGGGGAACGAAACTTTCAAGAAGTTGCTGTTTCAATATCTGTAGCCGGGAATCCGTACGTCGGCTCATTTCAAGTTTCACCCAAACAATAAATCAATTAATTATAGTACAGAACAGCTAAAGTTAATTATATGTTTTGTAAGAATATAATATACTGTTCTTTAATGAAATAAAATGTACACAATATTCTGTTCATAGTTATGTTGAAGGTAGCTGATTAGTCATAGAAATATCGTATATTGTGTACATTTTATTTCACTAAAGAACCATGCATACCCTACAAAACATTTATAATTAATACAATACAACCCTGTTTGTTATTTCACTCTTCTATTCATGTCCTTACTCGACATCCATCTGCAACTAGGCAACCTGTTTGCTATAGTGAGTGTCCACTCTGCATGTATTTTATAAACAATGCCCCTTGTTTACGAGTTCAATAAAATTTACTACAGCACGTTGTAAACACGTTAGTCATGTTAACCCACTTTACGCGCAAGTTTATAGTAGCAGTGAAACGAAGAGAGTATGTACTGCGAGTGCAAAAGATATTTGTTTTACACCACAGTGTAAACAAAAATCTAACACTTCGTTGAGAATACTCTCGATGTTTGGTACCTTTTGTCGAAGTTAGAACTTTACTAACAATTCGTTCATAAAAACTGCATTGAAAATGTTGCATAACTTTACTTATGATGTTTGTCTCTTTAATTCTTGACTTGTGTGTATGGTGAATGTCACAATTTAAAGTTTAAAACAATTCTAATATTCATTACACTGTTGATATTCCCCGTACCCTCCTTCATATTGCATTACATTCAAAGTAATTGCACTTACCCTCAAACATCAGATACGTGATGTAGGGTAGACAACTTCGTTATAAAAGTAAGATCCAATTTAATACAATTTACAGTTTATTTCTTATTCAGAATTCGTTTTACTGTTGACAAGGTACATAATAAATACACATGGCCTAGTTTGTATTACACAATATTGACGGTATCGTTGAAATTTAAAATCATTTAAAACACACAGGTTGCTGGTCTTAATGCATTTCCATACATTGAGGAAAGACAATGCACATTGCAATATGACGTAATATAAATAATGTTAACTTTAAGTAGGAGTGTATTAAAGTAGGCATTGGTTTCCTGTATTCAGATATATTTAACAAGATTTCTTTGGGCCAATATATTCCAACCATGCTACTTCCTCCTCGTTGGCTCAGCCTCCACATTTCTTTACACATTACCTAAACTCTCAGGTTTTTAGAAGTGTAGTAACTGGTCTAGCATAGTGTGTGATAAAGCGCATGTTGTCGTGCTGTAGATAACCTTGAGCGCCTTGCGCGCCACCTTGCAGTGCATGGCGGGTGCTTTTATTATCTAGAAGGAGGTGTGAGATCAGATATGTAAGAGGATCGTGGAGGGAAAGCGAAAGTGGGGATTATATCCTGCGTCCTTTGAGGGTGTAATATCTTGGGGAAAAGCCCTTTTTAATTAATTGTAAACTTTGGATTAAAGTAAATCCTCCTTCATATACATGACCTCTTTACATTGTCAAACAGGTGGAAGAAAATATGATACACGTGTTGCCATTTATGTTCGTGATCTTTTACATTTTTTAACAAATATTTCCGTATAAAAAGCGATTGAAAGGACTTTTCTCAGTAAAAACATATTGCAGTATTTAATTTTATGTGGAATATTGACTACACTCATTATTTAGTAAGATTTTTCACTGTTACTCAGAACGCAATTACAGTTATTTGTTTTACTCTGTAAACAGTGTATTAAAATTGAAAAATTTTGGGAAATATATAATTTATTTTAGATCAACTATCCGAGTACCGAACCTGGGTCTCCCGATTGCCGGTCAGATGCTTTACCCCTAAGCTACAGAGACTGTTAACTTAATATATATAAATAGCTTCTGGATTGGTGTTGCAATTTAGAAACCAGCAATCGGGAGACCCGAGTTTGATATCCGGCCAACATAAATTATGTAATTCCTGGATTGATTTCTATACAGTTTGTTTAACATTGAATGTCGTTTTAGTATTTTCTTGGTTTGGTTTTGTTTATGGTCAATGTATTACTTTGGTTTTACGTACTGTTTGTTCGGTTTGACAACTAGATTTACTTAAAAATGTATAAACTGTTGAAAGTAGTAAGAAAGTTAACAGATTTGAAATTGGTTGACAATATGGTCTAAGTCGTAAGTGAGCTTTTACGATAGATCTAACAGAACATTTTAGACGTTTATCAAATTTTGACATGGTGAGAAGGATGGCCCAGAATTGTACAGCGTGTTTGGCGGTTCCTATATTTGTAGCATTTCCCATCAGCATTATAAAACTTCAAGCTGTTCTAGTTGCCATGCTAAAACTGAAATAAATGTGTGCTAACTGATTAGGCATTCATCCATTCCCCAGAGTGAAACATTTAAAATAAAATAGAGGACAAACTAGTTTGTGTTTTGAAACCACTTTTTGTTTTCTTCTTTATACGGATATGCGCACATAATATCATTTGTTGAGTACAATAGAATAATCAGTTTTAATTTACTATGTTTTAATATTCTCATAAAATTGAATTAAATCCTGTTTTTCATCTGATTAAAAAAGTAAATAAGTGTCATGATTCGAAACAAATTGAGATCCTGGGTCACTGGATAGCTTGTTACTTTACATACTCAACTAAGCAAATTACAAATTACAAATCAATGAAGTAAAAGACATCCCCTGTGTCATAAGGAAAATAATCAACACTATGTGAAATAACGTCATAGGCTATTCTATCTTCGTACTCGTCTTCGAAAAAGTTTTTCAATTCATGTTATCGAGTTACAGTATTTGAAATTGGAATTGTTATTATTTAACAAGAGCGGGTGATATACTGACAAACTTCAGAGCAAAAATTGGCATCCAATGGAAAACTAAGAGTTACTTAGCACCTGTTAGAGCTTTTATCGCAGTTGGCTTTTTGTATAGAAAACTTTTTGCGAAAACTTTCTTTGTAAATAAAGTCGGTCTAATTAGCAATCTCATAGAACAAACAGTTGATCTAAAGTTTCTCTTTTAGATACAACACTTTTAAATTATATCTTTATCAACAGTCTATTGTAAAACGATCGTTTCATGAAATAATTACATTTCAACCGCAGGCCTTTAAGCAATGACTGAGTTGTTTTTTTAAAATTGTGAAACATTTCTTAGACCCGATATCGAAATTAAAAGTTTCTTAACAAAGTTAAACATATCAGTTGTAGATACAACCCTTTAATTTAATATTCGCCAGCTTCTCGTTATAGGCCTAGTAATTAGACAAAATATCAAATCGTAATTTCAATCATAATTTTGTTATGCAATCATTGAGTATAAATATATTTTTCTTCGAATATTGTGACTGTCGTACACGCTCACCAAACGCAAATTTCATTTTGGCCGATAGCTATTGGTTTATAAGAACGAGAGACACTTACAAAAAGTGTACATTTAATGTACGCCTTATGTGACATGGACACCAGAACGTACATGCCCCTATGTACTAAACCAAAACCAGAGCTCTCTTCAGACAGTAAACTAAGATTATTTCCAAGACCATTATACTTGCTCGCATTTATATAAATACCTTTAATGTTTGATTAAATGTGAGGATTCAGAAGTGAATGTTCATTGTGTATAGAATTGAGTTTAACCTCAAACTCAGAAATGCGATTAGATAAGAAAAATTGAGCCCTTCCCCACTCGAGCATCACTGCGCGTTTGTAACGGGAGGGTAGAGGGTGACAGCTGGATGCAGAACTCTTACCCTAATCTTATCCAACCCTCGTTGATGCGCCTTCCCTTATAGGCTAGATATCCCCTCAACTCACCCCTCGAGCCATTACTAAAGAAGAGTGCACACGCGCTTCGCTATGCCATGTTATCTTCATAGGTTATGTTTTATATTTTGACATTACCGTAGAGTCCCAGAAAGGAGAATCACAAAAATGAAACGAAAAAGGAAAATGTTTCTCGAGAAGAAATAAGAGACAAGTTTCAAATGTCAAAACCAACAACAATACATAAAACATTATTGGGCTCCAGTGTTTTGACGTGCAATATGAAACATTGTAAACTTACAAACATTACACAATTTTAATTAAAAGCAACATGATTTTAAACGATCCATCTCCGACCACATTAAAACTCTTCCAATACATTGACGCAGAATTTGCAAATGGGATTTGGTGGAGGTGCCGGGTCCGTTGGTTGAACTAAAACAAACTTGAAAGTGTATACAAACATCGCACAATTTTAATGAAAAGCAAAATGATTTTAAAATATCCATCTTCAACTACATCCATCTCCGACCACATTAAAACTCTTCCAATATATTGACGCAGAAGTGCAAATTAGATTTGGTGGAGTTGACGGGTCCTTTGGTTGAACTAAAAAAACTTGGAAGTGTTAACAAACAACACACAATTTTATTGCAAAGCAATATAATTGAAAATAAAAATTCTTCAAATAATATATTGACGCAGAAGTGCAAATGGGATTTGGTGGAGGTGCCGGGTTCTTTGGTTGAACTAAAACAAACTTGAAAGTGTATACAAACATCACACAATTTTAATGAAAAGCAATATGATTTTTGGATGAGCGTAGCGAGCGAAGCGAAAATTCCATTTCACTACACTGGAGAAAAAAATCCGGATTTTTTTTTTCTTTCTTTCTTTTTTTTGTAATTTTTGTGTGTTTGTTAACACGATTCCGGCTAAACCAATAATCCAATTGCCATAAAATTTTATGGAGGCCTTAGAAATCTCTAAACTTAGAACTGCCACGTTTTTGAGCGCAATCGAAAAATTATTTCTCATGAAAATCGCAATTTTACGATTTTTTTTCGATTTTTAAAACATTTCTTCGACTTAGTTATAACACCTTAATACTTTATCCGATTTCAATTATGTTTTCACAGAACCTTAATTTAATGAATTAATATATTCGTGTAAAATTTAAGCGTAATCAAATAATTATTTCTTATAAAAATTGCAATTTTTTATTTTTTTTTTAAATTATGATTAATTTTAAAAAAAAATTTAAGTTTATTTTAATTTAATTTAATTTAAAAAAAATCTAGAACTTAGTTATAATTTTTTTTACAAAACAACAGAAAATCCGCATAACACAATAGCAGCTCAATGCATCAATTACGTTCATCCAACAACGCGGCGGGACTTAAGCGTTTTCCTAGTAAAATATCCATCTTCAACTACATAAAAACTCTTCAAATAATATATTGACGCAGAAGTGCAAATTAGATTTGGTGGAGGTGACGGGTCCTTTGGTTGAACTAAAAAAACTTGGAAGTGTATACAAACATCACACAATTTTAATGAAAAGCAATATGATTTTAAAATAAAAACTCTTCAAATAATATATTGACGCAGAAGTGCAAATGGGATTTGGTGGAGGTGCCGGGTTCTTTGGTTGAACTAAAACAAACTTGAAAGTGTATACAAACATCACACAATTTTAATGAAAAGCAATATGATTTTTAAGTATCCATCTTCAACGACATAAATACTCATTAAATAATATATTAACGCAGAAGTGCAAATTAGATTTGGTGGAAGGACGGGTCCTTTGGTTGAACTAAAAAGAATTTGGAAGTGTATACAAACATCACGCTATTTTTAATTAAACGCCATATGATTTTTAAAATATCCGTCTCCTACCACAATAACAACTCTTTTAATATTGACGCAGAAGTGCAAATGGGATGGTGGAGGTGCCGGGTCTTTCGGTTGAAGATTGTGACTGGTATTATTCGCAATTATTGCTTCGAGGTTTGAGTCTATTATGGTATTTTTTACATTCGTATACATTTTGTACGGGTGATACTCTTGCTGTAGAACATCAACTCGTTTCTTATCGGGCAACACTCCAAAGTGTAACTGGTTGAGTAGAAATCATTTTCTGCCTTT
Organism: Sweltsa coloradensis; assembly: GCA_024449915.1. Classification (NCBI taxonomy): domain Eukaryota; kingdom Metazoa; phylum Arthropoda; class Insecta; order Plecoptera; family Chloroperlidae; genus Sweltsa; species Sweltsa coloradensis. The sequence goes on from JAMZAV010000080.1 coordinate 1,405,290, forward strand.
GAAGTGACCCGCTAAACATTATTTATAGTGTAATTACCTGACGCAGGTATGGTCGAGGGTTATTTCTCGATTTCATTAATCGGGTAACACTCCAGTTTGTTATGGAAGTCAATAAAAAGTTACAAAATTCATATCAGCCGGGTGGGGGGCTTTTGTTGTTGTTAATTGTATGTAATACGTGGGTCAATATTGACACTCCAAATATATTGATTTAAAGTTTGCTAATGCGTAAATAGAGTTCTCTGGGATCATTTGCCCCTAAACTCTAATCCACAGTAATGTCAGTGTTAAATATTTCAAGTTTACATGTCTGTATTACAAAATATATCATTGTAAATTAAAGTATTGTCTTCATTTGAAAGATTAAATAACCGAATAGGATAGACTTACAAATATATTCTACATAAATAAATGACAATGTATGTATTTATTTATATACTTATTTGTCATTTTTGTGGGCACATTGCAACGGGACATATGTCCCAAAGTGTCATTTACCTTATAAGCCTACATTCACAATATTATATTACCATTGTATAGGGTCTACTTTTAATTATGCGAGGGCCTTGTGAGCACCGAAGCTCGGTTTTTAAGAGCACTCCAATTGCTGGCTCTGAAGTGCTATTTAATCACAAGGGGATGTTTCCACTTCAAAACAGAGAATGAATTGTGGACGTTTAATAATCCAACTGTAAAAATCATGTTATAAACAAGTGATTTCACCCTTCTAGTCAATTTGTCTTTGTCATATGCTCGGCGATAGTAAACGATTGCAAGTATCGTAATTGATTCGGTAATCGTGTATAAATCAGCACTTATTGCTTGGGGGGAGGCACTCGTTGATAAATGGGGATCGGGTGGGAGGAAGCTACTGAGAGAATTGATGCGGCTACATTCCACTCATCCGAACCGCCAATTTGTCCCGCGAAGAGCTATCGAGAACTCCAAGAGCAGAATAAGTGTCTTTCACGGGTGTTCGAAAATTGCTTCCATAAGGCGGCTCCACGTGAAGGGGCGATATATAACTCCTCTTTTATATGCTCTCCCTTCTCACCCCCCACCCCCCACAACCCACCCGCACTCGCACTAACACACCTTGCGCTTGCCTTTAAACAAATTGTTGGCACTCAGGCGGGAGGATGAATTGAGAACTGGGCTCTCACGCAAGTAGGCCTATAGAGTGCATGCGCCATGCAGCCATTCAGGGCATTAGAGAATTGCCCAAACACCTGTTTAGCTTAGAAAACTCTTCACGCACAGGTTTCACAACCTATTAACAACGTCTCGGGTCTCGTTGCGTGATGTTCTATATCTTGGCTCTGAATGACAGAAAGATTAATTTCATTGGACGCAGATATGTCTATCGTTGTAAAATTACATGATAAGTTCCTAGCTTGAAATATCTCCGTCTCAAGGAACGAAATATTTTGGCAATTTATTTTATACAACAAACAATAAAACACAATGAGTGGAATATTTCTCACTCTGTACCAACTTCTCGATTTTCTTACTCTTTCTAAAATTAATTTTTGACAGGAAGTTTTATTGTAAGTTTTATGGATTTGAAAACCCAGTCTTGTTACACAAAGAATGTAGGCTATGTACTTGTATTTTCAAAACACAATAATACATTTTCAATGTTTGCTAAAATGATTATATACGTACGTATAATTACATGCTCTGCATTACGTTATTAAATTCTATAAAATTGAACATTTTTCATAAACAATTAAAGTATCATATTAAATCTTTTATTTATATTGTCAATTTTGAAAGTGATCATCTAGATTCTAGAAGCCTTTCTGGATGATCACTAACAATTGTCAAAGAACAACTTTTACCCGCTACGCACAGGTGAACAATTTATAAACTTAACGCCACTCGTGTAATGTTATCGTACATCACAGGAGCTCTCGTTTTACATTAAAAGCATGTTATTTGTTTACTAATTGGTTTATGTAATACAATTACTAAAGCGTGTGGCTCGTTGGTCTTGTTGTTAGCGTATCTGCTTCCAATGCAGAAAGTCCAGGGTTCGATTCCCGCTAAAGTCAGAAGTTTTTATAACGTTCTGATTGGATCGTTCTGTTCCATTAGGAATTTGTAAAGTGACTTGGAGCCGTCCTTACAACGAAGACATAATAATTTCAGAGTTTTCTGATTCGACTGATTGATTCTGACGTTGATATCGCGGGTGTTCGCACTCCATACACTGATGCTAATCCTGATTAAAAATTCGATCTTGTTGTTATCGCTCATCGTCATTGTCGGCCTCAGGTTCTTGGTCGCTAGATTAAGTCCCACTGAAATTCAAGTTATTACTAGTGGGCAGACTCTAAATAAAATGTATTTTATTTATTTATTTAACAAAATACGAAAAAGCTACAAGGGTACTAATTTTCTCTTCCAGCACATTTCAGAGTTTATCTGTGTTTATCTGTCCGAAATTAATAAGCGCCATGGATGTTGTTCCAAATTGGTATTCTCTATAATATGAATCCTTCCTTTAAAAATATATATAATAATAAAATGCACCTGAATAAAAATTATTTTTCTAGATAATTATTAATACTTATTTTGCAACACAATCAGAGAATGCAAATTTACAAAATTATTCCTTGCGATTAATCATTTACTTACTTACAATAATTAACAAACTATACCTACAAGTGCTACGTATATTTATGATTGGATTTAAATGGTTTTGTGCGTTGTATGTTACTCAATATGGAAACCATACAATTAATCAAATTTTTACATCGATAATTGATAAGTTAATAATCCCGGATATATTTTAGGATAAAGGTGTGTGTATATATATATATATATATATATATATATATATTAGTACTTTAGAAAAAATTTAAAAAAGTGACTACACCGGGGTCAGTTTTTTAATTACTGTCTAAAGTACTAACATAACAATGTCATAGTCGCCTACTATAAAGCCAAGGTTTAACAATATATATATATCCACCCTGCCACACCCCAATCGATGCTTTACTGACGATCACAGTCCTTTATAGATAGATATTCTATTCACTTAGACTAGTACAGTGTACAAATATAACTCTTTACAGAGAAAGTGAATAGTCTAAGCTTTTTTTTAAGCTAAGTGTCCTATCCTAAAGCTCTCTTTCACTGTAGTCCACAATCTTAGTTTGCACTGATTCAACAATGATAAACAATAGAAGTGAAGTCACAAGTAGGCAGTATTGTGGAGCTGTGAGTGACTGACTGAGGATTGGTAGGCTATAGGGGTAAGACTGCCTAAACAATATTGGGACAGGCTCTGAGTGTATACGTGGTTACTTTTCGTATACTAAACTAAAAAAATACCGCACATCTACCGCTAGCAGCCGCGTTGGGTTTGAGCCCCACAATTTGCCTGTCGATCCCTAGATCGAAGCTAGCTTCCTTCCTAATGCAAACCGGGCGGTGAGCAAAGCCTGCCAAGAAATGAGCACATCGCCAAAGATTTCCTTCTTCTCGATGTGTTTGACGCGATTCCGCTATTGGCCGTCGAACAGTCTTATTTTTTACTTCAGATCACACATAGAAGAGATACAAAGGCAACTCCGTCTCCATGAAATTGAGATTTTATTTGAAAAGTGCTCATACTTGAGAACACATCAGAGAAAAGTTATGCATCGCGAACGTATCCTCCCTGTCCTCTCATGTGATGTTTCGTGTAGGAGTAAGATTTGTTTTGTTGTGAAACATTTGCTCCAGTAAATATTTTTTTCTCTGCCGCTAAAAATTGAAAATTAAAATATGTTATTTAAGTTATAACTTATCACTAGGGCTAGGATGTTCCTGACCTCATATTTTTTATATTGGTAATATACATGCCTCAAAAATAGTTAAAAATATGTTTTAAGTCTTACTGATGCCAAAAATACATAATTTATTTATCCTGAAAATGAATATTTTAATACTTTCATCTATTATTATTATTTATTAATACTTAATACGTTCTTGGTGGAGAATAATTCTTCCAGTCCTTTTCGGCCGAGTTTAACTTTTGTATTTCTAATAAAGTTACGCATCACAAAATATTCTCTCTCTTCTTACGTGATGTTTCGTGTGGCAGTGAGATTTGTTGTGTTGTTGCAAAACATGTTATACATTATCTAGCATTTTTCTCGTTTCACGCTATTTTTCGTACGATATTTGTTCACACGTTCCTTCAATATATGCACCCGAAAATAAAAAATAAAACATTTTATCAACATCGGCCTTAAAACGGGATTATTCGTGGATAATCCTCTCTTTACTCATCCGAAACTTCAATCATGCGAACGATAACACTGGCGACGTCGCTACTTTTTGTAAGAGCTTTCTTTTCAGTGTTACGCAAAGGCCACGGCGCTTGAACGCTGAGATGGGATGGGATTACTGATCGATTAGGCTCGCGAGAGGCGGGAAGATGAGGTTACACCTATTGTTTGCTTCCCCTACAAACAAGTTTACCGTCGAGTCAGAAAACATGCTTTCTCGCACTTGAGTCGCACGTCTCGAATCAAGACACACAAGCTCTTCGCCGTAGTTGACACAAATCAAAACACCTAACAAAATCGCGATGGTGAAAAGATTCTTATTCCCTCAAGTAGAAACAAATTTATATTGCAGCGGTGTATATTAAGTTAAGATCATAGCTAGCAAGAATATCAAATCTAATGTGAAACATGAAAAATATTATCATGGCATAGACTAACAAGATTTATTTTCTTCGGATAGGTTTAAGAAAAGTTTACAAATTCTTCCCCAATAAGTTTTTGGAAAGTAAGGGTAGATAAATAAATATGCAGGTAAAACTCATTAAATATATCTGCTTTTGTTGAGCTTTTTAGGTTAATTGTCAAAGTAGACCTATTGGGAATCAAAACTATACTAAACGCCAAAGTCGTTGTTAGAATAAATGATGGGGTTTTGAATTTAGTTTTGTATATGGGCGCGTCAACTGGAGGCCATAATGCGCCATCTACCCTATGATGCTAAGGAGGAAAGACCCATGCTGGATCCAGCCTTATGTAGGCGCAGGAAATATAATGTTCCCGGGTACTCAACACATAGCTCGCTCACTCGTCTAACAACGACTTTGGCGTTTTCCTAATCTTGTTGACTAAGGCGCGTTTATACCCGGAATGAGGAAGACCTGGGTTCAAACCCCGGCCGAGATAGATTTTGTAATTTCTCGATTGTATTAAACAAATTAAAGAACATGTTTTAAAATCTCCCCCAGCGGAATTTTGGGGAATCTTGAACGTGGAGATTCGTTAAACCATGGTCACTGCATGCATTCACAGCCTGACATTCAAAAATGATTTGATGAAAATGATTTCTCCAAGAACAAAATCCGTTTTTGTTAAATTAAATGTGACATTCTCAGCCTATTTATTATTTGTTTAATCATAAGGGAATATGCTCAAAATTTTAGCTGCACCCTTAGGACTGGTACCAGATGTCTGTTTAAAAATTCGGCGCAATCTGTACAGCCGTTCGGTCGTTCTGAAGCGAACTCACTCACTCACAGACAAATTACAAACAGTCTAAATCTCACTTATGTTTAATGGTAAGACTCAGTCGCTTCGCTTTCTCGTCCAATTAATTTTAGAATATAAATCTCGTACCTATTTCGCCTTAACCGCATTTCAAAATATCCACAATAATACTTTCTAGAATTATTCAAAGCTTAATATGGTTTTGTCACTTCTTCACATTTCATTTGTTGTATTTTTAATTGAACATATCTTGGGGGAAAGTGACCAAACATGACATGACACTAGACCCTAGAGAACGAGTGGAGTGAATGGGCATCCTCTTTCCGAATTGCGTTTTACTTTCTTTATTTTACAAAGCAGATTGTATTCCCAACGTTTTGTGAAATGCGAATACAAAGAACTTATTTAATATTCAAATGTTATTTGTGCACAATATGGTCATGCGATGTGGCCGAGATTTATCTACGTAAGTCTATCTTTGATAATATAAAATCATAAAATTTTTTTAGCAAGTTCATGAACTAGAATTGATCATTTTCAAACCAATGTGCTTCATCGCGACACAGCATAGAAACAAATTTGGTGGACATATTTCTCACGAGTTATTAAATTGAGCATTACAAGGAATATTTACAGAAAGCACGTAAGAAGTGCAACACAAGAATATATTCGCTTAAACGACTTTATTGACATCAGACAATCGCTTTTCGCAGCAGTGATTCTTCGACTAAAAGTAATATATAGTGATTCAATAATGGATATCTAATACTAAAACACTTAGTGGCTTTTCTTTTAAACTTTCAAATGCCGTCTACAAAAGTCGGGACTAAAAAGTGCAAGGTTATCTCTTGAGAAATGGTTATGTAAATTTACTGATGGCATAGCGACATCGATGTGAGACATATCGTTAGGGGGGGTTGGCAATGGGTTTCAAGGTTCGAGCGTTCGAGGAAGTCTGGATGTGTGTACTTTCAACGTAGTAAGATGTCAACAGATAGATGTGGCTCAATGCTAGGATGCGGAGTTGACTTCAATAGCCATTTCCAAGATCCTTGATGAGTCTCAGTAACAAGCGGAAACTGTAATTAATAACTTCAAGAAAAACCCAGAACGGGCACAAATTATCCAGACAAATACATGTTTGTTCTAGCTAGCAATCATAATACTCATTCAATCTATATTTTATTCTAAGGGTGTCCACTGACGGAATATTTTTTGAGATCGCATCGTAACTATATACGTCGTGGGAACGTAATAAAAACATCAACACACTATACATTGAAGCAAGGTTAAGATCGTTACAGCTTTGTAGGTCGCACAAAACAAGAACACCTGAGACGTCGCGTGTTGCCCTACAAATGTCTGAAGAGCGAGTACTCGCTTCCATACATCGCTTAATAATTAATTAATGTGTACGTGACTTCGTTCACAAGATAATATAATGCTGTTTTATAACATTGTTAAAATGGTTTAATTCATATCAACCTGAGAGGCTATTTATTGAAAAACATACATTGAAAATAAATAAATTAACAATATCTTTAATATTATACATACACAGCAATGTGTGTATTATGTAACTCAAAAACATACAAATAAATAAAAATAAAAAATAAAAAATAAAAATAAAATAAAATATAATAATAAATAAATAATAAAAATAAATGATAACGTTCATACAAGTCTTTGTTGCTCCCAATCTATGTATATTTATCTAGGTAGTATCAATCTATCAACATTTACTTCGCCTTATTCTTTTTGTTCTGCCATGTATTAGTGTTGTGACCCACATCTAGAATTAATGAAAGTAATTAACAATCTGATAATACACATTTAAAGAAATTTGGATGTCTTCACCTCAAACTCATTGTTTTTGTAAGAAACTGACAAGATTAAATTACACAAATTTATTAACACTCCACACTACTCAACATTGCCAAAGACGTTTCAATGGATGTACCTTCAGAAGGAATATAATCGCAAATTATCAATGGTTCCCCTTCAACATTTAAACACGTCTTTTCGAGTCTCTGTTGCTGTTAAGAATTCGGATTTAAGAAATGTTACTGTCCAGTTCCTCGATCTTTCTATCGATTACGGCTACAAGACTTGACGGACAAAAGTTGTAACATCGTACTAACTTTTCTTTCTACTGCTATTTTATTCCCTAGCAACCTTCTCCCCCTTCCTCCCTCTTCCCATCACAGCTGCTACGCACTCATCCCTTTGGTACGAAGATAACACACCGCAGTGAAAAGTTTGAAGAATACACAAACACCGTACCGTAGTTAAAATGTAACCCATGCAATCATTTAGATTTAGAAAGTCAGTTTTTAAATTAATTCTGGAAAAAAACACTAATAATTTTAATGATAATAAGTTGCAGAGGTTATAAGTGCCCAATAAGTTGACCTCAATCAAACATCAAAAAGTAACATCAAAAAGGAGGGTTCACAAATATTTTGTATTTTATCTTATAAACGAAAACACATATCCGACTAAAAGTAATTTTTCCAATAATTTATATTTTTTTATTATTTACATCAAATTATTAATGTTTCCCTTCTTTTCATTCAACATAATATGACATTGAATATCACTCTAAGTCATTATGCAATATTGAGAGTTTGGTGTAAAGTGTACAATTAATACTGCTGAATTTTGATGGAAGGTAGATGCTCTTATCTTATGTAATAAGAACAATGTTGAAAAAAATGTATTGATCCAAAACAGAAGTAAACTTCCAGATAACATTGAATATTATAACACAACAACGTAACGCAATAAAAAATATATAAGGATTATTGTTATTATTTATTTAACCAAAATTGGTCTCAAATTCACTTTCACGTTGCTGGTAGTAATACGCAGAAAGTAGGGCAAAGTTAAAACTTAAGGTTTACTAAACATTCACAATTTTTTTTATTCTGTTGTTTTAAAGATCTTAGTCCACCTTGCTGCACTTTTTGTATTTATATATTGAATAAATCTATGTGAGCCTTTTTCATCACTTAAATATGGCATCTCAGAAGCGATATATAAATACTAGAAATATATGTTCGAAACCAATAATTTTAAAGTCAGCCTAAATAATACGATGTTTGGTTTCATTCATTAAAAACAATCGTGGTATCGATATTATTTTTATTTTGTCATAACGCGCCACTCCCTCCGTCCTATAGTGGATGTGGGGAGGACAGAACCGTGCTGGACAGCACGAGTCACGGTACGGGCGGGGAAATGGGCAGTTTCTCACGTCGACGGCCAGAGCTCACTTCTTGTTTCGGGGAGTAAAATAGATACTAGCTGACTTTTTCGAGATGAACTTAGCTTCTGTTCTCGCCTTGGGCCAATCTAACCCTGGCCAGGCGGGGGTATCAGCTACCGGCTCAAATGAAGGAAGTTAGGGGTTAAACTAACCTCACATTCTATTCCCAAGTTGCGATGAGGTAACATTCATCATCTCGGGTTAAACTCTCACAAGTATCCAAGTCCGACATGTTACAAGTTATACAAGTAATATAATGTAATAATGAGAAATAATCCCAGTTTTGTAAAGTTTGCCCAGAAGATAAACACTTTGTTTAAATTAGGATTATTATCATATCAAACATATAATGTCATATTATATTAAATACTTCCTCTGAGCCAACTATCAAACTTATTCATTTTGTTTAATTATATATATTTTTTAGTTAAATATGTATCTAATTCTGTGTTTTTAACAGAAATAAATTATTTTGTTTTATTGATATAACAATTGCACATTTTGACAAATATAATGACTCTTAATAAATGGATTTTGGAAAAATAAGTTTTTGGTAATACCGAATGGTCGAAACCAGCATATCCGATACATAAATAGCATTTTAATAAATTAAACGCTACGCTTTGATTAATTTTTTATACATATCTATGGGGTGACTGTGTCAAGCTCTTGAGTTGGATCAGTGTTTTTTTTTAAAAAATACTAATATCTCCGATCGCGTATGTATTGAACGCTAGCAATTTCCACATACTTTATTATTTGAACATTATTATATTATCATTTATTTTTTATCCTTGATGTCTGAAAATTATTACTACTGACAATTTATAACGCTCTGGGGCCCTAGGCTCCATTGTTTCAGTCCCTTAATTTTCTACAGAATTGTACTTATTGATTGTAAATATCAAAGCTAATTTAGTAAAATTAATATGTTTCGTATACGACAATGTGAAAAAGCTTAATTAATGCCTAAAATCTCATTTGTCTCCAATAATTAAAATGAACAAAAAATAATTGTAGTTTCATGTTGTTTAAATTAATGTTGGGCTTTATGTGAAGAATAATATAAAATCATCTGAGTCAATTATAAAAAGTAGGGAAACTCACTCATGAATATATATATAATATAACTTAACATAATAAAATAATCATTACTCATTTCCAACAATGTCGGTAATATTAACCAAATATATTGTGGAGAAAAAAATTAAAACTGTACAAAATATCAAAGTTTTAAAAGCAAATGTTTGTGTGTAGTATATATGAAGGAGCACGTTTTTCTTGCGTCGTCTGTCCGTGATGCCGTCTTGCGGATCAAATAGCTCCTCTGCCTCTGCAAGATCCAAGCCTCCCGGTTCGGAGGAGGCGTTCTATCGCACAAGCTCAGGACCCAAAGGGAATATCGTCTCTTAAACCTTCTTCCAGGCAACTCTCCTGTGTGTGCATCACAACCAATAGCTGCGTCTATTATCCAGCGTACAAAGTGGCCCTCCGACCGCTGTCAATCAACTTACGACAACAATCAGCCAGCCACTTGGACGATAACCACCCGAGAGAATTCTGCTCTGACATAATTTAATCTTGGACATTACAAACTGTAACTATGGGGAAGTTTCGATGTTGACAAATAACGATACACGGAAGGTCTGTATTTAAGTGTGTGAAACTTACGAAATGAATAAAGCTCGATCGTAGCTCAGAAATGGCGTGAAGACAACAACTATACCTACCTTAAAACTATCGAGTTTCTATCAACATGGTTCTTCTAGAGATGCGTAAACAAATTAAACATTATGAAAATTGAACACCATTGCACGAGAAAATTATAGCTTTTTATTTATTTTACTGTCTAAATTGCTTTCAAATAGTTTATTACGTCATTAAATTTGAAATGATAAAGGCCATTGTAAAATGATAAAAGTGCTGTACAAGACTTCTTATAAATCAATATATAACCATTCTAACTTCACTTAAACTAAAACTGCTTAATTGCACACCATTGCACGTGAAAATTATAGATTTTTATTTATTTGACTGTCTATATTGCTTTCAAATAGTTTATTACGTCATTAAATTTGAAATGATAAAGGCCATTGAAAAGATAAAGGCCATTGAAAAATGATAATAGTGCTGTACAAGACTTCTTATGAATCAGTATATAACAGTTCAAAATTCACTTAAATTATAGAGTGTAGACAACACGCAAAAGATCGGAGTGATATTAAGACATTGATAAGATCAAATGCGATGGATAGTATTAAAGCGTCAGTTTTAATTCTTTACTTTACTGAGATCAAACTTTTCTTATTGTACGCATTCAGCACATTTATTGAAACAGAAATATAAAATATCACCCCGTAAAACGGGAACTATAGATTATATTTTGGAAGAATTAAAGTGTAAGATTAAATTATTAAAGGGGTATTTAACCGCTAAACTCAAAAAAAATATTTCATTCAGGCTAACTAGTAATGAATTTAGCAATAAACAGAAAAATTATTGGGGCCACCATGACCTCCCAAAAAGTTGTCAAACATGACATTTTTCGAGCTAGGTCACATCGGCAAAAATCTCCCATAAGAAATAACATGGGGACGATCTTTATGCCCCGTGACCTTGGAGGATTTTGATCCAAAAAAATATTGGCCATTATTGACGTACTCTTCAGCCTTTTCTGTAAATTCTCTATATTTTGTTTTGTAATTTGGGCAAGTAGTTCGGTCAAAATATGCTGATTACCAAGATGGGGTGTGATTTTGGAATGCATATTTTTGCATGTTTGAGGGTATATTTGGGCACAGTTTCAAGACACGATGTTATAAAGTGGCATTTCAGATTAGTACTATGCTCTAGTATCTATGTGGACAGAAAAAGAAGCAGGTCAAAGCCGATTTAAGAAATTTCCCAAAACACCAATTTTCGCAAATTTCTGGATCAAAAAAATTAAAAAATTCGTGTTAAATCACAGTTACAAGATATAATTTTTTAAACGGTCATTTTAGTGTAGTATTGTGCTATAGATCACGTGGTAAAAAATAATTTTTGGGTTTTTTAGCCCCTTTAATTAGTGCGCCGCATTCGTCGCGATTATGTTATAGAGCGCAATTATAAAAATACAACGTTGTAAATTGAAGCTCACCGATAGAAAAATACACAATATATTATTTTGTAACTATAACATATTTTAAAATGATAACACAAACTAGTTTTGATAAAACTGTTTTCTTCGTGTACAGCTGTTCGTTACACCATTTACTTGGACCAGATGTTCAAAATATTCATATAGAGATAACCAACAATTTCCCCATCATAACTCATTCTATAATTGCTTTCAGCGGTAATGCGTTTTTCATGCTCATGAATTTATATGAAATTGTTACATTTGCACCAAATAATTAAAATATGTTACTGTGAAACGTGTGAACATGAAAATTGAGTCTTGTATATTACAACCAACATAAATATATTTGGTGTATACAAGCGTTATTTAACATGTATGATTTATTTTGAAAGTGCTTTGGGTTATCTAAAGATTATGTGATGGTAAAAGATAATACTTGGACCTAATTATTAGTCACCAATTAGAAATAGATGACTAGCTAGTAGCTACTAATCTTAAATCGATCAGTACATTGTATATTTACTGCGGCATATGGTATTTAATATCCACGAGATGTTACAGTTGTGCATATAGCGTACTTGCAAAGAAAGAATCTACATTCACTCATGAAACTAACTAATTACTCTTCAGACACTTGCTTTTAACTCAAATCTTTGGATGCCAATATACCTAACATGAAACCAACAAACAGATTTTCAAGTTCAAACAAAGTTTGCTGAAATTACCTACGACATCTACCTTTTTGTTTATATTTTAACTGTCGTTTCTTAACAGAATATTTAGATGACTATAACGTATTTTTGAAATGCCAAGTGCCAAACATTTGATTCAATATTTTTGGTGCGAATGATTCCATATGTACGGTATAATTTTTTTTAAATAAACTTATTGACTTTACTCTTGCTGTTCCCGTGCGTTAGCAATATATGATTACACATGTGACAGGAGAAGATAAAAATATATCTGTATATCACTGTAAACAAGTTATGTTTGTTTCTGTTAAGTATTTATTGTCGTGTGTAATTTTGTCGTTCTCATTAGAATAAGAAGATCCTATGATGAAGAGTAGTAGCAAATATAGTTGTCAAAACGATGAGTTATTATGATATGAACGTTAATTTATAAACTATGTTCTCAATTACTTACCCCCTCCCAACCCTGCACCCTGCACCCAACCCCCTCTACCCCCATCATCAGCAGCACTCAACCTTCTCACTAACTCTTAGTCAATTAACTTGTAAGAATGGGGTGGAAAATATCCACAAACAACTTACTGGGGGGAAAGTTCCTGCGCTCAAAAACAACAGCAAAGAAAGGTAGAAAGTAAAACACTCATGGAAAGACAAAGACATCCACATAATGATAGCTCATCCCAAAACATATTTTATCTACTGGCCGATTCTCTCTGAAAGAATTTTTTGGGAAATTGTTTTCGCGTGCTCTGAAGTAGTCAAATAAAAAGAAAGTGGCCGAATTGTCGAAAACAAAAGAAAGATGTTTGTATGGAAGAAACGCACCCCATCTTGGAAGGCTGTGGCACTTTGTCTTTCACCGGTGACCCCTCCTAAGGGATCCCCGCCTTATCGATACCTCATTGAATGCGAGTTGGGCGGTATGGCCACCCACTTCCATTGTGTTCTTCGGTAAATAGGATAACAACGATATAGGCCTACCTTCCTTCGGCGATAAATCAAATCACAATGATACTTGAGGATTTTCAGAAGATACCTATGGGCCATTACAGCATCACAGCATCACTTTTGGCTATTACCATCAACAATCGATACAGGTTTATAGGGTGTTCAAAATCATTTTTTATCCCGAAGGTAAACCCCCAACACATTGTAAGTTTTATCAAACTTTTAATTTTTTAAAATACCAAAATTTTTGGGCACGAAAACCGTATTCTTTATTAAAGCTATCACAAGAGTAGGGAGATTCAATATTTTATATAGGAAAACGCTAAAGTCCCGCGCGTTGATGATGCTTTTTAAAGATTTGTATTTGCGAAGGATAATTTACTTTTGCAAGTGCTTGTTTGCTACCTACGCATTGTAAGTGATTTGTCAATTTCTTTTGTTACCTGTCAATTGGTATTATTTACCGTAAAAACTTATATTAAAGTCTTTATTTCTAGGATTCTGGCTAACATTTCAACTTTTTCTTTAAAATGTACTACATCATTACCTTAATGTCCATGTATAATATGAACGTTGAAGGCCCACCGTTTGGTCAGAATTGCCCAAATGGCACGAAAATATCGCACTAAAAGTCAAAAAACTATATTAAAAGCTTTATGTCTATAGATTCTGACTAACTTTTCCAACTTTTTCTTTCAGAAAGCAATAGGCCTACATCACCATTACCTTAATGTCCATGTGAAATATGAACGTTGTAGCCTCACCTGTTTGGTCAGAATTGACCCAAATGGCACGAAAATATCGCACAAAAAGTCAAAAAACTTATATTAAAAGCTTTATTTCTATAGATTCTGGCTAACTTTTTCAACTTTTTCTTGTAGAAAGCAATACATCACCATTACCTTAATGTCCATGTGAAAATAATATGAACGTTGTAGCCCTACCCGTTTGGTCAGAATCGGCCCAAATGTCTCGAAAATATCGCACTAAAAATCGAAAAAAATCGTAAAAGTGCGATATTCATGAGAAATATTTCTTCGATTGTACCCAAAAACGTGGCACGTCTAAGTTCAGAGATTTCGAAAGTCCCCTTAATTTTCATCAAGATCGCATATGCCGTTTGCCCGGAATCGTGCGAACAAACAGACAAAAAAACAAAAAAAACAAAAAAACAAAAAAAACAACCGAGCTAAATTTTTGGGGGGTCAGTGAAATTGAAGTCTTCGCTTCGCTCATCCAATGATGGTTCACGATGTGAGACAGTTAAATGGGTAGAACTTTTAAAACTAAAACAAGTTTCGTTAAAATTTATCAAAATTGAAACTTTTGTGAATTAACAATGAAATAGCATAATAACGTCATAATATTGCGATTAAAGATTAGTCTGATGGATTGTATTATAACATCTTCAAGAGTTGGTTAAAACTATACCAATAGCATTAGATTATCATTTAAAGTAAGAAGCTCAAGTGAATATGATAAAACATTACCGTTAATTGAATATTTGAGTAAGCGAAATCACGAAATCGTGAAACTTTTAAAAGCAACATTGCTGCATGGAGAACAGGCTACCTGAGGCAGCACCGCAGCCGTCAGCATTCTACAATCTACAGCACTGTTATGGAACATATTGTATGTGTTATTACTTATAAAGAAATACCAATAACACTTCATATACAATAAAAAATTGTTTTCAGTTTCTTTAGTAGAAATTTTTTAATGTGTCAACAATCAAATCAATTATTTGTAGCATTGAAACAAATTAAAGGTTAATTTTTTGGTTAGTGGTAGGTTATGTGAAAACAGTTGATATTCAAAGAAGTACATACGCGTTGAAAACACGCTTGAAAATTGGAAATACGAGTTTAAATAACATTTCGATCTATTTTAAATGCGACAAACAAACATTGTATATTGAAAATACATCCACAACATTCCGAAAGTGTTGAACCAACGTTCACAATATATCCAATATTTGATTGTACTTTACACCGGCGATATAAACAAAACGTGCCTACACCCCACGGTTCCTTGAAAATAAAACAAGAACTGTGAACTTTCAAAACAAAAGAAAACATAAACAGGCCGCCCTAGTCTAATTTATTTAAGGGTTGCAAATGCGTAAGCGAGTCCTGGCCACCTTCCCCGTATGTACGATAGGCGGGGAGGGCGGGTAAATGCAGGCGTCGGCACCTTAAGACGGTGACGTGGGAGCGTCGTCTTGATTTACGACGCGTGTAGAGAATGTAGCGTCGCTCTGAAACATCTGGGGGGAGCACAGGAAGGTCCAATATAAATCACCGTCTTGAACTTAACTAACCCGAGACCCAGGGCAGTAGCTATCGGGTAATAGGACCTCAACCTTATGGCCGGACTCACACTGTAGGGGCGGGTACTCTAACCAGCAGGGCAGTAGCTATCAGGTAATAGGACCTCAACCTTATGGCCGGACTCACACTGTAGGGGCGGGTACTCTAACCAGCAGGGCAGTAGCTATCGGGTAATAGGACCTCAACCTTATGGCCGGACTCACACTGTAGGGGCGGGTACTCAAACCAGCAGGGCAGTAGCTATCAGGTAATGGACCTCAACCTTATGGCCGGACTCACACTGTAGGGACGGGTACTCTAACCACCAGGGCAGTAGCTATCGGGTAATAGGACCTCAACCTTATGGCGGACTCACACTGTAGGGGCGGGTACTCTAACCAGCAAGGGCAGTAGCTATCAGCTAAAAGTGACCCAACCTTATGGCCGGACTCACACTGTAGGGGCGGGTACTCTAACCAGCAGGGCAGTAGCTATCAGGTAATAGGAACCTCAACCTTATGGCCGGACTCACACTGTAGGGGCGGGTACTCTAACCAGCAGGGCAGTAGCTATCAGGTAATAGGACCTCAACCTTATACCCGGACTCACACTGTAGGGGCGGGTACTCTAACCAGCGGGCAGTAGCTATCGGGTAATAGGACCTCAACCTTATGACCGGACTCACACTGTAGGGGCGGGTACTCTAACCAGCAGGGCAGTAGCTATCAGGTAATAGGACCTCAACCTTATGGCCGGACTCACACTGTAGGGGCGGGTACTCTAACCAGCAGGGCAGTAGCTATCAGGTAATAGGACCTCAACCTTATGGCGGACTCACACTGTAGGGGCGGTACTCTAACCAGCAGGGCAGTAGCTATCAGGTAATAGGACCTCAACCTTATGGCCGGACTCACACTGTAGGGGCGGGTACTCTAACCAGCAGGGCAGTAGATATCAGGTAAAAGGACCTCAACCTTATGGCCCGGACTCACACTGTAGGGGCGGGTACTCTAACCAGCAGGGCAGTAGCTATCAGGTAATAGGACCTCAACCTTATGACCGGACCCACACTGCAGGGGCGGGTTCTCTAACCAGCAGGGCAGTAGCTATCAGGTAATAGGACCTCAACCTAATGACCGGACTCACACTGTAGAGGCGGGTACTCTAACCAGCAGGGCAGTAGCTATCGGGTAATAGGACCTCAACCTTATGGCCGGACTCACACTGTGGAGGCGGGTATTCTAACCAGCAGGGCAGTAGCTATCAGGTAATAGGGCCTCAACCTTATGGCCGGACTCACACTGTAGAGGCGGGTATTCTAACCAGCAGGGCAGTAGCTATCGGGTAATAGGACCTCAACCTTATGGCCGGACTCACACTGTAGGGGCGGGTACTCTAACCAGCAGGGCAGTAGCTATCAGGAAATAGGACCTCAACCTTATGGCCGGACTCACACTGTAGGGGCGGGTACTCTAACCAGCAGGGCAGTAGCTATCAGGTAATAGGACCTCAACCTCATGGCCGGACTCACACTGTAGGGGCGGGTACTCTAACCAGCAGGGCAGTAGCTATCAGGCAATAAGACCTCAACCTTATGGCCGGACTCACACTGTAGGGGCGGGTACTCTAACCAGCAGGGCAGTAGCTATCAGGTAATAGGACCTCAACCTTATGGCCGGACTCACACTGTATGGGCGGGTACTCTAACAGCAGGGCGTTAGCTATCGGGTAATAGGACCTCAACCTTATGGCCGGACTCACACTGTAGGGGCGGTACTCTAACCAGCAGGGCAGTAGCTATCGGGGAATAGGACCGCAACCTTATGACCGGACTCACACTGGAGGGGCGGGTACTCTAACCAGCAGGGCAGTAGCTATCAGGTAATAGGACCTCAACCTTATGGCCGGACTCACACTGTAGGGGCGGGTACTCTAACCAGCAGGGCAGTAGCTATCGGGTAATAGGACCTCAACCTTATGGCCGGACTCAACGCTGAATGGGACGGGTATTAATTCCAAATTAATAATATCTAGAAAAGAAAATGGATTTGATATTAAAATCAATTATGTATTTTAAATAATCAGAATTACTGTTTTTACTGTATTTGATTAGAATTTAATCATTATTGTCATATAATAATATAAATATAGCCAATCAATTATTGTATAATTATAGCTACATCATGATTGCAAATTCTGCAATAAAATGTGGTGGGAGAAAACGTTCGTGTTCACGTTGTGTTCGTGTGCATGCATTTCATATTATGTTACTGTGTGTCCAACAAACCTTAGTAGAACTGCATAATGTTATAGTGTATTTTTGGAACTTACGACGTTTTTTTAGAATTAGAGTTACTAATTTATTAAACTCATAGATTTTAACTCACAGGACGATCTCACAATCAAATTGGGTTTTAACCGTCTTCGTATCAGCCGAATCTTTAATCGCTAATCTGCTCAGCGAAGAAACATTGGAAGATTTCTGTGTAAGTCCGTCCCTTCGCTTGGGTACTGGGTAGCGAGAGCTTTGAGAAGAATCGGAACTTAGTTCAAAGAGCAGCAAACTTTTACTTTGAAAAGTTTAAGTGGCTAGAAGTAATAAATATAAACAGCTTTTGTATACATTTTCTCTCTCTTAAAAACTTCTCGTGAAAATGAGAAATTTAATCGGTTAATTTTGAGCCATGACTTAATAAACCACTTATACCTGTGTTTATCGATCTCCGGTATTTATACAAACTACGGGTGAAAAACATATAATTTAAGCCCGAACGAATTCCATCTTCGTTGATGTTTGTTTGTATAACTTATAGCACTGTATACTTCATTTGAAGATTATGGATAATGTAATTTTAAATTTATTTTCTAGCAAATGGTTTTGACGTTTAGGTACATTTATAATTGTATTCGATTTATTAAACATTTTATTGATGAGTATACAAGCACATCTTCTTTCAGTTTTCAAATTTCTAGGTTCGAAATCTCTTAAGATCATTGGTTTCTCTTGAATTATATAAAATACATTATCTCACACTCTCAATCAACTTGAATCGCAACTCTAAACTACTGGCCTCACTAAAGCTGCGCTAGGAAATAAATTAACGATAATAGTTCATTACCTACACTATTATAATTTATTTCCCCCTGTATAAACGAACCATTGAAATTTAAACCAACTTGGCAAACTGTATTTTTACTCTGTAAAAAAACAAAATGCTAATCAACATAATTTAAATCGCATGTGCTATTGATTGATATTGATAATATTGATATTTATTCCAGCGTTATGAGACTAACGAAGTTTTAGAATTACTCATTAATTTGGGTTGGTAATGGATCTCACACGGGGTTCTGTTGTCACCTTTATAAATATAAGATATATTCAAAAGTGTTTTTTCTTTTATTTTAGTTTAATATTAAGAGTACTTTTTATTTACAAGACTTGTCAAATCGAGACAGCAATAATTTTTAATCGGTATCTTTGTTATTAGCCTACATGAATGAGTCTCGTATATTTGTGTTAAATTTGTGAATTCATCCTTCTCTCAATATATTTCAAAGTGTTACGTTATGTGTTCGCTCATATAAGTGGCGTTGTTATTATGTTTCTATTGGGCTCGTGTCTTTTGACAATATGAACGCAAGCTTGAGCATTTTGCCCATCCAGGTGCACGAGACGACTTGTGCGTTCTGCGGAGATACGTGGACGATCGATCTGTGATGTATGGAGTAGAATTTGAATATCTCAAATGCCTGCAAGGCATGTGTCATAAACACTCGTCATTAAAAAATGCATATATTGGTTATGTGACCCTAGGCGTGATATTAATTCAGTGTGTGGTAAATGAAACCGTTATTCAGACGGAAAGCCAGTAGGAGATTTTGTATTTGGCGTATTAATTACGCAGTTATAAACGCTTTTTTTGTACGCGATGATATTTTTTGGAATGTGATTTGAGAAACACAAGAGAAAACCATGAATGTATTTCATTATTTTTATACAGTAAGGAGGCTTGCTATGTACTTTATCTAGGGCGACGGTCGTCGCCCGGCAGTCAAGCGCATGCGACTGCTTAGGCGACACGAACTCCAGCCCTATATACAGCTACCAGAGTTGGGGGGTTTTCAGCTATCTGCACACGCCGCCCCGAAAGAGTTACAATCTTAAAACTCGGTATATGACCTGGTATGTGGTCCATGACATACCAAAAACAAAATCAACCCGATCCGACAACTCGTTCTGTGTTAAAAAAGGCTCTCAACATCGTCAAATTCCTTTCGGCTGGCTGGTGGCTGGGTGGGTGGCTGGCTAGCTAGTTCTCTGCGGAGATAAATTTAGCCTACAGAGAAAACGGCAAAAATGACAAAAAACATATCTGAACTTTAAGAAATAAATCATTCAAAGAAAACGCTACAACTGAGATGTTTCAAACGTGGAATACATTTTGATATCTCTTATTCTTTATCACTTTTGAATATGGAAAGCAAAATTGGGTAATGGGTACCGGAGAAAATCAAAATTATCAAAAGTAGGTAATTCCGTACTCATATGAATAATACGCTATACTGAGAAAACGGTTCATCTTAGAACTTTGAAACTTGGACCACACTCAGATGTACCTCATATAACAAAAACCGGGCAATTGGGACCGGGGAAAATCAAAATCAAAATCAAAACGCGTAATTACTCAGGCGTATAGTAATTTGTACAAGCTTGAAATTAAACATGCCCTAACCATTATAAATATCTAGTGCTTAAAACACAAGGGGTACCTTTGAGGGGACCGTGGGCCCAAAAATGTAAAAAAAAAAACAACTTTGAACTTAACAAATTTAATCATTCAAAGTCCATCATTCACACCTTGATAGCGAACGAACAACAAAAAGATGTAATATCCAACCAAATACAAAAATTTGTAAAAAAAAAAAAAAAACGGCAGCCAAGCTTTCCTTCAAAAGTCTTCGGCTGTGAATGCTGTGAGATATAGAAGTTGAGCCAAGCATTCTATTCTTTCTCCCTAGTTTCGCATTGAAACTAGGTAAGATCATTTCGCCTGTTGACGAGCGCCAAGCCAACGATTTTTGTGGTAAAAAAGTAAAATTTTAAACTCGAAATCATAAAAAAATGGCTTGGCCATTGAATTTGGTTCATGGCCAAGATTTTTTTTTATGATTTCGAGTTTAAAAATTTTACTTTTTTACCACAAAAATCGTTGGCTTGGCGCTCGTCAACAGGCGAAATGATCTTACTTAGTTTCAAAGCGAAACTAGGGAGAAAGAATAAAAAGCTTGGCTCAACTTCTATATCTCACAGCATTCACAGCCGAAGACTTTTGAAGGAGAGCTTGGCTGCCGTTTTTTTTTTTTTTTCAAATTTTTGTATTTGGTTGGATAATATTCACATACATCGAGGCCTCCAACAACAGAGTAAGCTCCACACAAGATCGGTGTAGGCATTGGAAAACAATTAATTAATACTAGACACCAAAGTACATTGTATCAAAAATCCTGTTAGAATCTAAATAGTTCTAGTAAGATGCACAATAATTGTCAATAGAACATAGGCTAATACAAAACAAAGTTCGACTAATAGAAAACTATGGGGACCACAAAGTTACACACTGCCAATAACATTAAAAACAATCTTTTTACTACATTGAACATATGTACGGTTATGTCAAGATCTGGAAGTAAGGTGAATAATTGATTATACGTACCTTAGAGTGGATTCGATTAATAGTTAAATAAATAAAAATACCTATAGCTTCTTGGAATATGAGAAGTTATGAAAAATGTAGTTTCGCGGCCCGGTGTGTTGGTACAATCTTACACTATTGGATAATTCATTGAGATGAATTTAAGTTGTGCCATGTAATGCAGGTTGTTTCACCATCGACTTTGTATTTAAATTTTATTATAAAATTGACTGCCCTTTTGATAGTAATAACGAAAGATGCGCGTTTGCCACAAAGCGGCAGCTTTTGGAGTAAGGTGTTAGTATGTTGTAAAATATTAGCAAGTGCAAAAACCTTATCGTCTCAGTGACAACCGTATATCTCATCGTTATGACGTGACGATAGTTGTTCAAATTGCTTGCATTACTTTATACACCATGAGAAGGGCGGGGAGGTTTAAGAACTTAGAAAGTGCGGGGCGGCGAGGTCGTACTCATCTCGCAACTGTATTGTCAAAATGCGAAATGGTGTCATATTTACTCAAGGATCACTTTACATAGAGACGTCAAGTACAGGTACGTACGTTATGTATAGAAATTTACCTCTTTGTTGACGAATGCTTTTGTGTCCAGACATTGTATTAACTTATTTTAAAATAATTTGTTTTGCGGTTTATGCCACTCCTTGTCTCCACTCATTTGCCTCTTTGTTTCAATTAATATGTGCACGTGTACTTCATAGTATCTGGCATGACTCTCCCTTCGACGAACTAAATACTTTGGTTCGGTACTCAAAGGATATCTCTCGTACCAACAGATTAACTTATATTTTAATAAAAAATGAAGAATAATATAACAAAATATAATAACTATTTACACTCCAAACGTAAAAAGTCCCGGATCATTGGCAATCATCGTTAGGAACATGTCCCCTGTGTTGTGAACGCGAGTCCTTGTGTCTGATCTGATGTGTTTGCGTTGTGTTTCAGCACGGACGGACGGGCCCCGCTTCATCGAGCCTATACCGAACGTGACAGTTGCCGTAGGCCGCGACGCATCGCTGCCCTGCGCCATCGACAACCTGGGCACATACAAGGTAGGTGTATGGCCGACCAAGGTGGCTCTAATCGTAACCTTGTCCCGAAAACAATGCGGTTTGTCAACACTAGGAAATCGCTGACGTGAAATCTTTTCCCGTAAAAAATAACCGAGAGCTTTTCCTCGCGATGCAAACTTGACGGGACGAGTTGTTTTATAACTTAGGCCTACTTATTTCATTCAAAAAGCTTCTTTTAAATCATTATAACGACCATTAAATATAACATAAGTAAATATTATTACTAATTTAAAAATATATCTTCATTATTGCAGGATAAAACAATTTAAAACAATATTTTAACAATGAGATAAGTTATGAAAAGAAAAGGTCCGTCCAATTATAGTATGCGGCAAACTCAAGAATTGCCTCCGCAGATAACCTAGGCCCTTACCGGTTATTTAACTAGAACTTTGTCAACAAATGCGGTTTATTTTTCACGTATTTAAAAAATAAAGTTGCTGACTGGTGAAATACCATATCATATTATCATATCATATATATTATATATACATATATAAGATCCCGGGTTCAAACCCGGTGTAGTCACTTTTTTAATTTCTGTCTAAAGTACTAACATAACAGCGTCATAGTCGCCTACTATAAAGCCAAGTTTAAACATATATATATATATATATATATATATATATATATATATTATATATACATATATCATGTATTTTATAATAGAATAATACTTAAGACACGATACGTCCACTTAACACGTGTATTCTTGATTTTGAAGCCGTTCTATTAAACAAAATTTACATTAAATGGTAATTAAACTACTAAGCTTCGCAAACGCTTTTTCAGGCGCGTTGTTGGATGAGCGTAATTTTTTTTAAACGAAAAAAGTGTAAAATTGCGATTTTCATGAGAAATAATTTTTCGATTACGCCAAAATTTCACACGAATGTATTAATTCATAAAATTAACGTCCTGTGAAAAAATCATTACAATCGAATTAGGTAGGTGTTATAAGTCGAAGAAATTTAAAAAAATCGAAAAAAAACGAAAAATTGCGATTATCATGAGAAATTGATTTTCGATTGCGCTCAAATTTCACACGAATATATTAATTCATTAAATTAAGGTTCTGTGAAAAAATTATACCAATCGGATACAGCATGTAGGTTTTATAAGTCGAAGAAATTTTCAAATTAAAAAAAAATCGTAAAAAAGTGATTTTCATGAGAAATTATTTTTCGAATACGCTCAAATTTCACACGAATATATATATATTCATAAAATAAAGGTACTGTGAAAAAATTATTACAATCGGATAAAGCATGTAGCCTAGGTGTTATAAGTCGAAGAATTTTTTTAGAAATCGAAAAAAATCGTAAAATTGCGATTTTTATGAGAAATAATTTTTCGATAGCGCTAAAAAATGGCAGTTCTAAGTTCAGAGATTTCAAATGCCTCCTTAAAATTTCATCACAATTGGATGATCGGTTTAGCCGGAATCGTGTTAACTGACAGACGAAAATACAGAAAGAAAGAAAGAAAGAAAGAAAGAAAGAAAGAAAAATACATTCCGGAATTTTTTCTCCAGTATAGTTAAATGGAATCTTCGCTTCGCTCATCCAATAATAGATGTTTTCTTTAAAATTTCCTTTAATAAATATGGAAGAAACATTGGCAGGTAACGTTAACGTAAAAGTTATTATATTATTATTGGATGAGCGAAGCGAAGATTCCATTTCACTACACTGGAGAAAAAAATCCGGAATGTTTTTTTCTTTTTTTCTTTTCTTTTTCTTTTTTTGTATTTTTGTCTGTTTGTTAACACGATTCCGGCTAAACCGATACTCCAATTGCGATGAAATTTTATGGAGGCCTTCGAAATCTCTGAACTTAGAACTGCCACGTTTTTGAGCGCAATCGAAAAATTATTTCTCATTAAAATCGCAATTTTACGATTTTTTTCGATTTTTGAAAAACTTCTACTTATAACACCTACATGCTTTATCCGATTGTTATGATTTTTGCTCAGAACCCTTTATTTTATGAATTCGTGTGAAATTTGAGCGCAATCGAAAAATTATTTCTCATGAAAATCGAAATTTTACGGGTTTTTTCTTTTTTAAAACAATTCTTTGACTTATAACACCTACATGCTTTATCCGATTGTAATGATTTTTTCACAGAACCTTAATTTTATGAATTAATAGATAAGTGTTAAATTTGAGCGCAATCGAGAAATTATTTCTTATAAAAATCGCAATTTTACGATTTTTTTTCTTTTTTTAACAATTACAATTAATTTTTAAAAAAAATTAAGTTATTTTTTATTTAATTTAATTTAATTAAAAAAATTCATCTAAGGAATGATTTTTCCACAGAACAACAGAAAATCTGCATAACACATGGCAGCTCAATGCACCAATTACGCTCATCCAACAACGCGGCGGGACTTAAGCGTTTTCCTAGTGTTATAAGGTCTTAAATTATGCGTACACAAAGTTCTTTACGAAATTGTAACACATTAGTTTTACAAAATTGAAATAATATTGCGGACGTTCCCTCTGACCCGGGGTGTGTGTTGAATAACTGTGAAAAATAGCTTCAGAAATACAGTCGTCAGTAAGAAAAGCTAAAGCGTTAAGAGCATTTATAAAAATACAATAATACGACCTACATGTTAATTAACACTATTAAAATATAAGCTGCCGAAACTAGCATCGCGTCTTACACAAAATATTTTGTAGTTTCCGGCGATTTTTTGTGGATGCAACTAAATAAAATTCTTAAATACTGACGCTGTTTGGATTTGTTCAATATGCTGCTTGTCCTTCATTAAATAATTTCCCAAAACACTCTTTACAACAGCTGATTGATTAGGATCGTTGCCTTTTCTATTCTTGAAACATAGATTGAAAATATTACAGGTTATTATAATAAAATAAATGTATTTGGACATTGCTGCAAAAAATACATTAAATTGCACATTTGGTGGTGACGCATGAATATGCCACTCTCTGCACTTTCCACTGTAAGGACACGTAGGCCCTATAGTCGAAGGAACACTTTGAATTCAAATTTAACGATAACGGTAGTTAGTTACATGATGTTGTTAATAGCTCTATTGAGAGCTTGAAAAGAGAGTGTCGCGATTCCTCAGCCATTAAGCCCCATTTTAGTCTTCTAGATGTTTCTTGTAAGTCCTTAAATTGAAGGAGTTAAGTTGAAGTGATAGAAGATCAGCTGCAAGAAAGGCTTGAGCACATTCACAGCTTTAGCTAGAAATGGCAATAGAAAAACTTGTCTTAAACATGTCATTTGAAGACGATGACATGATACGTTTCGTTCAAAGATATTTGATATGACATTCTTAATGATTGTCAAACGACAATCAAATTTATGAAAATATCAATTAATTAGTAATGCAGAAAAAGTGCACGTTCTTAACTCAAACATATAATTTGAAGACGATGGTATGAAACGTGTAGTTCAAAGATTTTTTGAAAAACATTCCTAATGATTGAGAAACGGTTTTCAAATTTCTGTAAATATCAATTAATTATGAACATAGACAAAGTGCAGGGACGACTAAAGCTACACGTTAGGTATGTTGTATTTTGAAATAATAATGAAATCATATTAAAGTAATCCCACGGTGTACCTGATGTGTTATATACTTCTAGATGGAATGAATTCCAAGATTACCTTATAACAAAGTTAGTTGAAGGGGATATTAAATTGAAGATTTGAATGCAAAGGATTTGCCTATTGAAGGCATTTCATAGTAGGGTTGTATTGAATGACTCTGCGTAAACATTGAACCATGTAAACAGCGCTTTCAAGGGGCGCTTGAGTGTGCTTGACTGGCGAGGCCGAGGTTGACCGTACACTTGACGGACGCAGTTCCGCTGACGAGTGGGCTACAAGCTGCAGTGCCGACACAGGAAGCCGATACCGCCACTCGGCCGCACACCACACACCACGGTGCATTGCGAGACGTAGATAGTAGATACTAATTAGACTTGGAGCTAATTGAGTCACGGTATTGCCCGGAATAACGAAACACCCGGATTAAACAAATATAAAGTCGATTCATTGCTGTGCTTAATAGAAACTGTAAGTTGTAGAAAATGTTCTTAAAACTTATAAAGATCACATAAATTGTCATCACTCGTAAAAATAAAAATTTTAGATTAAAAAATTATGAACATGATAGGATGACGCAAAAAATGAGTCGGGTCATGAAAAATATCCATAAGGAGGCGTAAAAGTAAAATATTAGGTGCATTTTTATTAACTGAAATTTAAGTTCGCCCTAGACCGGATTATCCAGAACACTGAATTAGCGGAGCTCTAATGTAATTGGGTGACAATTTCAAAGGATTTATGTAAGAAATAAACCATGCATCTTGATAGCCGTGGAAAGAGGATCACTTTATGAAAAAGAAACATCTAAGAAGTGGAGAAAGATTTACTAAACAACAACAACACTATATTTCACTTCTCCATGTGGATTAGTGAGAATTAATGTGTATTTGGTAACCATTTTTCACTATCATTCTGCATATTTTGATTAGTTTGCCGAAATAAGAGTTCCTAATTTTAACAAACATGTTTCTCATGCACGACATAATTACAATATATTTAACATGTGCACATAGTATGAGCTTCATTTAGCAGATTGTATTGTTCATGACGTGATAATTTATTAATTGATATTTTAAATCTTGTAATGGACTAATAACGTTTTAATCGCACAACGATTTACGAAATCACAAACATTATAAGGGCTTATGTTCATTTAATGTGCAGTATAACCGAATCTTAACAACACGTTTAGAACGTGATATAAAATTATTGATAATTGTGTTTTTGTTGTCTGATAAAGTTGCACACTGACACTTTTTATCTTTCGCAGAAAAATGCTATCATAATATAATTTTTACATAATAAAGGACTTATTTCAAACTGTTTGTGTCACAAATAGTAAGAAAGAGGTGTCATTTATTGGTTGTCTAATGTTACTTGGTTTCAGTAAACGAATTTCGCAACCTAAGTATGTTCACAATGTTATGTTAGCAAAGATTACTATTAACAGATTGACCTCATGCATAATTAGTTAGCCTACATAATATATGATAGAATTGTCGGCAACAAGACAGTTGCAAGACATAGAACACGACTGTTCAATTAATTATACTTAACTCGAACACAAAACATGGACATAGGCCTATTCAGTTATTGTTTCGTTTTTGCCTCAATTTAATTTCTTACGCCAAAGTTATGACGTTGGAATATTATATGGTATCCTTGGTTGGAAAGATACTTCTGAATAACTGTATACCGGTACACGATATCGTTTAATAGAATATTTTAATAGCATATTATTAAAGCTATTGTTGTCCATCATAAAAGTGGAATCATTAGGTACCCAATGAACGATTTATTTAATTTTATTACAATGTTTAAAATACGGTCTCGAAGTGCAACTTCCATTCTTCGCATTTTGTTAGTATGAGAAGATTTTTTTGAAATTTAAACGTAATGTATAAAAGTATTAAGTGGAGAAAATCCCTTATAATCCCAAAACTCGATTATTTATTCCCACCCTGAAATATCGAACGGTAGGTTCTATGTTGGTGCGGCTTCAGGAATGTTTATTAACTATCTCCTTGCCTTCGCATTGAAACTCAATTAATATTTCTCTGTAGAATGCTTGCGGTGCACATTTCTTTGCCTGGTTGAAGTTAAGCCGAACTAATCGGTATGAAATGAACAGAAATGCGATTGTAAGAAATACGAGATGAATAATTCAATGTGGATTTGTTTGTTAACAATTCAACTATAAGCACAGATAATATAGTTTATTACACTTACGGCATAAGTATTATAATATGAATGTGATTTATTTCGAACACAGTGTTCGTTGTGTTATAATGTTATAATTATTTTTTATTATTTATTGCCAACCAACACAGAGTTACCTCCACAAGTGCGATATAGGCATTTCATAAATTAGCTAATACTAAAGCCAAAAATACAAATGATATCAAAATCAACAACATCTAATATGTCTCAGGTGCACAAAGAACATTATACTAAGAATGCAAAAAATAAAATAACTATGATCGATTACAAAAGTTATAGACCTCAAGAACATATTTTGAAGAAATAGTTTTTAAAACATTGAAAGTTAGGGATTAATGTCAAGATCAGATGGATGGCAACTAATTGGTTATACGTATGTTGGATCCGGTTTATTGGTGAATTACTAAAAATGTGGCAAATGCAAATTGATTAATTTGTTCAATTTTTTTTAATGTACTGTGCCTACATCCACAGGCCTAGTAAATATTATGACTTACACATTTTTTTCCCCCCAATGTTTAAACAATTTTTGGAAATTTTGTGTTGGAAACAATCGATAATAAGGTAATATCATCGTTTAGTTGTTAAAATTTTCAAAATATTTTAACTAGTATTTGTATATTGTGAGAAAGGATATCAAATTAGTAAATGTATTGACTTGCAAAGATTTAGATATGGCATAATTAAATTTGTATCATGCAATTAAAACATACGTGATCAACGACTAACATGTCTGAAATTGTTCAAAGCACATTAGCCTAAAATGGGAAGGATGTCGAGAATTAGTTTATTTAATTATTACTCACCACCATACGGTCTACAATGTAAAACAACGAAACCAATGATAATATACCATTTACTTCTTACAACACATCTTTTAACTTAGTGAAATAATATGTCGAATGAAATTGATGGATGTATATTCTATTAATTTTATTAGGTACCGGGTATTGATTAAGTTTTAAGTTTTTACGGACATATACCAGTTTGCAATAGGAGTTACAACAACACTATACTGATAACATTGAATTAAACTTAAAATATAAGCTTAGAGAAAAAACTAAAAAAATATACAGTAAGTTTTAACAACATTACATTTTATTTAATAAAATCTCACTTGAGAATTCACTCACGTAAAGGTTTTATAAAGGTGAACACTTTGATCTTGAATGATTTGTATTCATTGTTGTATAAGAGTTATATTCTCATGCATAAAGAATGGCCTATGCGCTTGGGCGTATGGTGTTTTGTGTGTTTGTGTGTGTAGCTGTAGCACAATTTGCACTCTGTACAGCTCGAGTCTCGTGTAAGCCCCCTCTTAGATGATTGTGCTGCAAACGGTGTAATCTAGGTTGCCCATTAGCCAACCTAACAACACGACACAGGCTGAGCTGAGCTCTCTTATACGGCAACGCTAACGCAGGGTTCAACTTTTCCATAATGAATAATAATATGATCGACATTTACTACCATGGCAACATTATTCAAAGTGTAGAAATTAGTTTATCAACGTTTATAAAGTGAGAGAATTTTCGTTATTGTGCAACTTTATATCTAAAATTGAATGTATATGTAAAAAATGTAATGTTGTTAATTTTCCCATTCTTACTAGAGTTTTGACTTAATATTGATTGTAATCTAGAACATTGACACAAAAGTCAAACTTTAGGGAAAATTGTGTTAATGTTGAACGAATTTGTCGCTTCGGGCACCTCCAATGAGATCAAAGCTTTGGAGTCTCTGTGCTAGCGAGTACTGTGAACCATTCTATTAATATCTACTCTCGAGTGTGAAGAATTATCATTGAATTATCCAAGTGATTGCAGTTGAGTGGTACTAATATCATTATCATATTTCGTAAAAATTGTGTATGGGGATGCAATCTATTGATATCCACATTCCAAGTGTGAAGAATGATCATTGAATTATTCAATTGAATGCAGCTTAGTGGTTACTAATTATCATATTTAGTAGAAATGTAAATGGGGAACCAATCTATTGATATGCACGCAGCCATTATTCCTAAACCAGAAAAGGAAAAGATTGAAAATCCAAAACATGAGGTACAATTCGTGAAATACCATTGAACCGTTAAACTTACGATTTACAAAATAACGTACCCGTCAAAGTAGATTTACTAGCTGGGATCCCATACGAGAATTTGGTTTAAATAATCTAGGCGATTACTTGAAATAAATTGCCGAAATAAAATATAAGTAAAATAGAGTTAATTTAAGAGATATAACTAATTTTGTATTCGAAACGAAGAAATAAGTAATGAATTTGCGTACTTGATCCTAAAGATCGATTTTTCATTATCGTTCACGTGTCATATTATAAATATGTTATAATCCGTTTACATGAAGAAAAAAAATAGAAAATTAATTTGACAACAAAAAAGCAATTTTTACTTTATTTATATTTTATATTGTTTATCTAAAATGGTTCTTGTGCTGTACTAGACTCTTATATAAATAAATATATGTGGTAGAAACAAATTCAGGGCAAAGAAAATACATGTGGTAGTATTATTTTTTACGTCTGCGTAAAACTTTCTCAGCCAGAAAATAAATGTAGCCACATAACAGAAATTACATCAGTTTGCCCCAACTGGGATTTCAACCAAGAAACATGTAGGACTTGTATTAGTGGGAGAGCACGGTAAACTTGTGTTCCCTTTTTATTCAATTATCTGAGTCGGTGTCAACTTTTAGAAAACTTTCTCAATCCACATAAAGTTCGCCCACACAGCTGATTTGAGCTTCAGATCCCGGTTTTCATTAAGCATTGCTTTGCTTGCATAATACTCGTGCATGCGTGTTTGAATTTTGTAAACGAGTGGGCTAGACGTTGGTGAGCTACCGTGGTCGAACCATCTTGTGTAAATATGTCTGGTTTGTGGGTGTAAGGGTTGCGGAGGGGCTGGGGAGGGTTAGAGGGGGGTGGTGATACTGGACGGGTGATATGCGTGCCTAGTAAAGGCTCGCACAAAAGGGACAAAACAAACTGTTTGAACTTTGAATGAACTGATTGTGATAGCCGATAAGGAATTCTCGTTTGCTCAATGAAGTGAGCATGTGATGTGAGTACCCGGGTAAATAATGTTCCAGCGCCAAGAAAGGAGTGATCATGATTGTGTTATCGTATCACGCAGGAAGCTGGGCTGTGTATCGACATGCCCGTATGTCTGTATCCGGGTAATGTGAAGTAAAAGAACTTTGTTTACAGACCCAGACCTTTGAGCGCGTGGCTTTATGTAGACCTTGCGAGTAAAAAGAGAGCTTTGCATGAAAGCATATCTGGTGGGGTGAGATAACTTTGCTGGAAGTCAACACAGGGTTTTCAACGAGCCTGCTGGCTATATGCAAGTACGCAGTTTTTGTTTTTATTTATTTTTTATTTTTTACCCAATTTTGTTATACCACTTGAATAGCGGACAATACATCTACACACAAACATAATTTGCAGAAACAGTACTACACACTTATGTTGAGACTATGAGGGAAAACGCGGAGATGGCAGAAGGTTTGTTATGTCTACAAAGATACACAGATCTGAAGCAAAAGAGATAAAATCGAGTAATAAACAAAAGCAAACTAAAATAAGTACCGTAAAATACTTACAAAGTAAAAACTCCCTTAACTTCTCTATAGTAATATAATAACAAACCTGTATCCGTCCTGCGCCACAGAATAACAAGCAATTGAAATTAAAAATGTAAAACAATAAAGAATTTAACAATTTAAACACTTTAACTTTTACAACAATTGTAATCATTCAAAAACAATAAAGATAATTCTTGTATACGTATTGACCATCGAAATCACATACTATGTCGTCTCGTACCCCACTTGGCTGACAAATTCTTCTTCTGTGCGATTATAATAATCCTTGGATCGTCCATCTTGCGACTATCATGAGTCCCGTAAAGCATATTGTATTTCTATTGTAATTGTTTTAAATACAATTTGATAACAGTGCTATCACTATGGGGTTCAAGTATGTCAATGATCTGAAATTATGTAAGTATCAGTTACAAAATTATTGAAATAAGAATAACGCACCCACCACAAAACGAACCTTTATGTCATAAATACTTTTCCTAAAGATAACCTCGAAAGTATTAACTTGAAATATATAGGTCTAAATGAATACTAAAGTTTCTCTTCCAGGCATATTCAAGATGAATACTTAATCAAAGCAAAAAACATAACCAATAAAAAATATAATTATTATTCGAAATATACAATGAAGTTCAAACAAGTAGATTTTATTGTTTACCAGTAAATTTGGATTTTACTTTCCTTATATTTTGTCATGTCCATCCAGTAGTTATTGGCTATCTGCGAGTACAATAATGTGTCAGTTCAACAACTAATATGAACATGTATACTTATTCGCTGAGTATGACATCAGCTTATTTTGGTTTCACATCTGCTAGGATTCAAATAAAATGTTTCAGTAATATTTTATTAAAAACTGTTCAGTCATTGCAATAAATAATGTTCACTATTTTTGCACTCTAAGATGCAATACAAAGAAAAGGGGTGTCGTGAATTCTTCGTGAAACTCAGCACTTACTCAACGAAAGTAGTTCAGGTGAAAAACTCACTGTAGAATAATATAACAATAATAATTGGATGAGCGTAGCGAGCGTAGCGAGCGGAAGCGAAGACTTCAATTTAACTGACCCCCCAAAAAATTTAGCTCGGGTGTTTTTTTTTTTTTTTTTTTTTTTTTTTCCGTCTGTTTGTTCGCTCGATTCCGGGCAAACGGCATATGCGATCTTGACGAAAATTTGACCGGACCTTCGTTTTCTCTGAACTTAGAGGTGTATTGTTTTTGGGTACAATCGAAGAAATATTTCTCATGAATATCGTACTTTTACGATTTTTTTCGATTTTTAGTGCGATATTTTCGTGACATTTGGGCCGATTCTAACCAAACGGGTGGGGCTAGAACGTTCATATTTCACATGGACATTAAGATTATGGTGATGTAGTACCTTTTGAAAGAAAAAGTTGAAAAAGTTAGCTAGAATCCATAGAAATAAAGGTTTTAATATTAGTTTTTCAATTTTTAGTGCGATATTTTCGTCACATTTGGGCCGATTCTGACCAAACGGGTAGGGCTACAACGTTCAGATTTCACATGGACATTAAGGTTATGGTGATGTAGTACCTTTTGAAAGAAAAAGTTGAAAAAATTAGTCAGAATCTACAGAAATAAAGGTTTTAATATGAGTTTTTTTAAGTTTATAATACCAATTAACAAATAACAATAGAAACTTGACAACAATCACCTCCACAATGCATTCAAAAAGCACTTGCAAAGGAAAAGTGCAAACAAACGCCACATAACGCAAAAAAAAACTTACAAAAAAAACGCTCATCCATCAACGCGGCGGGACTTAAGCGTCTTCCTAGTAATATGAAATGAAACATTCTTGCACAGTGGCATTATGCGCCCACCATTCTAATTCGTCGATACATACCATGTTCTACAGTGTAAATACCAAGTTAACTTGGGTTTTAGCCTTTTATACATCAGCCTTCACTGCACACATATTTTAAAATTAATGAGTTTTAAATTAACATGCTAAGCAATGGTACTAAGGTACCCAAAATAGGAGAGCAAAGCTACATAATTGAAAACAAAATTATTTTGTTTATAAAATATAAAATTTCCCCTTGCATTTAAATCGTTTTAAATAAATAAATAAATTGTATTTAGAGTCTACCCATTTAGTTATATAACTGATTTTCAGTGGGGGACTTTAAATCAAAGCGACTAAGCCAACCATGTAGGTGCCGTGTTGATAGATATATAGATATGCCCCCTTGAGACGGGAAATAACCCCACCCCCCGACACCAAATGTCATCAAAATTTCTGTCTCATCTTCAAGAACAATGTCAACAAATTCGCATGTCATTCGCAGGTCATGTCGGTTTTTGACGTATAACGTGCCGTCAGCCGTACCTACAGACGATCGCACGAACAAAGAGAAAATTTATACTTATAGGGGAGCGTTACATCAATACAAACTCTTCTTAATTTATTTTATTTTATAGAAAGCATTATTTTGTAAAACTTTTGCATTTGTGCATTTTCCTTTTTACATTCTCAATTAATGCCTGTCCGTAGATATTGTGTGCAAATTATTCATTGAATGTGTATAGTCGCTTCATGAGATCTAACGCTTGTCACTGTACTAAACAGTGAACATGGCAATGATATTATAATACGCCATACACATTATCACCCTTTGGTCAACTAAACAACGATACACAATGCCATCTTAATTAATAAAATTAGTTGGTATAGTAAGTAATGAAAAGTTTTAAAACTGAATTTCATTTATAAATTGATAACGTTTCTAGTTTTCATTGTAATTGCTCAGATGTTCGTATGGCCGCCATTTTGGATAATCAAAATGGCCGCCCGAAAATATTAATTTAACTATATCTCGGCTTCCAAGTGACATAGGAAGTTCATATAAAATGCTCTACTATGTTTTAACACCAAGAATATTAAATCAAAGTTAAAATTTGTAAATATGCAGCACGGCTGCCATTTTGAATTTAAACTATGGCTGACCCTAAAATACAAATTTCACTATAATTAAGCTTCCAATTGACATAGAGAGTTCATGTTAGTTGTTACTACAATGTATTTACACCAGCAATATATTATTAAATGTTTACATTTGCAAAGATGCCTCTATGGTAGTATTTTGGACTTTAAAAATGGCCGACCAGAAATAAAACTTGCTTGATAGCTCGACATGTAATTGTCTAAGAACATTGGTGAAAAAGGCTCTTCATTTGAGTTAATATAATAAATAACCATAAATCCCTTCTAAAAATTGCTTACATGCCCATATCGCCGCCATTTTGGATTTTAAAATGACCACCGTCAAACGAGAATTTCATGATATCTCGGCTTCCAAGTGACATAGAAGGTAAATGTTAGATTCTTCTTCTATGTTAATACATCAGGAAGATGAAATTTATATTTAAATTTGCAGACAAGTCAATTGTGTTGCTATGGCCGCCATTTTGGATCTTAAAATGGCGTCCGATAGTAGGAATAACGTGAATTTTAGCTTTTATTTGTTTTTGATAGATGATTTAACATGCAGTTTTTACATAAGAATAAATTAATTTATCTTTTCATTTGCACAAATCATTTAGGTTGGTGCTACATGATGTGAATAGGGCATAGAGAAATTGGATCGTTTACGAAGAGCAGACAGTGGCCCAATTACCGACTTGCAGCAACGTCTGTCCTATTGCTGTTGAAAGGGACATGTTGAACAAGTTCATCACAAATGCATGTGTACCACAAGAGTGTGTTCAGAATATCTTGAATGCTGATGAAACTGGTTAGAAACTTTATTAAAGCTACGTCCCTGAACGCATCAATGGAGATGTCAGCCTGTGGGCCCCAGTCAAAAAAAGAACAAGATGTACATGTCTGGAAGCAAAACAGAAATTGATAAAGCTTTGTAACTAGACAGTTGACCTGCGACTGCGATATACCAAAAATCTATATGATCACCTGATGGTTTTGAGCTGATCCAACAGAGATATATTGACCAAAAGAATGCTGTTGGTAACTTTGAGTTTAAATTAACTCCGAGAGCACTTTTTGCTATCAATGTTTCCACGAAATGACAAATCTAAGCTGATACAATATCTTCAGAAGTTGGCAAATACTGACGAAAGCAATGGGCAGACAGAAACTCCAGGAACCAGTGTGCAACGACCAACGACCCTTTTCATCAACAAATCCGAGAATCACCGTTGTTGACGGAATGGTTCTTCTCCAGAAAATGACGGGAAAAGTAGGTATACTCAAAACAGTAAGAAATCTTGCACAAAGTTTCAACGACAGGATTTCGAATTTGATATCAACGAACTGATATTCTTCACTCCTGATACAGATATTTTGGTTCTGGCTCTCGCAAACTATGACAAGCTGTGCAAAAAACGCTACACTCGATGGTATCCGGTATGGTGGACATAGAACCAATCAGGAGAGCTTTAGGCACGGACAAAGCGCAAGCTTTATACCTATATTCCACGCGTTCACTGAAGCGGACAACGTTGGGAAGTTCTCAGGAATAGGTTACACCAAATGGTTTCAACTGTACTTGAACGCTGATGAAACCGTCCATGGAAGGTGATCTTCAGTAGGAGGTGAAAGACGAACTGGGAAACTTTGTTTGCTCAATGTACTGTCCGAAAAGTCTCTACATCAGAAGCATACCTGATCTAAGTTGGCATCTGTTCTGCAAACAACTCGCAGAATGAGAAAGCAACAAGTTACCACCTACATTTTTTGCACTCGAAGAACACATCAAGCGCGTGCAGATACAAAGCCAGGTATGGTGTCAAGCCACAGTCATGCAGCAACAGCTTATTGACCCCTCAAAATTCAGTTACTGTAAGGATACAGATGGAGATGCTGCCAGTTACTACAAAGGTTCTTCAGCACCACAGGCTATCATCGAGTTGGTCAGATGCCAATGCAAAACCAACTGATCCACGCAAGATGTTCATGTAGAGAAAGAATAACTTACCATGTACAGAACTTTGATTGTGGGACACCGAATGCGAAAATGACGATAACGGCAGCATTGTTATTGCTGACAGTGACAGTGATGAAGATGAGGTCTAGTGTAATCAAGATAAAGAAGATAATGTTTTCTCAATGCAAATAATTTCATAATTTCACACATACTTAAAATATAATTCATAGCTTATAACTTCTGAAAAGTATGACTGTAAAAATACTGCGATTAGTACCTTACATTTCATTCTCCTTACTTTTGTGCTACAAATAAATTCAACTACCACTAAACTACTAAAAATTAACTACTACTACTACTACTACTACTACTACTACTACTACTACTACTACTACTACTACTACTACTACTACTACTACTACTACTACTACTACTACTACTACTACTACTACTACTAGTATTTTATATTAATCCAATCATTTGTAAATTCCAGTAGTCCGACAAAATGAAATCATCACTTTAAATGAACTGTGAAAAATATGTAAACTTCAAGATTCCCTTTCTTGATGTTGAAACATATGCTTGTTCTTTAAAATTTTGATGATAAAGGGAGGCCATTTTTAATTCAAAGTGCCAGCTTCAGAGTAATCTATGTAGATGCAGGCGTAAATTAATATATTCCAGATTTTAAAACGTACAAAGAGAGATTTACGTTATTCTTACGTATCAGACGCCATTTTTAAATCCAAAATGGCGGCCATGGCAACACAATTGGCTTGTTATGCCAATTTAAATATAAATTTCATTTCCCTGATGTTATAACATAGAAGAAGAATTTTACATTAACCTTCTATGTCACTTGGAAGCCGAGATATCATGAAATTCTCGTTTGACGGTGGTCATTTTAAAATCCAAAATGGCGGCGATATGGGCATGTAAGCAATTTTTAGTAGGGATTTATGGTTATTTATGATATTAACTCAAATGAAGAGCCTTTTTCACCAACGTTCTTAGACAATTACATGTCGAGCTATCAAGCAAGTTTTATTTCTGGTCGCCAATTTTTAAAGTCCAAAAAAACGACCAGAGAGGCATCGATGCAAATGTAAACATTTAATAATATATTGCTGGTGTAAATACATTGTAGCAACAACTAACATGAACTCTCTATGTCAATTGGAAGCTTAATTATAGTGAAATTTGTATTTTAGGGTCAGCCATAGTTTAAATTCAAAATGGCAGCCGTGCTGCATATTTACAAATTTTAACTTTGATTTTAATATTTTTGGTGTTAAAACATAGTAAGAGCATTTTATATGAACTTCCTATGTCACTTGGAAGCCGAGATATAGTTAAATTAATATTTTCGGGCGGCCATTTTGATTATCCAAAATGGCGGCTATATGAACATCTGAGCAAATGTAAACATGGATTTTTGAATTCCTGACGTTTCAAGCTTTCCAAAAATATGGCACTTTGCTAATCTCCAAAAAATCCCACGAAAATACATACTGAACCTGACTATATCCGAACTTGTTGATAAATGTTTAATGAGCCCATCGTGACGGGATGACAGTGCAAGTACAAATTTAAACTTGTTGAGATTGCATACAAATAAATAATGGATTAATCACACTATAAACGAACAATTTCCGCGGGAAACGAGTATACATTTCCCTACAGGCGAGAATGGTACACGGAGAAATCTACGCCGTTAAGTGCGTTAATATTCATGGCGACGTGCGTGTCCTCGCGGTCAAAGGGTGGCAGGAATCATCAAGGCAGTGATAACGTGATGCGATGAAAGTGGGACTGTTCATACCTCATAATTAAAGAATGAAAAACGTGTTTTACTCATAAAACCACCCTGAGGCAACTGGGTAATAACATACAGAGGGTTTGTGTAGATTGTTATTTGTAACCGACACATACATTTAACGTAGGTAGAGGATACAGTATAGATCGACTTAACTGTGTTACGAAGGATTCGACAAAGTACGATTGGCTTTATTATAAAATATCTGAACTATTGTAAGCGACTAAACTCCACATACACGTATTTTAATTTTTAGCTGTGTTAAACCTTAACATTAATACATTTTTAGCAACATTTTCTCAAGGAAATTCTTAAACTCGTTAATCTATGCTTTTAGATTCAACTTTTCAATGTTCTTGTGTAGAGATGTCTAATTAATGAGATGTTTCAGAAAATATCACCTTTCTTTAACAAAAATACTACCACATCTATGCCCATTATATAAAAAAAAAAAAATGCACAGTTGTTGTAAAGACAAGGGTAGGAAACATTATTGTAACGAACAAAAAATCTCTTAAAAATTATGTTTTTTTATTGAAAACTAAGGTTTGCTATTTAAGGTGTTTGCTAGAAGACATAACCACTGTTTGTATGGTAAGAAATTTCAATCTATACCTGTTCATAAAAGTTTCGTTTGCAAACAGTAATGTAATATTGGATTTATTTACTACGGCGTGAGAATCGACAGAAGTGGCAGTGTGGACAAGACAGAGTGGATTCCCGTAACTGTCAACGTGGTCAAAGATTTATTAGTGGATCTAGTTGAAAGTATCATCTGTTTTTATTATTCTTGGTTATGCTTTAAAAATTTACGTCGCACAAATTACCATGACATATAAGGCGCACACACTTATAGACTGTTTCAATGTAGGATAACTTGTTGGAAAAGATGCGATTAACTAAAAATTCCAAATGCAACAAATCATTGTTTAATCTTCCCTTGATTCGGATCTGCGGTCCAAACCAAATTTAAAGGACGTGGTTTCAATCCAGAATGGGGCATAGATTTGTGTAATTGTAATGATTTGTCTCATTTTGCTTCACTCATCATTACCTGGAACAGTTCAATTACAGTGAAATATGCCTCTGAATTTTTAATTCAAAGAATTCGTTGAAATCATTTCAGCAGTTCATGTGTTTGATCTTAGCTTGACGTTGTCACACACAAAAGAATTTGAATATATATTTGTATAAAAATAATGATGTTCCTAATGTAAACGTATTTCAAATATATCGCATCCTTACTGAATGGAAATGTTTTGTTCAAGCCACTCGCTTTTTACAAGTAATCATTATCTGAGTATCTGAAAGGCTGGGGAACAAAATTAGCCGGATCCCCTGACACTACGCAGCAGCTCCACGCTTGTTTTAAAATAAGTACGCAAATATTGACTTTGTTCGAATCTCGTAGATTCCGGTATATCAATATTTGCTAAATAATATTTGAGGGGATTCGTTGTCGTTGCCGCCGCGATAGCGATAGCGATCACCGGGCACGTACCGGCAATGTTTCAACATACTTGGCTGGAATTCAAAATTAATACAGATGCGCCCTACGTATGTTACGCATCGGAACGACGAAATAATCGATAAAGTCAACAACATGTAGGTCCTATACTTTATTTCCAGCCAGTGAGTTAGGTTCATATGTTATACGACTCCGAACTCCGAGGTTCACTAATTGAGAATATATTTTAGAAAAGGTTTAAAATTACAAAAAAGTTTTATCTAGTGTTGTTTTTTTTTGAAAAGCATGTGATGTCGTATTTCAAAGTGATTTTGGGTGCTAAAAGCTACGAACTTGGGCCTATATTTGTAGCTACTAAAACTAATAGCCACTGACATATATTTGATGTATTTACCAAACCACCAAAGCAATAATGAAGCTCTTAGAACGATACGTATACATTTATTACTATGGTAATGCTATTAACGTTTCTTTAATTTCAATATAGATGTAATTTCTTACCATCAATCGTGACTTTCGTCTGCCTACTTTGCTAGCCCCTTGTCTTCAGTGTTTTTTGCTCGACGACATCCACGCTGGGAATATCTTACCTATTTTTATTTTGAGTGGACTGATCGGTTGATATTTTTCTAGAGAACGACAGAACAGTTAGAAAGAAAATAGTTTACAAAACAATAGTTTTACTTCCAAAACTTAAATACCACTTGCCATGCATGGGTATGTGGAAAATTATTTTTTAAAACATCAATATACAACATACAAAATTCAACAATAACAACTTTATTACTATATTGTTATAAACAAAAACAAAATTAGCCAGTGTGTGCATTTGAAATACAAAACATCAATCACTCTCTAGTATAATTTTTAGGGAGAGTTCGATAGTTAGAATGCTGATAGTTTCCGAGGGACAGGTTTAGAGGATAGCAAACTAGAGAGTGATAATTCAATATTAACAATCATGTCAAACAAAATAAAAATGTGTAAAAGCTTGTACTTTTCATAAAAACGCGTTTGATTCCCATAGGTAGATTCAAAAAGATATGATACTTATTTAAAAGAAATTAATATACAAGTACAACACAATGTTAGATGAACTGGTGCAATCAAAAGCATGTCAAAGCTAATAAATCATAGATATATAACCCTACTATAGGGTTTTTATATCTATGAATAAATCATTAGTTCACTAAATTGTTAGTCTAAATTAAAAGAGTTAATGTTTAACACATTGTTTTACATCGCTGTACAGGAATAACAAACACGGCAAATAAAACCAGGAAGAGCTGCTGTAACTAATTTCAAGACCACAGTACATTTCATCTCAAGTGCACTCAGCAGGCAGATAAAGGATGAACAGTAGACTACCCGTAAACGAAACTTATCACAAGTGTAGAAGTCAGGATTACGCTTCAACTAAATACTGGATGTGTGTTGTCATCGTCAGCAACGTAACTTAACACAACAGTCACAAACTGAAACACTTGCACAGATAACTTGTTGGGACGGGGAGATGGATTGTATCACCTTCAGAGAGTTGGCTTAGGCGTATAATCACAAAGTTCAGTGCCAGGGTCAGACTTTGCCATTCTGTCACCCGCTGCTTCTTACGATGTACTCAGTCTCATCGAGAAGATTGTTCTGTTCTAACACATTGAGAAATACAGCCAACTGAAGTTGCTACAAAAGTGAGAAGAAGGTAGAATCAAAAGCTATCACCAAACGAGTTCTTGCGTTTCCATTAGATAAGCAGCTAATAACATCACTGAAAGTGCATTCTATCGCTAACACAATAATGTATCTAGACACATTTTTTTACCAAGTACGTATTTAGAACTTGGAAGAACAATGTTACTCTATGAACTTTGCAATAGTATTAAATAAGTTAGAGATGAATGCTTTCAAGCTAACTTCAACTTCGATTTAGTGACCCTAATTCAGCAGATGAGACTAGAGAGGAAATAAACAGAAAACACACAGACTAAATGGGTATAGATTAGCAAGTCACAGAAACCAACCAAATAACAAGAAAACACACAGACTAAATGGGTATAGATTAGCAAGTCACAGAAACCAACCAAATAAGAAGCAAACAACATAGGGAAATGTGTAACTAAGTTATATATAGATGTTGCTATAGTAGGTAGGTAGGTAGGTAGGTAGGTAGTAGGTCCGCTAACTATTGCTACTTCCTGATTAAAATAACAGCATTCTGGTAAGTGGTAAGGCGTGAAGTAGAACTAAATTATTAATAATTGTCGAGGATATGTTTTTGTTTCTTTAATAAAATGTTGGCGTTTGTGTTTTATGAACATTAAAAGGCGCGCAAGTTTATGTGTAGTGCAACGTCTATACCTCCCTCGGTACACATATCCGCACTCCTGCGTCGACATGCTACTCTAGCAGCTCGTACACCTCTTTGTCTTCAGCGCTTTAATAGAGTCTATTAATTTCCTCGTTGTAGTCTAGATTAGGTGAGGGTCTTTTTATGCCTTGATTAGGCGAGACGCTTTTTATTTTCCCTTTGCTTTCCTGATTAGGTGAGGGGTAATTCATTTTCTCTTCGCTTGTCTAGATTACGTGACGGCTTATTCATTGTCTCTTTGATTACCTAGTTCGGGCGGGGCATGTTTATATTCTCGTACTTTTATCTAAAGAAGATGCTCGTTTTTCATCAATCTTTTTGTAACTTGCTTTGACATAAATAAGCATAGTTTCATCTACACAATATAAATGAAATTAAAATACATAAGCAATTTTCTGCACATTAATACAAAAATAACTTCTCCAATTTGTATATAGACTTTTTTATACTATTTTCGTAGTTCGTTGATGGGATGGTTATTGTTCATCTAATTGTTGTTTCTGTTGTTGTTTGTGCAGAACAGTAAATCTCGTCCTAAATCACACAGGATTTAATTCCAGTGCATTTCAATTAGATTTTCGTTAAAATCTAGATAGCGATATGTTGGGATTAAACGTTTTCCGATGTTAAACGCAACGCAACATTGTCTATAGTGACATGCTCAAGGGTGCCTTGTATCTGTGACCAGTCAGCTGTTTCCGGCACAATCCATCATAGACAGGCGATGTCTATCGGAAAGACATCACACTACCCGCATGTATAAATACATGATGAGCCCCGTGCCGGCGCTGGGCACGGCCGGGGACTGTAGAACACAGTAGACAACCGCGCATTTGTTTCCTAGCTGTGGTCAACATGAATAATGCATGCGTATTTTTATATTTTAAATTGATCTTTCCTTCTCACCGTAAGGAATATTATACTCAAAACAAGAGAAAACAGTGGATATGCAATTTTTACTGCACCGCGTTGAGTACACATTTTCCTCATTTCCATTGTTATTTCCATCACTAAATAGAGTTGCTCTTTATAAC
This sequence comes from Sweltsa coloradensis, assembly GCA_024449915.1. Lineage (NCBI taxonomy): Eukaryota > Metazoa > Arthropoda > Insecta > Plecoptera > Chloroperlidae > Sweltsa > Sweltsa coloradensis. Next base: position 1,448,951 of record JAMZAV010000080.1, read on the forward strand.
ATTATTCAGTTCCTATTCCGAACAATTTAAAAGCGTATGCGTGGTAAAAAACATTTCGTTTGTGAATTTAAAACTTTTATACGCGGTGTCTGTTCCATTGTAATTCAAAAATGGCTATGTGTGTGTGTGTCAGAAAACGAATAAAAGTCAGTACGATCATCTGTTCCCGAAGATAAAATACATCATGTTTTAGTCACGTTTGCTCACCGACCTACCTTATCTGCAAAATGGCATTCCACATTTGACCCAGAAACATGATCGGTCTCACAGAGGAAACGTTAACATGTATTGGATTGCTAGATTCGCCTTCTATTTGTCTGTTGCGAGAATAACAGTTCATGTCGAGAGTGGCACTCGATTCATTTTGTTCCTTGTCGACCTATTATGTACGTCATCGTTTAAATGGACATCGTGTTGTGTTCAAACAGATGTTCAATGTAGAAAACAAAACTAGAACAATGATTACTAGTATAATATGCTTACAAATAATATATATTTTAGCAATCTCGATTAGCAACATGATCTATTGCTTTAAACTGTTTTAATAGATTACATCGCTCTTCATAAATTTGGTAACATGTCAAGTTTGTTTTCTGTACTGCATTACACATAATCTATAGATATTTGTAACCACTATCGAGAGAAAATGAAAAACATGTCCCCTCACAAACTCGTTAATGTTGTGCAAAAATCGAATATTTATAAAAATAATATTCCCTATAAAGCTCACATATTATATCAAAAGCCATGGAGGGCACTATGCCTTATATTTGACTTTTTGCCAAACCGGCTACATAGAAATAAATTAAATAAATATAAATACATGTATCATCACATGCACTCCATAAACTAATAATGTGAACCCACTTCGTAATTTGATAGGAATCAATCAATCAAAACAAAATCATATGAATTCTTCTCTTTGACGTAACTACGGTATATTATGTTCGTTCGTGGACCTGGTGTAAACACTCAAAACGCCAGTGTCTACACTTTACATTGGGTTTGGGAATAGTGTTATGAGAGCGAGTTTTAACACTGAAGCGAGCGAGCGGGCAAAAGTGGCTCATTTCACAAAAGTGTGTGAGAACGAACGAAACTTTTATAGCTACAGTTAACACATTGAGTGTTTGATATTGTCGAAACCATCCCGCGTACGGCAGAGCCCAAAATAGGAAGCGAAGCGACTATATGAATAGATTATCAGAGAAGAACATGACAATTAAATTATTTTTCTGCATTTTTGGTGGAGGTGCCGGGTCCACGAAAATATAATATCCTGTATTGAAATAACTCTTGATGGAGGTGCAGAGTGCACACAAATTATTATCTAAACAAGCTAGCCCCGCCCTCTGATGTCACGAGACACCAATAGCAGTATGTATCATCCTTGTTGAATTAAGAGCTCAATGTCAACAAAAAACCGCATGTCATTCGGAGGTTGTGTTCGTTTTTATCGTGAGATGTGACACACGCACAGACGGACTGACGGACGGGAATAGGGAAATCTTCGCTCGATAATAAGCTAGGAATAAATCAAGAACAACACGGGTTATGCGGATACCGATTTAGTTATTTAGTATATCTTCAATTTCTCGTCTTTATTGAGGAAAATAAATTTGCAAGAGTGAGCTATCGCATATTCTTCTTTAGCCTTCTTTTCAGTATATTTTTAATTTAATGCGAACTACTGCTACGAAACCACAAAATTTGGTTGATCTATCAAACTGTCTTACTGTTTGCGGTGTTTTAAAATTGCATCCCCTCATCTGACAACGTTTTTAAATTTATTTTCATTCATGATTAATGGTTGGTGGCGCTTTCAGCCTTTGGATTCTTGCAATATGAAAAAAAAAACGAAACTATTTGTGATAATGTTTGAGATTCTTTACATACGTCTTGTCACTGTGACCAATTTCACTTTCGTTAAAAAACATTAAACCTTTTAAAATACAATTATCATGTGCGAAAAGATAATCTATAAGATAATACATATAAAAGTTTTGTGACAATAAACAGAACATGTCCTGGAATTTTTTACACGTTAATTAAATTATTAATAATTATATTGGATATTGTTTTTATTGCATCAATTTCGATAATTACCCATACACATGATTGTTTCATAATTGTTTGATTTTAACGTCAAAGAAAAAACAACATGGACGTACCCCCATTCCGTTTTTGTTAACTTCACCAAATAAGTTCGAGCTTTTTAGCCAATTATCCTCAGGCTGTTATTTGGCAGGTAGACAAAAAATAGAACGAGGATCGAAAACATTATTTGATTTGAGTTTCTCCACCATCAGTTTCTCATCAACCACCGAACGAACGCACGAGAGAGCATTGATGTAATTGCAACAGCATCCTGTCTTATACGGCATGGACTGAACTGAACCAAAATTAATTGCAATATTTCTCGTGTCTGGTCATCATGGCCATATGACACACATTCCAAGGCAACTTCGGGCGTTATCGATTGCACCCGAAGCAGAGCAGAGCAGAAGGTATCTTCTCTTCTATAGCGTGCAGCGGAAGTGGTTCGTGCCTTGGCTGGCGGGTAAAGAGCATGTTATTGAAGGAGGGGCAATTAGCGAACTAAGGAAGTGCTGAAGGAAACCTGGTCATTAGTTCGGCCTCACTTGTTAACAATAAATAGCCGTCACTTGTTGATTACTGCAGTTACATCTCCGAGGGTCGAACACGAAAGCTGCGGCGAATAAATGTAATCACGGTTTGATACGGTCGACACTCTGGTCTGCGAGCGGATCGACTCTATGACGTTAAGGGTAGGGGACAACTGAGTCGTCTAAATAAGGACGTTATTGTAAAACAAAATACACATCTTGATATACTATTTCAAATTTATTTTAATAAGTAATTACACATTTATAAACGAAGCCATACGATTAACGCCGCATTCAGACTGGAAGGTTGGAGAAATTATTATTATTTATTTTTCAATTTATGACGAATACATAATATTTATGATACAATATATGTCGAAACCAATTTGATGGTAGAGAGAGTTAGAGCAAGCCCCATAGCACATGAAATGTGTCTCACTACCATTGATTTATACATACTTATGTTGTTATATGTAATGTTGTTATAGCAGACACAGATTTGTGGTGTACCATTAAAAGACATGAAGCCGATGTTTTTAATGGAATAATCTTTACTGTAAGAAAAAATACAGATGTAACGAAATAATTATTTACAAAAACTTGTTTAATATCATAATATGGGATCGAACCCATGTTTCTTAGAACCTTCCACTACACTTATTGGCTACCATAGTACCATACGTCCTTCCCTTGGAGATCCCGCAACGGATTATTTTAATATGCAATATTCTACTTTGCTGGTTTCTTTAGACAGTAATGGGAGTCTTAACGTGGTATTGGATTTTTGTAGAGATTGTGCAATAGTCCATATTCCGGTGTTTCTCAAACTCTGTTCTCTACAATCCGAAGATTCCTATAGGATGTAGAAAATAATAATATAATGTATAATGTGTTAGTATCGAGTATCGATACTAAATAATGCAGTACACATTATTGTATTTTATGTAAAAACGACAAAAAAATATATATAATTATGTTATTTATAGCAAACGAATTCACGAGGTGTTGAACCTTTCTTGCAATCAATTACGACAAATATATTACAGATACAATTGCTATTTAAAATGACACTGATTACTCTACTGTTGAGTGCCCTAAAACAACACTAACTAACTTTTTAAAATGCCGGTCTCTGGTTGGCCGAAGTTCACTCGTCGATTGCGTCGGAGCAGACCGGGTTGGCTTGGTCCGCTTTAAAATAAGAGTCCCTCACTGAAAATCGGTTATAGTGACTGAGTGGGTATACTCTTAAATATTATTTATTTATGCAATGCGAGCTGGAATGTTTAATAAATATGTTAAATGATATAATATAATACAAATACAAATAAATTAAGAATGTTTAATAATGCAGAAGCTAATGTTTCGTCCTCGTTACGGTCTTGGACAATGTTTATTTTAACCTAAACACGAAATAAAGTTGAGGTTCAGTCTTTGGTGTACTCAACCAAACACATTTATAACTTTGGGCACAATTTAACGCGATTTTGGCGCATTAGTATATGATTATCTTTGGTAGTATGTGGTTTCGTATAATTAAGTGCCTTTCGCGTACTACTGTGGCAAAAGGCCTATCCATAACATGTAAAACGCATTATTATTGTTACTTACACATTGATGTTTTTTTTAAATGTATTTCTCATAAGCCCCTACGTAAGGGTCGATGAAAAGAAGTGGACAGAATTATGATCCATACCGATTGAGGATTTCACTTACATCCGTTTTACATGATGGCGTTAAGACTTGTAGACTTGAAGACGTATGTCCTCACGTTTTGTTATGCCGATGGGCATTAAGAGGGAGGTGTATTATTTTAATTATAAAACCTCTCTAAATTATCTTTCTTTGGGTATATGTCAAGAACGCTGTTAGAAGCAGAACCGAGTGCATGGTTAACCCTATGTGGGTAGGCTAGAAATTTGGACTGCACGCAAACTATTTTAATTAATATAGTTGTTTTTACAAGTATAATACTTAATCAATAATTATTGGATGAGCGAAGCGAAGATTCCATTTCACTACACTGGAGAAAAAAATCCGGAATGTTTTTTTTTTTTTTTTTTTGTCCACACGATTCCGGCTAAACCGATACTCCGATTGCGATGAAATTTTATGGAGGCCTTCGAAATCTCTGAACTTAGAACTGCCACGTTTTTGAGCGCAATCGGAAATTTTTTTCTTATGAAAATCGCAATTTTACGATTTTTTTCAATTTTTAAAAAATTTCTTCGACTTATAACACCTACATGCTTTATCCGATTTTTAATGATTTTTGCACAGAACCTTTATTTTATGAATCAAAATATTTTTGTGAAATTTGAGCGCAATTGAAAAAATATTCATCATAAAAATCGAAATTTTACAAGTTTTTTCTTTTTTTAAACAATTCTTTGACTTATAACACATACATGCTTTATCATATTATTGTAATGATTTTTTCACAGAACCTTAATTTTACGAATTAATATATTTGTGTTTAATTTGAGCGCAATAGAATTATTTTTTATAATAAAAATCGCAATTTTACAATTTTGTTTTAAAATTACGATTCATTTAAAAAAAAAAAATTGAGTTAATTTTTTAATTTAATTTAATTTTTTTAAAAAATTTCAACTTAGTAATGATTTTGCCACAGAACAACAGAAAATTCGCATAACACATGGCAGCTCAATGCACCAATTACGCTCATCCAACAACGCGGCGGGACTTAAGCGTTTTCCTAGTTTAATCAATCCTTACTGTATTTGATTGCAATTTTTTTTATCTTTTAGTACTCAGTATATTGTTCTAGCGCACCTTTATAGAGGACTCGAATCACTTTTTCAATGTATTGCAGTGGTATTTTAAAATATGACCAAAAACGGTAATTTCGCGGGGTTTAAATTAAAAGAGTATACCTCCCTCTTAAGAGATGGGGCGTTGGCGTGAGTCTCGCTCAAAGGCGGGATATTTTGAGATAATCGCTCACCGTTTACATCGTTCCCTTTCACACTCACAACCTAGCACATCCGAGTCCATTAAACTCACTGCGGCGCCTCGATTTGAAAAATAAATAAAGATGCAGAAGGTGAATTATACTAGGGAAACGCCAAAGTCGTTGTTGGACGAGTGAGTGAGCCATGTGTTGAGTACCCGGTAACATTTCTTTTCTTCCTCTTACCTTAGGCCTCCCTATAGCCTATCATAGGCTACAGTGGAGCATTTTGGCCTAAACTATGGCCTAAACTTTTACACAACTCCCGGACCAACAATCTACCATTAAGCAAGACCCGGCAGTCACACGGAATATTCAGTTGAAGACTGCCAACAACAGCAACCTCCGGCACAGTGATTTCCACCAATACCCTATTATTTATACGAATATAATTATCAAACTTAAATGCAAATGTTCCCGGGTACTCACCACATGACTCGCTCACTCGTCTAACTACGACTTTGGCGTTTTCCTAGTCTAGTTGGCTAAAGCGCCCTTGTAGCCGAAATGTGGGAGACGTGGGTTCAATCCCCTGGTCGGGAAAGATTTTGTAATTTCTAGATTGTATTAAAAAAATAATTAAACATGTTTTGAAATGCATATAACGCAGTGTAGTCCATCATCTGTGGCAATAGGGCCTACTATGGTAAACATAGCCAGTACGAAATACGTGAAAATATTGTAAGGTTTACTCAATCTACGAGCGGAATTTGGGGGTACCTTGACGTCCAACATTCGACAGACCTTGCATGGGCACGGCATTACACGGCCAGGCGAAAAACAAACAAAAAATATCTTTTCAAAATCTAAAACATTGTCGTTAAAATAATTCCTAAACATTGGATGTCTATTTTTCAGTTTATCATTTCTTGTAGGTTTAAATCGCAATGAATCTTGCTGATTTTGTTAGCAGTTCTCAATAAACTCGTACCGGATGTCTGTTTAAAATTTCAGCGCAATCTGTTCAGCGATTCGGCTGATTTTCAACGTACACACACACACACACACACACGCACGCAGAAAAACAATTAGGGCCGTTTAAGTCGAATGGAAATCACTACGTTCGCTACGCTCACTCGTTCAATTATTGTGAATAGTTTACCCAATAATACCATCCATAAATTAATCATTCATAATGTTTCTCCATTATTATTTGTGAGAGAACATATGCTAACTGTATCTGCATCGAACCCTCCACTGACATAAATCGAGGTCGGACAATTCGACACATTCACAGCCTAATTTTTTTCTTCATTGGTTATCAAATATGGCTGCTTATTGTTGTTTTTATCGTCTTAATAATTAGGTTCTAACTAACTAGGGAAACGCCAAAGTCGTTGTTAGACGAGTGAGTGAGCCATGTGTTGAGTACCCGGTAACATTTCTTTTCTTCCCCTTACCTTAGGCCTCCCTAGCCTATCATATAGGCTACATTGGAGCATTTTGGCCTAAACTATGGCCTAAACATTTACACAACTCCCGGACCAACAATCTAACATTAAGCAAGACCCGGCAGTCACACGGAATATTCAGTTGAAGACTGCCAACAACAGCAACCTCCGGCACAGTGATTTCCACCAATACCCTATTATCTATACGAATATAATTATCAAACTTAAATGCAAATGTTCCCGGGTACTCACCACATGACTCGCTCACTCGTCTAACTACGACTTTGGCGTTTCCCTAGTCTAGTTGGCTAAAGCGCCCTTGTAGCCGAAATGTGGGAGACGTGGGTTCAATCCCCTGGTCGGGAAAGATTTTGTAATTTCTAGATTGCATTTCAAAAATAATTATAAACATGTTTTGAAATGCATATAACGCAGTGTAGTCCATCATCTGTGGCAATAGGGCCTACTATGGTTAACATAGCCAGTACGAAATACGTGAAAATATTGCTAGGTTTACTCAATCTACGTGCGGAATTTGGGGGTACCTTGACGTCCAACATTCGACTGACCTTGCATGGACACGGCATTTCACGGCCAGGCGAAAAACAAACAAAAAATATCTTTTCAAAATCTAAAACATTGTCGTTAAAATAATTTCTAAACATTGGAAGTCTATTTCTCAGTTTATTATTTCTTGTAGGTTTAAATCGCAATGAATCTTGCTGATTTTGTTAACAGTTCTCAATAAACTCGTACCGGATGTCCGTTTAAAATTTCAGCGCAATTTGTTCAGCGATTCGGCTGATTTTCAACGTACACACACACACACACACACACACACACGCACGCACGCACGCAGAAAAACCGTAAGGGCCGTTTAAGTCGAATGGAAATCACTACGTTCGCTACGCTCACTCGTTCAATTAAGGTGAGATCAGATATAATAGGATGGAAAATGGAGGGCTTCTTGGCATGCGAACATTATATTACCAAAGTTTATCCATCTGCATGACAGAACGAAGCCATAACATACCATCATATCAGTGTCCTATCAACATTGTTCTGATTAATTAAATATTATGTTATGTATATGATGTAACGTCATATCCTGTGACTAGATTACTGAATTTCCTTTGTCGAAAATCATTGTATTGCTTACCTAAAAAATAACCAGAGTGTTATATTGTGTTTGTTGTTTTATTGTTGATATGCATACAAAAATATTGTTTGAAGTGAATTGCGTTTTGAAAATCTCGAGATGAGATATGAGGCTTATTCTGACAGGAACTCTACACCGGGAAACATAAAAAACTGGCTGCTCGAAGGTACAGCACCGTACACATAAATCAGGAGTCGTACGGCAACCTTGTTTGCCCTGACAATTATTCTACACTTGTCATACAATATTATTAATCAGTAACCTCGCGAGGATGGCTGCGGATGTTGCCGATACATCGCACAGTGCGTGAGTACGCTGTTGTTTTAATTGTGATTTGTTCTGGGTGGTAATTAGTTATTCGGGTGTAAGGGCACATACCACTTAGGTTATTAGTGCCTATATAGATTTTTAAAAGTATATATCTTCATTTTATTTTTACTTAAACGTATTATATACATATTGATCATAGATTTGATTCAGTGCAACATGGAACAAGGGGACTGCAAAGATATTAGGCTGTGAGTAAGATGTGCATAATATATTAAGATGAAAGTCGTTAAAAACCTTTAATACAACATAAATGTCCGTAGACTTACCTACTGGAAATATCTCTAAGGAAAGATCGTTTTTATATGAACGTGATCGGAGTCCATTCCCCGTTGATTTATGCCGTCCAATCAACTTCTTGCCCTTTCTTTTCATCAAACAAGAACACTCGATATTGAACGAAAATAATAGCCTCACCTAATTTGAACTTCACCTATCTCGGCCTATAGTATTTCATTGGCCTAGATTTGTGCACAAGTTAACAAAGATGTTGTCATTGTGCTGTACGTACAGTGGCTATATATCCTCTCTATTGGTGTTGAGTGAAAGAGTTATTGTAGGGGCTATGCGTCGTCTGGCAAGAACGCTAGCTCCAAAGCAGGCAATTCCTCTCGTGAAAATGGTAGTGAAGAATGCGCTCTTTACACCAGAGAAGAGCACTTCCCTGCGCAAAGAAATTCAATATATTATACAAGAGCGTGGCATCTTTTCAAAGACAGGACTGCACCCCTATAGCATCGTAAAGTTCAGTCTTAAAAATACCCTCCTCGGAATCCACAACATTTATCCTGACTTGCTGGAAAATTCTTGGAATAAAATCGACATTTATAAAATAGACCGTTATGTCCAGGCATGGCAGAACGTTCTTCACTGATATCATTCTTTTGTGATGTCTATTATCTGGAGAACGTTAGTTCTCAGTCAATAGCCATTCAATTCGATTGCAATAAAACGGTAAAGAATAAATGTCGTCTTATAGAAAAAACATTTATCAGGTCACTTTGACACTTACATACTTGAAACTCTTTGTCGTTTTAATATGCATCTGGATATCCATGCTACAGGTGTTTGACTGATCCCAAAATCCTTGCAAAATAAATACAGCTCTAGGTGATAACCTTTAAAGTCACAAATATTGTGCATCTTCAAACGCTTAATACGTGCCGTAATGAGAAAGAGAAATTGAGCTCTTCTTAGTGTTTATTGCAATTTATTATCATTTTTACTGTGTAAACTGACTGGCACAACGAAGTTTATCAATTTATAATTCTATTTCATTTTGCAGATTCATTTGTCAAATGGGTGCTTGTAAATTGGATCAATTTAACATTCAAGTTTAAAGTTTCCTCCCTATCAAATTCACTTCAGTGTGCCTATACGTACGATAATATATACGTACGAGTGATATTTGTAATATAATTAATAACAAACGAAGTGTGTTTTAAACTGGATGATTAGTCATCAATTAGGTCGACTGTTTTGTTTAGCGTCTGTTTTCCCGATACCAATCGGTAATCATTAGAATCCAATCAAAATATGCCCTGGGTTTGTTATGGACAGAAGTAAATCAACAAACAATCGTGATTCAATCGGAATGGAAACTCATTTAATTCAACTAAAGGTAAACGTTCATTACGTGATAAATCTTCGAACTTCCTGCGTGGTTATACGAAGACTGGTTGAAGTGGAATATGCCAAAGAAAAAGTGTAAATTTGCTATTAACATAACAACTAAACACCATTTGTATCTAACCTGTATTCTAAACTATGAATGTCCAGCTCATGTTCAATGTCAAACACCTCCTCGGTATAGATTATATGTAGTGAATATTAATTCAATTAAAAGTTTTTAGTCGTTGTATAGTAAAATCTGTTATAGATAGTTAGTTTATATCCTTCGGCTGAGCTCGGACACGTTGCCATAAGGTTGCAAAAGATCTGTCTGAGCATACGTTTATAACTCAAAACTAATGCAAAAATAAATTATGTGAAGATACCATTTTATTACTTGTCGTTCCATAAAAAATTGGAATAGAAACTTCATAAAAATAGAATGATGTATAAATTATACAATATACAGTACATGCTAGAATCGGATATTACGACATTGCTTCGAGTCGTATAACCTGTTCTTCGGATCAATATCTTAATAACTTCCTTTTAATACGGGTTATGCCATGGGGAAATCACATATCCGCTGCTGCCCATTATTTCATATCATGGCCGCACCACAGTATTAGTCGTAGGTTCAAGGGCTGCGCTCTGCTACCGAGCACTCACTGTCATACAGCCAACTCAGAGGTAAATTTATATTACAACCAAACATGAGAACGTGGAAATTTCAATCTCCCCTGATAATAACTGCGGATTACATGCGTGTGAAAATTAAACACTGTTTTCTCAATTTAGAGAATTGTTTATCCGTGTTTTCAAGTTCGTAAAAAGACGTGAAATTGCTGTTACATGATACTGGCCACTGTGGGAACATTTCGAAGGAAGTAAGGGTGTTAATTTCATCATATCCAAGAGTTAACAGTTGAAAACAATAAGCCGTTATGATGAAATTTGCTTTAGGAGAGGAAATGTAAACCGCGGTCGTGTTTTTAAGGGCCACTGCATGTAGGAAAGTCAGGAACACCGTTGTCCGTTGTTGTTTCATAAATTCAAAAGTTAATTACTAGATTGATACTATCCTACTGAAACTAAATTCTGATAGTATTTTTAACGAGGAATTAAAATCACACGTTTATGGCAAATATGGGTTAGAAAGATTTGTATGTACATGTATAATGAATGAAATGCTTAAGATTTTCGCGCCCCAAAGACAATATATTATATAAGAAAAGGTGTAGGGGTTATTTTAACAACTAAGAAAAACGTTCATTCAACCACATATTGTTTTGTTTATGTTAAATTTTTAACTCAACCATAACGAGCACTTACATTTCAAATGACAAGCTTTATCAAAGACAAATTTTCATGGAAGAAAGAAGGAACTAGTATGGGGAAAACGCAACTGCAATTATATTGTTAGTTATTTTATACAAATCAAGTTGCCTTCTAGAAGCGTATATTCTGATTTTTTTTATTTAATGGGTATGTAAGTACTGTACTTATTTGCGGACCACTTAGCGTCTGACTAAGGAGCCACAAAAGTTTTGCCATAGTTTCTGGTAAATCACATTGAAATGCTGCACTATTAGAGCTGACAAAAAATGCCATGCATACAATAATAGGATAAAAACGCGCATTTTGTTGTGTGTAGGTATAAGCAGTTATACGTGGTACCATAGATAATACCTATAAGATTTATTTTTAATTTGTTTTATTCCTAGATAATTTTGTGAAATAAAATGTTTAGTTTTACACATAACAATTGAGAAATAACAGTTTGCTTAGACACTTTTATTTATAAGGGTAGCCAAAGTGAATAAGAACTATTTCCAATTCACGAAATAAGGGGAAACTTACAAAAATATATTTTTCAGGTGATTTTATTTACGGTAAACCTTTCGGAGCCAGTAAACAGAGAATAATAAAAGGGACGTTTAACTAGAATCGACCACTATAAGTAAAGTTCGTGTATTTAGGTTACTTCCTTTTTGCCTTGGTGGCTCGTTGGTTTGTTTTGCGTATCTGCTTCCAATGCAGAAGGTCCAGGGTTCGATTCCCGGTAAAGTCAGAAGTTTTTTAACTTCTGATTTGGACTTAAGTCCATCAGTTCTTGTCTTGGGAGTTTGTAAACGGTGACTTTGGAGCCGTCCTAGCAACGAAGCACATAATAAATTTCAGGGTTGTTTTGAATCGGCCTTGTTGATTCTGGCGTTGATTCGCGGGTGTTCGCACTGTCCATACCACTGATTGCTATATTTCCTATCAAAAATATTAATCTTTGGTTGGTTATCGCTCACTCGTCTGATTGCGTCGGGGCCTGCAGGGTTGGCTTGGTCGCTTTGATTTAAAGTCCCCCACTGAAAATCAGTTATATAACTGAGTGGGCAGACTCTAAATAAAATTTATTTATTTATTTATTTATCAAAGTCATCTAGTGGTAACATGCATTAAAAAAGTATGTGGTAACTGTGGTGATACTGTTATGCTGCAATACATTTCTAAGCCGTGTTTTGATGCGAGAAGGCTAGCTAGAGAATAAGGTTTTGTGTTTCACATCAAAGAACAAATATTATTTTATCTTAAAATTTTCTAGGTCTGCCGAATAATTTCAGTCACTTTGGAAGAGTTACAACAGACCCCAAACATTTCCATTATAAAATATATTCGATACAAAATAACTCTTGACAGTTTTCGAAACGAACTTTCTCTGCATTCATCAATGTTTGAGATGTGTATTTGTCATATGTCACTCTTCCTATCTACCAGATCACCAACAGAAATATACACAGAGGTTGTACGCGTTTCATTTCCAAATTCGACGAGCTTGCCCGCAGTTTTCCAAGGGTTTCCTAGAAATTTGTGAAATTAGCCGTTTGATCAACGAGTTGATATCACTGCAATTACTCAAATATACGTAGATTTTAATCCCTGTAACGCATGCTTATTTACACGTATGTTATCTTATAACAGGACAAAAGCTTTTTGTTGGGTGATTTCAATGTAGATATTCTGTTTTCTCTTTCTATTCAATGACACATCACTCTGAAAATTAGTTCATGCAACGAATTTTGGAAATCGATTTATATTGAAATACTCAGTTTATTTGTTGAACGTTTCAATTAACAATTAATTTTAAAAAAATAACCAAAATAAAGTATGTACTAATACAATTTTAAGAAAGTGTTATACATGAATTAAATAATTTACTTAACATGCACAAACGATGTGTGAAGAAATAATGTACATGAAAAAAATAATGAACAATGTGCATTATTAAAATTAAATGTTGTAGTCGTAAATTTATTTATACAAATACATAAATAACGACCGTAACTATTTTATCAATCAAATATAAGTTTACTTTATTATAACTTGCAATGGAAATTGGAGAAAGATGAGTAGTTGTGCAGCGTATGGCCAATGCCATTAATGCTTTATTGTTATTTTGCTAGATAGATATATTGCCAACCACAAAATATGTTCAAAACCATTCCGAAATGATATAATTACGTGTATTGAACAAACCAACAAAGAAACATGTACTGTGTGTGTGCACGTTTAATTAGTAATGTCATGTTTATTAACGGTTTCATTGATTTTCAATTTAAAGCAATATTGAATTTGTTGGCGTATATTCCATTCGTTATAGCATTGTGTAGTGATTGTTATAGTAAACGAAATTGTTTCTTTCACCACAATAGGATTTTTATAAATGCTTTTCATGGTTTCATTGAGCTTCTGCTTGTTCTAACTTAATAAGAGGACTTAATCAACAGCAACGCAGATTGTATCATAGATAAAACCTAGGCACTTACGTAATAGCAATATTTATTTATTTATTTTGTGATAATATACCAACAATACATGTACAACTAGTACAATTTACCACAATGTCATGAACATTAACAAATATGATACAACACATCAAATTACTACATAAAGATGGATATGAACGTATTAATATAAATGTAGCTTAATGTCTGTTGTATGTGTGCTTGTGTGAGTGTGTGTGTATGAATGTGTGAGTTAGTGTGTAAAATATGGATAATTGTTCATATTAACATGCAAAAAAATTCAAGCCCTCTGTAATTATAAGTTTGCAAACAGAAGATGAAATAGAGTTGGTGTAGGCCTACCCGATTGTCTATTGATAATATTGTAGTTATTTTAAAAATTGTGTGCTACTCAGACGCTGAGATGTTGTGATAATGTAAGTGTATATTAGCAAACATTATAAAATATCACTCACTGGCAAATAGTAATAAATTTTCAATCAACGGCCGTGCTCATTTGTGTTATGAACATGTAATTGTTTAAGGGTGTGAAGACTGTAAGTGTTGGAGGGGAAAATATATATGTATATTGATGCAGCCTATTCAAATGTTGAAAACCTGCATTATATTTTCACCATAATGTAACACGTACAAAAACTAGCAATATTTTTCTGACACACGTGGACATTTACATAAAAGAAACTCTTGTTATTAACCAGGATCATAATGAAGTTCATACTTGAATAATTACCGTTCGTTTTGTTATTAAATGTTATTAAATGTAAGTCAGCCCTTACCTCCCTGGTATAGTTTAAATTAGCAATGGATCCCTCTAAAAAAATTGCAATTTTAAATATTAAATTTGTAATATTTCATGTTCAAATCACTAATCCACATACAAATTCCAAATGCTTATCAGAACTAAACATATTCCATTGGTGAATAAATCATAAACACTTCTTTTAGAATACGTTTGAATCCGAACTTAGATCCCGATGAGTGTATCGATAAAAAATGTGGGACAGCTGAAGTTCTGGATAAATGTACGGGATTGTTCCTCTTCCAGCTGTTCCAAAACCTACGTTATTTGCTCGCAAATATTGGATGGATCTAATAATTTAACTGTATTACCTTCATGTACCCTTCCCCTTTAAAAGAATTCGCTCATAATCAAACTAACACATCGCCTTTAATATGTTCCCTGTCGATAGGGACGTTCCATATCGGTAAGAAAACAAATTGGTTTCATTTAATATTGAAAAGGTTAAAAAGTATTGCGCGATTACTGTGCCAAACCAATCTTGTATAGTCTTAGTTTTAGTCTTATTTGAACATTACTCCGATAAGAAAATCAAAATTAAATTAAAGCATTGTATTGAAGATTAAAGCTGCAAAGTGATTCAAGACTTATAGTAAATAAAATAGTTATTTATTATTGCTTTTATTTAAGCAATTAAAAAATATTTTTTTTCAAGAGCATTACAATCCAAACTTGGATAAATTATATTATGCTCATGTAATAAAAATACTAAACAATTGCATGTAAGTGTATAAGAAGACCAGAAACGAAAACGATTAAGAATTCATTATTTCACTTTAGAAGATCGTAAAATCTGAAACAAACTCTGATTGAGCACGAATACATCCAAGTTGATCAAGATGACATAGCGAACTTATTACCTCAGATCGTATTTAACTATAGAAGTGATACAAAAATCTATAATGTAATGAGTTCATCGAAACTCGAAACTTGAGTAATGATAAACGAGCAGACCCAATTTGAGATACAATTAATAGAAACTGTCGCTGACCTAATCAAGTGCCATATATTTCAAATTTGTAATATTTCTTGTAAGTCATTTAAATCTCTATATGTAGCTTATCCGTGAGATATCCGTGAGATAATTCCCAACCAGTCTAGGTGTTCTGATGAACGACAAACATAAACACAACCACTAATACTACTGAACGCTCGCTGTAATAAAATTAGACAAGTACCTCAATCATTAACATCATCGTTTTGCGGTTCATTTTTTTTAAATTTCACACATGAAAATCCTCATAGATATGTTGCTCCAAGGGTATACACACATAACTTTTTTATCTCACAGAGCACCACAATGTAATTTGAATTCCAATGAATTCTTCGTAGAAAAATAATAACTCTGATATCCATGTTTTGTAATTTATTTATTTTTTCTATTCTTTTTATTCTAGGTGCTATTCGGTTTTGTCAGTCAACCTTTAATGTAAAATGAATAACTTTATTAATTGATATAATTATTTTAGACGATATAGGGAGAGATAATGTATTGTGGGTGATATTCAGAAATAAAAAAATTAGTTGTGTTTATTTCAAACATATCTCGTATTTTGTCAATGGCATTTTCAACAATCTTACTCTTTCCCTACACGATAACGAGATTAATGAATCGAACGTATATGACGCCACGGCAATAATTATCACAGGAAGTAATCAGTAATTAACAGCTGCTAATAACACTGAGTAGCATACAATTAATCCAGTGGTAAATCGAAACACGATTATCGTATATAAACATTTCACAAATTACCAGGGTAAACATTTATCTCTAATTGTACACCCACAACATAAGTGGTGATTGCTCACATACGGCTGGAACGCGAGAATGTTCAAACACGGCTGGGCTAAACATAGGGGTAGGGTAACTGCAGGCGTTTATTTTTACCAGAAAACTTTGTATGTGCTGACTATTATGTGGGTTTGATGAAACATGCATAAAAGTGTAATTGTGTATGTGCTTAATCATTTTTAATTCAAACGCGTCTAAATTTAAAAATCTGAAAATCAACCTATTTCAAATAAGTATTTTAACTTGTTTCAGTGAAATATTTTATTCAGATGGTTCGAATACTTAGTTTAATGCATTTTCCGCGTTGATTTATTTCCTGAGTGTCAATTATTGCAATCTTGTTTTAACTTTAAACTGTTACTGAAGTAGGAAACATTAGAATATAAATTTGATTAATAACTTTGTTTTTAATTTACGTTTGGCGTAGGTCTACGCACATCCTATACGCGGATGTGTAGGCTTATGCATCTCTAGCTCTGTGCTCCAAATAATGTGCGTTTCGTTCACAAGTATGGAAGTTTATATTTATTGACTCGTCACTCTCCTATTCAGGGTTAGTGTGAATTAAAGTGGAAAATAAATAGAAATACACACATAGTAAAAAAGTTCAGTCCAGCCCATGGGATTAATATTTATACAAAGTGGCAATAAAAGTAAATAATATTGCATACACAAATTTTCCATAAAAGTGTCTGAAACTGTTTCAGATTAATTGCCACTTTTTATTTTGTAAAAAAAAAAATATACGCGTCGCTGTTGTGGCAACAAAATTCATTACAGAATTTATCTGCAATACATATTTTTTCGTAACAAATCGTACAATAGCAATGCATATTAATTAGCGGTGGGGTGGTAAGGGGAGGGGAGGGAAGCCAGCCCATAATGGCTGTAGCTCAGTCGTGATGGGGTGTGCTGCTGGCGTCGAGAGAGAGAACCTAATGACACACTCCATTAGCCCTACAGACGTTACGAGCGCCGAGAACATCTTGGCCCGGCTCATATTTTAGCGCCCGGCCTACTCGCCTACTTGCTAGCTCGGTGTAGTGTGTACAACACCGTGGGAATTACGAACTACACTACCTTGTTGGCTTGCCTTTGGCTCGAAAAGAGGGGATGAATTCTGTGACGCAACATTTAAAGACGGCTCCAAAATAATCTAAACATTGTACTGCAGTGATGGTTTATTTATTCACTTTTTGATGTCTTTTTCAATTAACATAATTCTCATTTTACAGTTTGTTTAATTGTTTCACATATTGTCAATATGACTCCCTTTAATTAAAACTCTGTAAATTCAAATTTATGTTTAATTCATTGTGATAAAGTCTCATTAAAGGCTTTGAGTATAGGGTTTTGTGTTGATTCAAACTGGGGCATTTAGCGGCCCTTGGAACTTCTAGAATTATAAATTTGAGCATACTACCTTTTTCTAAAACTTTTGAATATATGTATAATGTGTTTACGTGTTTATGTTCTTGGGGTACTGTATTGTGCTATTCTTATTTATGATAGTGCTCCTCTGGCATACGAATCTAATTCGAGAGGTCACTGGTTCAATTCTAGCTACCAGCTGTTTACCATATGTGTTCTAAACTTGGTTCCACAGAAAAATGAGAATATCACGATTGATTTCACCAAAATTTGAAACGTGTATTGGCATGTGTTCGCCATATTCTGTATTGAAAGTAATTCAGTCTTTATTCCTTTGAATCAGACACATCTGTTTAACTGAAGTGGGCTTGCCTTAAATAATTCATTATTTCTAATGTAAACACAAGTAGGAACTTGAGACTATAGGTATCAAACATATTTACATTTCAAATTTAGAAATGTCTTCAACCTTAACTAAAGCAGACACCAAATCTCACACAAATTTGCAATTAAAACTTGATTATACGTTACTTTATCTTGTACGCTATAACAACTATCAGAAGTTGCACATTAAGTGTCAGTAATATATCTCTGATGCCTATTCTTACACGAGTTATGTAATTAGTATTTAGAAAAAATCTGAAGTCTATACTCTGTATAATATGAAACAAAATAACATAAAAGTGACTTATCAATATTCTAACATAACCACGAATGTAAATCACAAAAGAAAACAGTAATAATATTTTACAAAATGGAAGAGTGAAAACGAATGTAAGATTGTGCTTTATAAGCTACGACTTTTTTTACAACAATATTTTAATACACAACGCTCCTTCTGCGGCTTTCAAAAATCACACGATCTACTAACAATAACGTACCAGTCATTGCATGTACAAATTTTATATTGAAACTTGATTAGCCAGTGGTTTAGACGGTTCCCACTCGAACACTGAAGTTAAGCAACCTTCGGGAGTGGTCAGGGGGAGAGTGGGTGAACGCTCTGCCCTGAAACTCACGTATACCTCTGGTTAGAGCAGACGGAGTGTTCGAGAGCTAGTGTAACGGCTTCGTTCTCGTCGACGTCTGCTCAGCAGTCCGGGTTAGTGGAGGAACCTATATGACTGTCAAGGTTACAAAGTCCTTTCAGATGGGACGTAAAGCCGTTGGTCCCCTTGGTACTTTTCGAAAGGAGTAGGCTACGTGCCGGTACCGGGTTTCCCCTCCTCCCTTCTATTCATACTTCATCTTCATCTATCACCACTCATTGTCTCGAATAGCCTTAGTGCATTAATATGAGACGTTAAGCAATATCAATCAATCAATTGAGTCGATTAAAAAAAAATTGAATGGTTATAATGAATAACGATCATACTTGTTGTCGTATAGTATTACTGGCCTTTTTGCAGTGTTCCGTCAGTTACCTTTGACGACACAGTAATCGAATGAGTTATTTTGTAGTGCATTTTTAATACCGTGCATCTACGATTTGAGACTTATGCCGCTGCAGTACTATCCCCGTACCGGCAAGCGTAAATAATGAATGACTCAATATATAAAAGGAACACATTTCTAGATTAGCGGGTTCTATATTCATAGATAATATAATTAAACTTACTTGAAGGAATCCAAGACATTATATTTACTGACTGAATGCTTCCTTCTTCAATCTTCACCCAATTCTGGAACCAATTTCGAGATAACGCCCTGAACAGGAAAATCTAATTTCGCCACTCATTACTCACAGCTCACAACTAACTATGGCTCGCTTATTATTTGTATTAAATAATAAACTAAAATATATTAGAATATGTTAAAAATTACGTGTTAAAAGCAATAGAATCTTAGATTGCATGGTTAAGAGTTAAGACTCAGTCAAATGCTGTAATAATATGAAGGTAATGAACGCATATGATGATGATGACGATGACGATGACGATGACGATGACGATGACGATGACGATGACGATGACGATGACGATGACGAAAGCAAAGCACTAAAATAAAAGCAGTTGTACAATTCTTGGTCCTACACAAGCATACAACGACGCGTGCAGTACGATTTTACGCCAAAGGAAAGAAGGGTAATTTTTAGGAACTCATATGGATGAACATTCCCCGAAATTCTATTCCCTTTATTTGGTAGTCACAACGTTGCCCAGTGGCAGATGTCACTTTCCTGCATTAAGCTAAACCTGACAAGCCCCCCCCCCCTCTCACTACAACTGTCTGTTCGGAAACTTTACGTTTGGTGAGAACCCTAGAGTGATGAGGATCGTCACATCAGTGTAAGCGCAGATTATACGACCATGTTTATCCATACCCGACGACATTTGTCAATCAAGAGTAGGACGGAAACCTTATTTACCCTAATTAGTACGGGAGTAGCAATATTAGGGAGCGAAGCTACTTAATCAACGGAGTGTCGAAGAAGGATACACACAAATAGAACATTGTCTAGTGTTGATCTCTTTTGGTGGAGGTACCGGGTATAAAGGTGACCGTATTTAGTGAGAATTTAGCTCTTTCCCCTGAACACTAGGGTCAACAAAAACATTTTGATTCTTCCTTGTTATGTTGAAGAGCTTTGCCTAAAATCACATGCCAATCGGAAGTGATGCTCGGTTTTTAACGTGAGACGTGACGTGTGTTATACATTCGCATGGATGTACTATATGTAGGGGATCTTCGCTCCGTACAACTATAGTCTACAGTTTTCTTAACGTTTTATTCTAAAATGTAACCTTTATTGTTGTTATTTTAACTAGTCTATTCTGTATTATACCTTCACGTAATTCTTTGTGTACGGCAATTCCTACGTGAACGGTTTATAGACGAAATGTATTAAGTTGGCAATCCCTAATGCACACAGACATCAATAGCGTACCAAATAATTATATAACTAATTAAAATAATTATTAGAATCTTCACCGTACAGAAGCATAAATCGTAGATTCAGGGGTTTTGGTCACGTTATCAACACATATTACATTTGCATGTTTTATACGTATAGTTATTGTTTTTAGAATGTAGGCGAATAACAAATTGAAATCGGAAGATAATTTAACTGTCTTCAACGGAAACTTATGTTTTTTTACTTCTCGCAAATTTAAACATAAACTCATGGACATACATTATGTTACAAGATAGTTTGTTATGTGAGATGAAGTTCAATATGTTCTTGGTTTATAAGTTAGAAGAGTTCATTTTACAATATAGAAAACCTTTTAGTGGATAGCAACTCTTTATTTTTAACTTCCATATGAGAAAAATGTGAAATCTTTATCTATATTGGCTATTGTATTTGTTTGTTTTGATATGTTTTTGATAGTATGATTTTTTGTTTTTCAAAATAACCTGAAAACGGAAATACTTTATATTAATTAATTGACGAAACGTTGTTTTTTATGTAAAATAAAGAGCAGCTAACCACTAAAATGTTTGAAATATTATTAAATATGAAGTTCACTATTTGTTTTTATTGCAAGAAATCTTTTTCTCATATGATTGCAATGAATAAAATTTCTTTTCGATAAATCCAATACTGCCTCGGGTCTGAATATTAAACAGACGAATTGAATGAGTTTGTTTGAAATACAAATATAAAGTTTTTTTAACATATCTTTGAAAGGAGACATTTTATGACACGAAAGCCAAACTGTTTTAGAGTATTTCCGTGCTCGCACATTGACTCTAGATTCAATTTAAACTGGGGTTTCGCTGTTCTCCATGTATAACAGTATTGTAAACATCAGTTTTCGAACAAACATTTAAAAAGTTTGTTTGTTTTGTGTGAGTGTATACATCCGCTATATTGACTGGGATATTTATTTTGCCAAATACATGTCTAATTTTATATATCATAAAAGTAAAATCATATAAAAAGGAAATAAATAAATAAATATATAAATAAATTTGATTCTGGTCATGTCATATCAAGCATTTAAGGAAAACTTAATTATCAGTTTAATTAGTAAAATATTTTAACCTGAAACAAATCTCATAAAAAAAACAATTTATTAAGGACAGAGTGTGTACAATTATTTTAAGCCCACTACTACGATCTATCTAACAACCCAAAATAGAACGGTTATTTTCTTGTAACATAACATATAAGCAAATTAATATTTGGATTTTATTTGTCATTATTTTAGTATAGCGCACAATGCAATGCTGATTACCAGGATTGGAGTAAAATGGTCTATATTTTTTAAAATCGTATTTAATCTTTTATCTGATTGTATCTAATAGGTAGGAAATATTGATCCAATAATCGATAATGGTAAAGCAACATATTGAACTGCACTTCCAGAATGTACGACGTTTGTAAAATATGAATACATAATTCGCATCGCTGAGAAAACGAAATAATGGTGAGCTGTCTCGAAGCAAGCCAAAGATTGAAACTTCAAGGCTTAGCCATCTCTGCCAACCATTCTCAAAGGTAAAAATACGGTACACCCTCATTCTTTTATGTCACCCTAAAAAAATGTGTTTAAAAAGCAACAAGTTTTACCTCCTCAAAGTAATATGTTTAACTTATTGATAAGGAGAATTAAGCCGTCAAACACGCCTGGAATCTTGCGTTGCCGCTAAGCAATCACGAGGAAGGAGGGGGAGCGGTAAAATCAATCGGCACCCTCATTGACAATATCTTAGGCACCCTCTCCTCCCTTACCCTTCATTCAGACATCCAAAGAAATTCTACGTAATCTGGAGCATACTAAATTGGTAAATACATCGGCTTTCGGCGTGCGCCAGCAAATCACTCCCAATTGCCATTGAACACACGAGATCCACCAGCCTTTGCGAGGGTGTTGAGGAATTACAACATGAACTTCATTCTTATAATATTGTGAATTGATTCATTTCAATTCATTTGAGTACATTCCATTCCATATGAATAATTAATTATTTTTACCTGCACACTAAGTTGTCAATGCTCTCAATTCGCGTAACCTTTTGGAGTTATACAAAAAAGAAGGTTAAACTTTGCCCAGTCGTTAGTAAAAGATCGGCGATCGTATTACACTCATAAGTTGTGTATTTACTGTTTTCACTGTAACGTTGCATTAATAACTTTCCTTGTACAGACGAGTTTAATGTAAAGAGCAACATTTTGTTTACTCGGTGTGCCGCCTGAACATGTGCCTGTATGGTGCACGCTGAACCAAGCTTTGCGGTTAATATGAGCTTGTCAATCAGGCCAGAGGAAGAGCGCGTTTACTCTTTATTTCGACGGGTTCCACGGTTCTGCCATAAATTTTAATTTCAATTCTCCTTTTTGTTCCGCAAAGCTTTATAATGTTTTATAAACGCAAAATGTCAAAATGTCTAACAACCCTCAAATCTCTTATAAACGAACCACTGATCTGAATCATCTTTTAAGACGCAATCTTGAATAAATTCAATACAACGACGTCCATCTTCGTGGCTAGGGAGACGAAGCTTAGCTATTGTACTCTCTTGTTGTAAACATTGATGACTGTTCATACCCTGCATGTTCAAAGAAGGCAGTCAGTAGCCTTATACTAGATCTGCACAGACGCCGGTTATCGAATGAATTTGGGTTATAGGAGTTACGGAAACTATATGTAATAAATGATTAGTAAGTCTTGCTGGCAATTTACAATATGGTGCAATATAGCAGAACTACTATTTCCACATTATGTTCTTTATAATGAGTGCTTGATTTTTCTACAATACAAAATATGTTTTATAATAACAAGATTCATATTTTTGTCACAAATTATATCCGGCATATTTATGCATATAAACGGGAACTAATAGTATTGAGATTTAAAAAATAGCTCTCCCAATTGATTATAATATATAAGGGTGGATGTAAACTAGACTATAAAGTGAGATTTATGAATCGGAGGACGTTTGGTTAACTTACCAAATTATGTTAAAATTACCGTAGACATAACTAGGTCACACAATGCAGTAGGTATATTGCAAATGTTGTATGAAGTCTACGTTGAATGGTGTGTCTGTTGCACCAGACAAATACACAAGTATTGTAAGTTGTTTTAAATATGATTTGCAAAACGCACTTTCATTTAAATGGCTGATTACGATTATATGTACTCATCAGGTCTTCATAAACTAATCAGTCTGTCAAGCATCAAGATGGCCAAACTAGATAGCCTGAACGTTTGAAACAAACGTCATTTTTATATCTATGTTTTCAATACATTTTGCAAGAAATGTGTCGTATGTTAAGAGCCAACCAATAATAACTGTCAATCAGGCAAAACCAGGTTTAATTGCATCTATGAGGGCGCGACTTAGCGGCCTTGTAGGTTTGTTTTATTTATGGGGTAGCATTTTCATGACGCCTGACCTCCTCTACGTTTTACACAATCCTAGAGCAGCTTAATTCTCATATTATGTTAGCCTACGCATTTTAATATTGCTGCAAACTGTTGGTAAAAAGCTGTCCGCCATTGCATCTGGTTCAAGTTGATAGGTTAGAATGGTCAATAATGTAGAAACTATGCTTTATCCAACTTAGATAAAAGATATCAACAATGAGACATAATGGATTATAACTTCATCGTTGATGTGAACGAGACAGGTGAAATATGCAACATATTTATTCCTATTATCACCCTACCAAGCTCGCCCCGGTGTAAATGTCACAAACACTCTACCAACTATCTTTATACATTTCAAGCAATGATGCCTTGAAACGTCTACGCTTATTTGCACCTAACTGTCTTGCCTCTAGCTTTAATATTCTACAATCCCGTCAAAGTGCCAACCTTCGGATCAGTCTGATGTACTGTGTGGCTTATGTCATAAACAATGCATCCAGTGGATGTCAAGGTGTGTCTTTCAAGGTTGGGTCTCGGGTTAGACGCGAGGTTAGACGCCTTAGGCGGCGTCGCGACGCCTTCCTCGCGCAAATCACTCGCGTAATCCTCTGCGCCGTGCATTAAACGATCCATTGTTAGGATTAACCAAGACTGCGCGCAGTTAACCCGGGGAATAATCTCCGCTTATTGTTGATACTGAGAATATAATCGCAGCTTTTTCTCTGTTATCGCCCTTTCAGAAACAATTACACTATATTCAATGTTCACGGCCTTTAGCTCATTGGGTAGTTAATTTTATAGAGATTGGAGTTGGGGAAAAAGGAAAGGGAGCTTTTGAACCCGGGTGAGAATGAGAAGGAGAGAATGGGAACTGAAATACGCCCCCCTTGCCACCCTTTTATAGTCCATGAAACTCCAGCGAAATTATCAGAATAACAGTTAGAGTCGAGACATATGAGTTTTAAGTAAAACAGAACAAACGCATGTAGCCATTGGATGCACACATGTTCAGGAAGTATTGCAATTTGTTTAGGAGATAAAATTTTACTACAAGAACCAATAGAAATAGTCACAAGTTTATGCTTTCTTCTTAGTTTAGTGATTTCATATCAACACAGCTGGGAGCTGTACCACGTGAAACGCGTGTAGCCATTAGCTGCACATATGTTCAGGAAGTTTTGCCATTTGTTTAGGAGATTACACCAGTGTTTAATATTACTTTTTCATTAATTAAGGTAAAATATTTATTGACATCCTTGAATATACAACTACAAAAACAATTTGAAGAAAATATGAAGCATGTATGCACGTGAAGTTTCGCAACCTTTCAGCTCCACGGCCAAGTACACTGTGACGATAAAGTATTTTATTAGTATAGAGCGCATTATCTCTCTGTCCTCTGTGCTTTGTTATTGTTGCATATGTTCAGGTACCATTTTATTATATCATATTCTGTTTACACAAATCAAAACTGATTTTTCAGACTTCTCATTTTCGATCAGTCCAAACATTTAATGCTTTGAACTAAGCCTTATATTTTACCTTTTGCATAACCCGTTGATTCAAGCGTCATTTTCTTTCCACTCTTCCAACCAAATTCGTATGTGGGCAAATATTGGTAAAACCTCTCTTTCCATGTCAGGTCAGAACACAAAACGGTGCAATGTGTATTTTCCAATTATTGGAATATATACGCCAATAAAAGTTAATTCACAGTTTGTTGGGCAGCACGTCCGTAATGTAAACTACTGGCCCTGACAGTTAAGCTGCCCGCACAGTTGGTAGAACTTTCCACTCTTATAACAACATGAATTAACAAAATGCGAATGTAAAAAGTCAAAGTGCTGGACCCTAATAGTTATCAGTTACTATAAACTGATTAGTTTTTGGGTGAAATTAACTCAAAGTGTTATTATGAACTTCAAGCCGTTCCAAGCTCAAGTTTAACAGCAATTTAGATTTGTTCCTTTGAAGTCCTAACCCCTTTCGCCAATAAACCAATAAGAAACTCTTTAGTATTCCTTATTTAAAGAATCGCAAATTAAAAATACCGCTTGGCTCTAAAGATCCTATCTTTTATACCTCGAACAGACATAATGGACCAATTCAATTTACTGCAAAATTGATTTAATGTCAGAGAGATTTAAATGAAACCAATTCATTTCTGTCACAGCGTTCACAAAGCGGTTCCGTGAACAATTAAAATTCGCATGTCTTTAGCTGACATTGTGCTAATTGTTAATTTATCCGCGGGAAATCGCTATCAAACCAATAAAAGTATAATTATATTTTTGGGTAACACAATTTGCCATCTTTAAATTTGTGTAAAATGATATTAACACTTGAACTAGCCTTCAACAACACAAATTGAACAAAATGTTAATTTAAAATATATTTTTATTTTAAAAACCAGATTTTCGCTCTTTCTCTGCCACATATTTGTAATTGGTATCTTGCCCCCCCCCCCCCCCCTACAACCAACACACAGAATTCTGTACCAAAATAGTTTCTCAACAAGAATATTATCTTAAATTTTAGAGATACCTTTAGAAGGTATTTCGAACAAGAATTAATACGAAAACGAACCAAGTGTAACTAATTTAAGTTTTTAATTAATTTATTGCGAGTGGTACCAACTACCAAAGAATATTTAAATTCGGGTTGGTTCATATTTCTACAGCTGCTAAGTCACCGTTCACACATTCCCAACCCAAGTATTGGTCCGTCCATATTAGAAGTTTAAAATATTCTACCTCAAGTGGAATCAGAATCCGGGAACAGAAAATTAATTATATCCGTGTCGAACAAACGTAATTCTTTTTTAATTGAAATTGTAAGTTTAATTAATATTACACCCACGATTAAGGCTGTTTCTCTGTATATAGCTTTGACCTTTTGGGGCAAACTGATGTCATCAGGCGGCGCTTTTATTTTTAAGAAGTTTCCTCAAGTTAAATCTAGCAGAATATTTGTGAACGCATAAAGTTAAAACACGAAATGAAAGGTACACCATTTTGCACAGATGTCATGAGCATCACAAAATAAAGTTTGGCTTAAAATGCAACATGTAAAATAAGAAGTAAACATAAACACAACAATTGGCATTGATAGATACGTATTTAGTCTACCCAAGCAAACATAACCGATTTTCAGTGGAGGACTGTAGCTAACCGAGACAACCCTCTCGTTACATACTCCAATGAGTAGCAAATGATGGCCGACCAGCTGGATGGGCACGAGTCACCCGCAGGCGACGCCAGCATCAAGGAGGCTCATTCGGAACAATTTAATTCAATGTACTTGTGCTTTGTTGCTAGGACGGCTCCACAGCCACGTTTACACGTACCCAACTCTAGTATTGGCGGGAATATGACGTGTCATTCAACTGTCGATAGCACATGAAAATGTTGATATCGATTATGCAAAATTTTATTTGGCCTTTTTGTGACAAAACTTTAAAGCTTTAAAAGTTAAAAAAATAAAAAATAAATGATATCAAAGATTTTTTTAACCAATACCAGAAACTTGTTCATTGTTCTCTGCAGAGCGTCTATGGGTGAAAGTGCAAGTTCGTGAAGTGAAGTGAGGTCCTGTACTATTAATATCATGTTGCTAAAAGGGTTGTTAAGGAATCGTGAAAAATTGATAACGGTGTTTATGTTCTCAGATTCGCGTTGAATTACCCGGCACCTCCACCATTTTGTCTAAGTCAGGACGAATATACTATAGGCTAGACCCGGCACCTCCAACGTGCAAATCGAAATTTGAAGAAATAGATCAAAAGTTTCTTAAGTATTTACAGCATTAAGGGCTTACACATTCACATTCCAAAAACATATCCTTGTTCTAGTTTCTGACGATTATTTCAAATCTTAATTTCTATACCTCAATACAAATATTTATATCGAAATTATTCTCACATATTGATATCGTATTGAAACATCGCTTTCTTTGACCAGCCCTAGATTTACGTTCATTTACGTCAAAGAACTTCCGCCTGAAGCGGAAATCGAACCTGAACCTGAAATAAAACTCACTAGCATATTGCGCTCTTACCATGAACCGTCTGTTCGAGTATTGTAGTATATGCAGTGAAGAATTAAATTCATAACAAAAGTCCGTCTATAAAAACATAACAATAAAACTGCTGCATGTTTTAGACTTGGTAACTTCGCTTGTCGTCTCGTCCTCGGCAAACGACGTGTGTTGTCCATGTTAATGGTGACACCGAACCATGTAATCAGTGATATACCGCTCGCACGGTGTTACACGCCTAGTTCAATCAGTGACACACTTAATGGAGGCAGAGACACAGACAATGACGTACGGACCACCTGTGCATTTGTTTGCATTGTCATTACAGTGACAGATTCTTTCCCGAATCAACGCTAGTACATTAGTCTAGCGGTCGCGTTATTGATGGAATTCTGTCCTCGACTTAAATATTCAATAGCCTGTAGTTGTTGTAGTCAATTGATTGCTCTTTATGACAGCACGGTGACAGACCAGACTAATGTCCCGCGCCATCAATTTGACGACGTCCCGTACAGAACGAGCGATATGACTTTCGTTGCGAATAAACGGCAGCCGGTAATTCCTAAATAAAGATCAATCATGATTGCACATTGCCTTTGTTCCAAGGCAGGATATGATTTCTCTCGAGGAGTTGACATCATTACTCTTAATCATTTGACAGTGAACGCAAGTCTTATTACACAAAAGCATCTGTAATATTCTCCATTTCGGTGAGCATTGTTTATTCTGCCTTATCTCCTGTAGCCATAAGTCGGGGAGGCTTTTAACGGGACGTGTCTTTCTTAATTGATTTCACCATCAACCGCTGATGGATGGTGAATACGAAATAAGTAGATCGTCATTTTGCTACATTATGTTCAAATTCAAGGGAAAGAACTCTAAATAAAATGGCGTGAGGGGGATGAGGGATTAAGAGGGGGAAGGGGAAAGAGAAGGATAAGCTAGAGTTTTATCTGTAATAAGTTTGACATCTAAATGAAGGTGAAGAATGAAGCGATGCGTGAGTTAGAGTTGGTTTATAAATCCTTGGTCCTGATTAAGTTCGGTTCTAGTTAATTAGAGAACTATAAAGGTTGGCTGCGTTGTACGAGAGGTTTTACCACAACAAGGGCTTGAAGAGTTCGTCAGCCAGACAGCTACTTCTGTCACTTGCACGTGCCTACTTAAGCGACCGTAACTTGCGTACATGTTTACGCTATGAGATTGAAAAACAAACAGAGGCCTGCAGCGAGATTGTATCCAACTTCTCCTTTTTGTACTAAATTAATTCCATCGGTTTTTTTACGAAGACACAAAACCAACAGAACGAATAGAATTTAGCTCAAAATGGACAGCCCTAGAGAAAATATTAAAGGAGATACAAACAGGAACTTTACAAGCAAGTTTTTGGTATGAATTTGTTGTGCATATTTTTGCGCATGTTTCAACAAAAGTTTGTTATGAGATATTTTAAATTGGCATTATGCTTAGTGTTTATACGTGGAGGGGGGGGGGGGGAGGAATAGCATGTTATCAAGTACTAAGTAAGAAATTCACCAAAATATACAATTCTAATAAACTCTGAGTTGGAAGATTCAATACAGAATTAATTCAAAGCTTTAAAGATAAACTGTCAGTAGGTCATTTTACATTGGACCCTTATCGGTCATTTGTTGGACTGAATCCGACACGGGTGTTTTACACACTATATGCTACATCCTCACGAAAAATTTAGTTTTTTTTAATGTTGGTGATATTTTTTATATATTGCTCACTCACGTATGTGTTTTAATGTACTTTCTATAGTCAACAGCTCCACCGCCTTCTAAATAATAAAACGAACAAATATTTTACGCATGGTAAAACATATTATATTGCTGGTAATAGCCCTATTACTAGTTACACTGTGCTTTAAACGCTTCTGTTTACACGACCAGACTTGATACATTCTTGATTTGGGGGATCCTTAACTTACGCCCACTTCGTATTTGTAGCGACAAGTGACGAGAGAATATCCACTTGAATCGTGTCCCCACGCAACACGTACCCTCTGGTGACCGGTGGTGGGGTGTAGTAGGAACTGCGCGATAAAAACTGGCGGGAGAGAGAGAGAGAGAGAGATCGAACACATATCACTCACCTGTCTAATTTGAAACAACATCGAGCGTTTCCGTGGTCGAACACGACGTCGTGGTTTAGCCATAATATGAGCCTACATCCCTGCCCGCCCTAAGCATTTCCAAATCATTCAGGAGTACGAACAAATTCGCATGGCAGACTGCATATCACAGAAGTCCCAAGCTTTGAACATGAACTCTTCTTTATTGACACTGCTCTAAAAATTATTAAATATTACACTAAAACAAGTATTTTTGTTAGTTACAACTTAAATTAATGTATTAATTTTGTCCATACTGAAGGGGTATACATAATTTTAAATGTATTTTCTGAAACTCTCGTTTTCACTCAATGATCTATACTCAATGAATAAAGTATAGTGTTTCATTTAAGTTGTGTTATAATAATATAATATCGTGTAGATCGGTATTGTTGACAATAAACTTGACTTTGATGATATTGATAAAAAAATACATTCATTATAATAATATATTCGCCACCTCACGTAAAGGTGTTCACCAGAATGTATTCAGGTAGCACCGCTGCATGTTATGGATTGGTATGATTGCCTTTGCCGGAAAACTGACCAGCGCGGCATAAAATTTAACTTCAAACCTGCCCAGGGTGCAATGCATGCTCCTCTTCACGTGTCTAACTAGGTATTTTATAAGTTGGAAAATTGTGAACGGAATGTCCTAAAAGTAGGACTGTTTAAGAGGTCGCCATCTCTTGAATTTGCATTTACGACTGAAGTAAACCTAAAAAAAACTTTCAGTGAAGATTGCCGGAGTCAGGATTCGAACTTGGGCCTCCCGAAACAGTCTCTCGCTTTACGCTGAGCCAACACTGTCGGTCCTAAAGCATATATTTTATAATAATTACCTAAGACATCATTATACAGCTTTCCCACCGACATTATTACTTCCAGTGTTAAGCGCACGACTTTGATTCAGGAGATCTCTGGTTCAAATTCCGTCGAGACAGTCTATCCTCAATAAAGTTTTTTCCGAGGATTTTTTTAGTCGTTAATGCTAATGAAAGGGATTGAGTCCTCTAAAACAGCCCTCGGACATCCCTTCACAATTGTCATTGTCCTATTTCCAATGAAGAGGGCATGCATTGCACCCTGGGAGTTTTCCCTAGAAATTAAAAATTGAATGCAGCTTTGGCTTTATGGGGTTGTTTTCGAGCTATAAACGAGAGTACAAGTGGTATTCAAACTTAATCCCTCCTTTTGTCACACATCACAAGCCCCATTAACTAATTATAGCTAGTAATTAACTGAAGCTTAAATTTACGCAAATGAAACGTTTGATGTGGCCATACATACTTGGCAGTAATGTTCAAGTATAAATAATTGTTAGTTACTTTGATAATGGTAAAGATCAGATTATTCAAACCAGTTTCATATTAGTTTATAGATACGTACACTCGTAACAATAAAAAATTTGTATCGTCGGCCTATAGTGAGCGGTCGATACTGAATGATGTCGTCACAATGTAAGTGTGGGAAAGCAATTTGGTGTAGTAAAAAATGGTATTTCAAGGCGAAACTACATAGAGGAGAGGTAGGAGGTAAGGTGGTAAGGAAGAGGGCTGTAACGGTGAATGTTGGCAATTGTTCTTATATTCTCAGTTTACAGGCTGTCATAAAAACGTGAAATTTAAGAAAAAGATAAATTGATTGTATGTTTGTGGATTGATTGTGTCTAAGGATGAACGAACAAAAAATTTTTAATTAAAAAAGCAGAACTTACTAAAGACACAATTTTGTATATGTGATTTGTTTTATTTAGGTTAACAATTATTATTATAGATTTACAGAGCCTCACATAAGATATCGAAGTAAACTCTACAACTTTGGGCCTTCCAAATTATAACAATCTTTGTTTTATATATGACTATTTTGTATTGTTTGACACAAACCGTATTAGGAAGCAGATCCATGAACTAAACGTGTAAAAGCAAAATGTGTTCTTTTGATCAGATTGAACATATTATAATGGTATGGTTAATTCAAATTAATTCGATTATTTAAAAAGTCATCTTAGGCCACTACAAAACCTGAACACAATGAGATTACTTTACCAAAAATTGAGAAATAAGGAGTGTACATATTTTATGGACTGACTATTTGGATGTCCAATATTGAATTTGTAATGTTATAAGTAACTTACATTATATCAGAGTTGTTAATAGATTCTACTGTAATGAAAATTCGCATAATGAATATTACCAACAATTTGTTGATTGATGCACTGTATGTATGTTTAACGATTAATATTTTATGTGTTACAAATAAATGGTGTGAACAAAAAAAAACAGTATCACAAATCCTTTGCGTATAATTTAATAACTCGACACCGCATGATATGTAATTACATATAACTGAATTGCTTTCAGTGTAAATTAGCACTCGCTTGAAAACGAAATTGTTATTAACTTGAGCCAAAAGGAAACAAAATATACTTCTTGAACGATTTCATAAAAATTCACATTATGCTACTTAGCACACATTGTGCCACGTTAAAATATATATATATATATATTATATTGACTACGTTATTTAAGCACAATTTATTTTATCTTTCTCTCCTTATGATATTATACATTTAATATACATGCATTTTATTAAATTTTTAATTTATATTTAATGAAATTTTTATCTTGAAATAAAATCCTTGCCTTGCGCCCCAGTATAGTTGAAAGTAAACATCTGGCAGAAGTCGAATGCATAGTTAGTTACACCTCCGACAAGTGGTGGTAGCGGAGCTAGCCAAAAAACAACAAAAAAACACGGAACTGAATTGAAGGACGTGCACGGAGCGGGCCGCTTGCCATGGCTTCGAGCCAGCGGCAAACAGCAGCAGGTAGCTCGTAAATCGGATCATTTGATGCTCACTCGTAGAAAACTATTCGTGCCACTGGATTGTAGGCACTGAACAAACTTAACTTCTAACTTTTGATGATCGGTAGAACTGAAGACCTTGAATGGCACAGACGGCTCAATTGCAAGGGGTGTGCTTCAGAAAGTAATAATGGTGTTTTAACAGAATGCATTCGTTGTGAGGAAAGATGGGAGGGAAAACATTTGGTATGATGTAAACAAAATGTAAAATGAATTTAAAATGCAGAGAATCGTAAACTAAACCCTAAACGCTTTTA
This sequence comes from Sweltsa coloradensis, assembly GCA_024449915.1. Taxonomy (NCBI): domain Eukaryota; kingdom Metazoa; phylum Arthropoda; class Insecta; order Plecoptera; family Chloroperlidae; genus Sweltsa; species Sweltsa coloradensis. The sequence goes on from JAMZAV010000080.1 coordinate 1,482,416, forward strand.
CAGAATCGTTAAAATGTAAAAACAATACGTTTAAAATATCGTTTTAGAAACACGTATGATGTGTTAGCACTCGTCTTATATTGATAAGAACCGATCTAATACACAGATATGCTATAAATAAATATGTGTGTTGTAAGTAAATGTAAGTATGTTTGTGTGCGTGTGTATGGATATCTGTATATGTTATAAATATTTCTTTCAAACTTATACTTCTGGATTTTTTAAATTAACTTTTTCAGCATCGTAAACCACAATGTTCCTTGCAACCACATTCACAATAAAAAATGATGAAATATGTATTGACAAGGGTGAAATCAATACATCAGAAATACATAAATAATAGCTTGTAATTATTGTATCGTCATGCGTTTTAAAGGAATAGATTTTTAGTTTACGGTCTATCATTGTGTAGTTCCTCGCTGTTTTGTGGTAGTTGTCCGTGTTTTAAGTCGACGTTTAAAACGCGTTCGGTGGTTTCTTCCACGAAATTTTGATTACTCCCTGATTTAACGTTCCTAAATTGTGGCAAACCTCATATTCGTTTGAGTGCGATCGTCTTATAAATCAGTTTTTTCTATTCGTTTTTCTTTTTTGATGATTTTTTCTTTCTTTTTTCCATTTTATTTTATTTTTTATTTTATTTTATTTTATTCCCCCCCCACTCTTCTATATTTGGTTCATTAATTAATTTGCATTTAATATCCTTTTTAAATTTGTTACCAAAATTATTTTGTTATTAATACATTGTTGTTGTCATATTACTCTTTCAAATTCAAATATTTACTTAACTATAGTTCATTTGTGTCTACATCTATATGTAAGTATATTTATTTAGTGGTCCTCCTTCGTAAATCAGTTTTTTTACTGAATAGGATAGCTAGACGTTAAATAAATAAGATATATAAATAAAAAACTTTCCGCCACGAGACAGGTGTGCTTCACGCTTTACGCCGTAATAAACCCATATCGTCTCTCGTCCATCCAATGCGACAACATGTAGTCACTTCGATCTCTGCATTTCACCCCCTTCTCTGAATCAACCGGGACGTTAACGTTACTGGCCAATTAACATTGATTGGCCAAATCACATTGTTGTCTATTTTGGTTCACCAAATTGCCACAGAGCACGCTACTGAGCAAAAACAGGAAAACCAGGCAGAAAATGTAATACAACAAGAAGCTGGAAATCTTACGGAGTATGAGGTATACATTTTATTATGTAAATAATTAATAGCTGCCATGATTTTAAAAATAATGCTAAATAGCAAGACATTAACATGTTCCCTAATATTTCGGTGACGGTGAAACTAAGTTACTCACAATAGAGCAAGGAAATAAAACAACATAAAATAGTAAATTTATTCACGAAACTCATCCCAGTAAGATTTGTTCTTTGTTCGACGAGTCGAACAAATTGTGTATTTTTATTTACTACACAATTAATTTAGTTTATTACGGTTCAATAGTATAATTGTTTACCCTCATGAAAAACCGGGTGCTTGTTTAAGTGTATGTTTAATATTATACCAACATGTTACCTACAGTTATTTTAGTCCTAGGCAGATGGTATTGCAGTTGCAGTGTAGGTGAAGGTCCTTATTGACCGATTTTAGTATACAACCGCTCATTCATTCATTTTAATTTTTTTAATGTTTTTTTCTCTCTCTTCTTTCTTTCTTCCTTTCTTTCTTTTTTCCCCCTTTTTTCTTTTCTTTTTCCGTTTTTCTTTTTTCCACCACTTTTTTATATTTGATACATTTAATTGCATTGAATAATATCATTTTTATTTGTTATTTTAATTGTTGTGTTTTAATTTTGTTGTTGTAATGTAACTATTTCAAATATTTACTTAACTGTAGTTCATTGTTGTGTCTGCATCTTTGTAATTAGATTTATTTAGTTGTCCTCCTTTGTAAATCAGTTTTATAACTGAATAAGATAGACGTTAATTTAAAAAAAAAAAGTGATGGCATTGTTTTGTATCGCACATGCTTTTGTGATTTGTAACATTGGCATGTTTGTGTTTTAACGGTAGAGTTTTTAGATTACACAACGAAAACAATTGATTATTCAATTTTCAATTTCATAAATCATCATTCAATTTAATACACTTTGTTCAACTTCATTAAATAATTTAAACGTTAAGGTTTACTTATTACGTTATTAGTGGTGTGCGGGCTACCGAAATTTCGGGTCGATCGAGTATTTGGGGCCGACCCGATTGTCAAAAGATGTTCCCGAAAATGTGAAACAGAAATATAGTTTTTGGGGAATGTTGAAGAAGTTACGTAGGTTTTTGGTGGAGGTGCCGGTCCAGACAATTTTTATTTACATCACATAAAATGCCAGTTAATGAAAATACAGACAGTGAAAATGAATTGTGAGAAAACTAGAACGTAAGATTCCTACAAGTAAAATTCGTTATCCATTTGAATAATATGTAGCATTAAAACAGCCCACTTTTCCCTACCCCACCCGAACCCAAACCTGTCTAACCTGACTATCAAAACCTAGACCCGCACAGCCCTAACTGTTATAGTATTATGTTATTAGATAAATCTATATATTTTTTGAATTTTATGTTGCTTTATTTGATGTGTGCGCTGTTGATGGGATAAAAACAGGATTATACAATTCAATGCAATTGTCTGCAACGTTGTATGCAATCCTAAATAACTAGGAAAACGCTTAAGTCCCGCCGCGTTGTAGGATGAGCGTAATTGGTTGCATTGAGCTGCCATGATTGTGTTATGAGGATTTTCTGTTGTTCTGTGGCAAAATTATTACAAAGTCGAATAATTTTTTTAAATTAAATTAAAAAAATACAAAATTAACATTATTTTTTATTTTTTTTATGAATCGTAATTTTAAAAAAAGAAAAAAATCGTAAAATTGCGACTTTCATAAGAAATAATTATTCGATTGCGCTCAAATTTTACAAAAATATATTAATTCATAGAATTAAGGTTCTGTGAAAAATTCATTACAATAGGATAAAGCATGTAGGTGTTATAAGTCAAAGACTTGTTTAAAAAAAAGGAAAAAACTGTAAAATTTCGATTTTCATGAGAAATAATTTTTCGATTGCGCTCAAATTTCACACGAATATCAAAATTCATAAAATTAAGGTACTGTGAAAAAACCATTAAAATCGAATTAAGCATGTAGGGTTATAAGTCGAAGAAATATTTTAAAAATCGAAAAAATTCGTTAAAATGGCGATTTTCATGAGAAATAATTTTCCGATCGCGCTCAAAAACGTGGCAGGTCTAAGTTCTGAGATTTCGAAGGTCTCCATAAAATTTCATCGAAATTGGAGTATCGGTTTAGCCGGAATCGTGTTAACAAACACACAATAATACAAACAGAAAAAAAAAAGAAAAAAAAAACATCGCGGATTTTTTTTCTCCAGGGTAGTGAAATGGAATCTTTGCTTCGCTTGCTACGCTCGCTACGCTCATCCAAATATCTAATGGCAAATGGCGCTATAAATTGGAGCTACCAGCCTTGGTGATGCAATACGTCAGGTAGCATCCAACTTATAATTATTTGATCTCTTTAGGTTCAAATTAATATTATTTCCGCGAATTTCCATTTTGAGTGAGGAAAACGTGCATGGTAAATCCTACAATCATGAAAGACAATGGATGGAATTGAACCAGTGAACTCCAAATTTAGAAATTACTTTTTACATTTGTATCAAACTAGACTGAATCTTGTTACTCGGGAGGCATTTGCTTAGAGCGTGGGTATCTTTTCCATAAATAGCATTGCCTGGGTGAAGCTGGAAGCGACTTCCTAATCATTATCTACGATAACGCGGTACAGCGCTCGCTCGCTCGCAATAACGCGGTCGCGCCAATAGATTTTTTTCAGGTAATCACAATCTCATCTTGCGAGTTTTTCAGTTGATCGGTATAGGAAACTAAAAAATGCTCTAGTGCCAACATTAGATTAGACCCCATTCTGATACAACTTGACTATTTATAGATTATGATTATAAGTGACATAATTATATACACATACCTTGAGCTAAATTTTATACTATGGACTAAGAGATATTTAATAATTTGTTTGCTGCATTTGTTTGATGTTACGGTATGTTCAGTCCCATATTGGTATCATCAAAGTGCAAAACATTGCTTGTATACACATTCACGTACAGAGGATTTTGAAGACCAAAATTCTTACTTAATATCGAGAGAGCGAAATGGCGGAGGAAACTGACTACAAGAATGGATTGAATCTCCTGAACTCGTTTTCAAATATAAATAATTATGTTATTTTGTTTTAAGCATGTGTTTAGATCATTTAATTTTCTGTACAGTACAAAACGAGTTTTCTGTTGCTTCGTATAAATAAAATATGCTATAGAATAGTACTCGTTTATTGGATGAAACCACTTGAGCCAAGTGTTATTAAATTCATACCTTCATCAAAATATTCCGATGAAAATTAAATATCGCCACAAGTAGAAATTAACTTTTTTACTTATTTACGCTTTTTTAAATAACAAGGAATTATTTATTTAACAAGACGTCATTATATAATCTTGATTTATATTTAACGCCACTTTTCCGCTCCCGACTTTATTTCCATGTTTTAAACCAAAGGAAGGGTGTACATTTTTAATATTTGATAAGTGGAAACGCTTTAAGCTCCTCGGTATAACGTTAAGGTTTTAAATAAATTTGCAATGAGTGTTCACAGAGAATTGCCTTTCAGCGCTTACTTTTAATTTGTTTAGGGGCTGTGTTTTATTGCGTTTAAAACGTAGTAGCTGCCAAATTAGGCAGTAGTTTTATATTCTTGTTTGCGACGTTGCGTAATCTATTTTCTTGACTATCTTAGTGTAATTTATTTTGGAAGAGGTTTCAAGACGAACAGAGATCCTATTATAACGAGGGGGGGGAATGTTTTAGTTATGTATTCAAAAAGTAAATCTCGCTCTGACATCATGTTTTAAATTGTGTTCTGGCTAAGCCTGTAGTATTTTTTGTCTCCAACGATACTTGGAGTGAACAAATGTCTGACAAGATTAAACCTGTCCAAGCACAGATAATTGAGAATGTTTTCAAGTAAAAGCTTTTCATGAGGAATTAACTTATAAGTTGCAAACGTTAATATTTCAGAACTTTTTTTCACGTATTTTTAAAAATGCTTTGAATAAATTATAAAATTCGGCACAACAAGCAATAAAATCAGATAATTGAGAATTTTGTATTAACAGAACGTCGTATTATATTCAAATTGGGTCGGATACAATGCTGGGAGAGTACTCGTATAGATAATGTGTAATTTACTTAATAATTAGGTACATTTCTGTTAGTATGAAGTGTTTTTGATTTATTCATGAAATAGCAGATAAGCTAAAAATAAAGCTTAAAATCTGTTCTGATACAACTTTCTAGTGCTTACACTTTCTTCTTGAATCACGTAAAAAACTAAAAATGCATTAACTCTTACACGAAATTAAATGTGCGAACGTCGTCAGCATTTTGCAAATTATGTATGTATAGTGTACAATGCCACAAAAATATAATCATAATAATATTATAATCATGATAATTTTGTGGTTGGTCTGCTCCGTTCACAATTTGTTTCTAAAGAATGTTTGAAGAAATAATAGCCTTTTTACCAACCCAATATTTTTTAAAAAAATGCATAAAATTGGTACATGCTATTAATATCCGTTAACTTACATCTTAACATTCTATAAAACAATGGTTATTGAAAATAATTCGCAAAAATCGTCCTAAAGATGATTCAATTCCCCTCGTCGTTTGGGTGGCTTTTCTCCGGGCCTAGGCACGGTCTTCTAGGGGCTTCGTGCTCCATTACTCCAGCAATTATGACTAATGATGACAAGTGAGTCCTGGATGGCCAAGCCTGAGACGGGATACGCCAGGCACCGCCAGGACAGAAGACTCCAGACGACGTCGTGCGTGCTACCACCCCTCCCCCCCCCCCACCCCCACCATCATCGATTCCAGCAATTTCCGTATCATTGGCCGTCCGTCGCACGCTGACTGAATTAGTGGCCCTGAAAGGTTACTATAGAATAGCGCGGGTGACACAAGAGAGGACTTGCAAGTTTTGAATAGATGTGTAAAGTATCTCTGAGACCGTTCTCTCGTCATACAAAATAAAGCTGAGTGTACTTGGAAACGCCAGCAATACCTTGCCCATGAGGAAGAATGGGAATGGGAGGTTGCTTATTACCGAAAATCAAGTTTACAATATAGAACTAAGCGAGTTTGCTAATTAATGGTCGTGACTTCTTAGAAATCTAAGCAATAGCAAATGGTTATTATAAAGTTCTTATTTCCTGACTCCTGAGTGAAAGCCTCATTCAGTACAGGAATGAGGTATTTATCTCCACCGGTTGTGGAAGCTCAATGTTTCTCCTGGAAGTATGTTACATAACGTTTCAGGCACGGAGTAAGTTAGTGTAGCGTTATATGTAGCAAAGCTCTTCAAAGCTATTAGCGATGAATTCTGTTCGTTAACTTTGCAAACAAGTGACGTCAGTCCATGCATAAGTGATGGGTTCCATCAATTCATGCAGTGATACCGCTAAATTAGCGTTTCGAATGTTAAGGCGCTTGTAGTAGTTGAAATAAAAGTAAGAATTAAACAGTGGTGTGTATATATACATATAGATTCTGCGTCTCAATTTTTATTTTACTTTTAAACAATAAAATGCTGTGCACATTTGTTTTGTTTATGAAGTGCATCTCATCCTCGTATGTGCTGTGATCATAAGCTGTAGCCAGCCATATCCAAACTATTTACTCACAAGTCCACTTGGTTATCATAGCAAAGACTTGGTCCTGAACAGTAACAAAATCAGATCATATTATGCTTCGCATTTCCTGATACAGGCGAGGAAGGGCGGTGAGGATTTTGTTTTAAATCAATAATTATTAACTTATTATACTAGTGGTTATTTTAATATTGCATTTATCGGAATCATCTATCAAAAATAATCAATCAAACAAACAGTTTATTTCAAGTATGGTCAACTCTTTAAACAAAATATCTACGCTACCTCCGGTCAACGTCGAACAATCGAGAATGGAAATTTGCAAAAAATGTGGTGTAGATATGTATTTCCATCACCATGATATATTAATTTATGTACGAACTGATGGATGTACACACCAACAAAAATACATTAACCTTCAGTTATAATTTATATGGTATATAATTTCGGTTGACATATTATGGTGATTTTACGTAGACAGACGGTCATGTATCATTAACATGAAATGTTATAAAACATCATTATTATTGGCATGTGGCAGAATATGACGGCGTCTACATGATCAATAAGGTCGTAAATAATTGTCATGCACCAGCGTTAGTATTGCGTAGGAATATCTCACCAGTACTACGCAATAGCGTTTGATTTCTAAATTTATCATAAAACGGCAATGCGAATCTTTCTCTAGATGTACTGTTTATGTTGTTTAATTATAAGTTTACCCAACGAAAGAAAAAAATAACTTAATATTGGGACAAACATTTTTGTTTAAAATAAACAAAAACATAATAAATGTTATACTTGTAGTAAAAGGACCACGTAAACCCATTGTCATTCGTGTAGGCCTATACATTCATCAAAAACATTCTCTATTTCTACACACGGCCATGAGGTAGGTATTGTGATTTGTTTTGAAGATGTCTCGATTTCAACACAAGGAAATGAGTAAGGTTTGGTGAAATACTTGTTAAAGCAATCAGTCAAATACGCTACAACATGTTGGTTGCAACCACCTCCAGGTATATATTGTTGTTATTGTCTTCCGCGACATTCCGCCGCTTGTTTGAGCTGGCTGCTACAGACCTATGTATAATATTATATTATAAATATTATATAAACATATTTGGTTGTAACTGTTGCAGCTCGTTCCATGGCCAATAAATAATAATAAATAATATTGGCATCAAAATTGACAACACAGCTGTTGTGGTCGGTCATATCGAAATCATTAACGTAAAGTTTGCTGTAATTAGTAGTACTGATCATGCATACTGCTATAGTAAATGCGTAATAATATGCGTAATAACATGCGATAAATACAATCATTTACTTGAAATATTTAGCATTAGGATTTCATTAAATTTAAGTTAAAATTATATCAAAAAGTATTGGGTTGTTGCGTTGTTCTTTACAATTGTATACGTGTTATATTAATGAAATATAACACGTTTTTGTTAGAAATGTAGAGCTTTAGAAACAAGAACGTCATTATTTCTCAATAACATTTCGCGATTTTTTGTGAATTTACAACATTGATATAGAAAAAATTTGATCTTCTATTTCAAGATTCCCATTCCCATCAGTCAGTGAGTTATTTGTTACTATTTTACTGCTCTATTTAAACTTGGAATCAACACGATATATCACAATAGCAAACTAAAAATGAAATTGTTTTAGGCACATGTCCAAAAAGCTTTGTCCCGCAAGTGAGTATTTCCATTTGAAACGTATTATCAGGATTTGGTTTGACGATATTTCAATCGATTCATCTGCCGTCATGGAGTATTTAGTCATAATTGCCACATATCTCTATGGTCGATTAGAGCATAATGCACGTATAGGGTTGAGGTAACGAAGTATTGACGCGTGTTGAATCCTAGTTCACGCCATTGAACACTTGTATGCTGCAATTCAAGTCGTGATTTAAACACAAAATAGGCATTTGCATGAACACATTTTGTTGAATTTCCTTGATGGATGGAAGGCATAAAACAGTGTCATCGTTTTAGCCATGTAGTTTATAAGCTTAGTTAATCTATTCTGTCCAAAATAACTTTCTAGATGTAATAAACAGAAAGGAAATTCCATATAATCGTACAATAAATGAACCATAAAATAAATCAATGCTATAGATAGACGATAATAATATATTCTTAGGCTGTATTACAATAACTCGATTTTGTCCCATCAATTGTCTCGTGACAATGGTAATACACGTAGCCAAGAATAACTTGACAAAACGTTACAAACTTATTCTACACACATATCTGCATCCTTTGACATCTTATTTCTCAATCTGTGCAATTGAATAAATAACACCTATATACGTCGATCGAATCGAAGACTCAAATACTACGAATAACGATTCCAGGATTGAATAACGAGTAAACAGATATGCAAAAGTAATTTGAACTTATAATAATGTGTGCGTCTAAAAACTGATTACGTCATCTTTGACTTGTGTTGTGAATGTTGTTGACCTATACTTAGAGATTATAAAAAGGTCATGTATTTCACACCATATTAAATATTTTCCGAACTAAATAAAAACTTATTTGCACAGAAAAATTATCAGAATTTGAATACACTTATCATGTGATGTTCATTGCTAGGGCGTGTATCAGTGTTTGGGGTGCAGAGGCGAGGGAGGATGGGGTGGGGTGGGGGGACTTGATGGTCAGAGCCTACGGGCTCAAATCCCGCATAACTCACGGTCTAAAAGTAACTAGGACATAGTTATCTCGAGGATGCTGGTTAGTACGCATTGTGTATAAAACCTTTATATATAAATAAATAAATTGTATTTAGAGTCTACCCACTCAGTTATATATCTGATTTTCAGTGGGGGACAGTAAAACAAAGCGACCAAGCCAACCCTGTAGGCCCCGACGCAATCGACGAGTGAGCGATAACCAACCTAAGATCGATATTTTTAATAAGAAATATAGCAATCAGTGGTATGGACAGTGCGAACACCTGCGGATCAACGCCAGAATCAACAAGGCCGATTCAGAACAACTCTGAATTTATTATGTGCTTTGTTGATAGGACGGCTCCAAAGTCACCGTTTACAAACTCCTAAGCTAAGAACTGATGGACTGGAGTCCAAATCGGGAGTTAAAAATCTTCTGACTTTGGCGGGAATCGAACCCTGGACCTTCTGCATTGGAAGCAGATACGCTAACCACGAGACCAATGAGCCAAACAGCTACTACTAAATGCTTCTTTAGAATTAACTGAACAGTTATGTTAAACATTAATTTACTTCCTATAAATTATTGACTTGTTCGGTTTTAGCACATTCTTACGTAGGCATATGCAAAAAAAAAGCTCCGAATACAATCTTCCTGTAATCAAATGATAATTTTATGATTTTCCTGTAAATCCACATCAAATGCAGGATTAGTTTTCGTCAGCTTATGAAATGCTAATTGTTAATAGTATAGAGCTAACACGCGGAACACTCACATTCTTCAATAATGCATTAGAAGATCTATTCGCATTACATTGTTTTCATTATCGTAAATACTAATTTTGATTCACAACTAGAAGTTAGTTTAAATAGCATTTTAATTTGGAAAGTAAAGCATTTATTTTTCCAAACTTGGCAATTCCCAGCAAACACTTTTTCTTTCCACCCTATATTGAGGGTCAAGGGGTGGGGGTCTTTCAATTCTAATTGGAAATTAAGCTTTAAAGATACATTTTATCAATCTATGAAACATTATAATACAATCTTAAACTAATTCTCAATAGTGTTGGGAAAACCTTATATTATGTCAAATTTGCATTTTGTAGTTATTCAAAAATATTTATTCACCGACTTAGCATAAAAAACAACGAAAACGCATTTACGTTTCTTCAACATGAACTATACAGTATTTTAAAAAAAAAATTAAATTAAGTTAAATTAACTGTCAATAGGTAGTTAAAAACAAAATCATTTTAAGGGTCAAAAAGGTCTTCTTTGTTAATGTCTAGCGATATTTTATCTTGATTCCAGCTACCATCAATAAAATGTTGTTAAAAAAGGTCAAGTAGGTCTGGTTTCACGTAACATCGTTCCGCTCTCTTGATGGTAAAATATTTTGTCACGTATCGGCAGGGATAGTAATGTGAAATGGAGCTCTGCTATTTCCGATTAAGGGCAAATGCAATACAGGCTCACTTTTAGAGAGGAGTCGAAATATAAGGCTTCAGACACGGTTCGCTGGATAAACGGCTATACTCCCTGAACCGACGTGTGGGCAAAGTGAGGCCAGTGAAATATCATATCACTACGTAACTGATTACCAGAGAGAGCGAGAGCGGGAGAGAGAGAGAGAGAGAGAGAGAGAGAGAGAAGTGGCGGGGACGGGGAGTGAATTTGACAATCGGGATGAAGAGGAGATACTGATTACGCAGAGTTGGACAGAAAATAGTGATAAAATTGTTTGTAAAGTCGAACTAATCAGTACCCACCTATCTGCTATTAAGATTAAAGAGATTATAAAGACTGAAGTGAAGAAAAAAGAATGCATGGAATTAAAAACTTGAAAGATAAATATGTATACGTTGCATTATTGATTTGAGATTTAAATGAATTTAAGTAAAGCTAAAAATGTAGGCCGTAAGGAATAACATCTTATGTTTTAGAATTATTGGAGTTCACTGAATTAGAGGGTAATTACAGTAAAAAATAACCAAACATTGGCAATTTCAGTTCCAAAAATTTATCAAATTGAAAATAATAAAAACTTTGTAGTGTTGAGATAAATGCCAAAATGGAATTGGCTTTCATTATTTGTTTTTCCCCTATTCATTTACTAATTCGTAATTTTTCATACATTTTCGTTCTTCATTCTTCTCGTTATAACATAAAACACCCAGTATTTTCTCCTGGAAACCAACATTATAATAATTGCGTTGTTGGTACACGACTAATTATATGGTTCTCTCTAATTTACATAAGCCGTTTGGCCATTGTCGATTTATCTAGTCAGTGTAATCTGTATGCGCAAAAACTAAAACTAAACCTCAAAACAAACGCAATTTATATAATGGCATTGCGCGTTTGCAAGAATAATTTAAAATCCATTTCGATCTGATAATTTGTTTATTTAGTTAGCATATCGAATTCAAATCATTTGTACATCACTAAGAAGTTATGTATATCGTACTCAAAACTGGAGTGTTAATAAGTGTGTCGAAAGGTAACAGCTTAGGCTGGAGTACCAAATAAAAGTTAAATTATTAACAATTAATGATTGTTTAAACGATTTCTATCTCATGAAACCCATATATTTAAGTAAATGTGTTAAAATAAGTGAGATGATAGATGATCTCCACACAAAAATTCAAAGACACAAAACACTTACAAGGACTTATATTAACTCGATTATAATTATGACTAAATATAAAATTTTGTGCTAACCGAACTATTTTCTAGACTGTGGGTAGACGCGCAACTTAATTATGTTTGTTTGTCATTTGCAATGAGAAATGCGCTTGACTTCTTTTCCAACTCATTCCTTGAAAGAAGGTCAATTCTTCGACTATAATTGACTAAAGTTATGTATGCATTTATGAATCTTATGTTTATGTGACTACTATATCCTACATTTAACAACACTACCTTCTCCTATTTATTAAATTAAATTCTTAACCGTAACCTGCTCTTAAAATTACAAGCAAAACATGCCTAAAATAAATCGACGAAGTAGTCTACCATTAAATTGAAACGTTCGTCAAAGTATTCGTCGAACAGAAAAAAATCACAGTGTATTTTCATTAAACTAATAATTTAGAAAACTGGCATATTAACATACAATAATTTCATGTTAGGGGTAATACCGTAATACGAGATTATCCATTAAGAGTTTTTTGGCATGACTTAAAGTTAAACTGTGCGCTTGCGTGTACTGTCTCTAAGCTTAGATGAGTTACTGGCTCTATAGCTACGTGCCCAACTTCCGCTTATATCTTATATGTAAAAATATGATGACTTTATGAGATTGGATTGCACGTGCCGTAAAGTGGATGCGGTAAAATTGGACCAAGAAAATAGCATCTTCTTGAAGGAGCGGGATGGGTGAAAATGAACCCTTCACTAACATCTCTGTCTTCATTCTGAATATCCCAGATTGTGTAAAACCATTTTATATTATAGTTTTTGTTGAAAAATACAATTTGAAAGCTTTCCTTTATATGGTTTTGTTTGCGAGAAAAGTTGGTACTTGGGAGACAGGTTGGTATTGTTTCAGACAATGCTTTTGTGCTTCAGTTATCATCGCAACCCTATTGATTTTGAGATATTTTATATTATTGGTAAATGGAAACATTGCCCTCGTGGCTAGAGTAGGTCTACGTCTTGGCGACGCGACTGTACTGTCATTCTCATCATATAAACCCTTAGTTAAATGTGTTTTTTTCGTGTCACTCCAAAAGAAGAAGAATCAAGCTTAATAAAATACACCGTTGTTTACAGTGTTTACCTGATATTCTGTCTCAAGTAGTACATAAAACCTCAAGATTTAAGTGGGAATATAAACTCTGGAATGCATTAAAATGTTTTAACAAAATAGAGTTCAAAATAAGCTTTCATTATACGTTAATCCAAAAATATACATTTTATAGTTTACGTAATTATGTTGTTTGGTTAGGGAAATGTGTGAAAATTTACGAATACAAAATTTGTGAATGAACGTTAAGTATGTGAATTTAGCTTTTTTCTTAAGCTTAAGGAGAATCGATCGCGTTTTTCTATTTTCTCAAATATGCAACCAAGGTAAGATATAGTGAATGGCTTTGAAACCTGGCTCTATTAGAACATCAAAACTTTTTTTTTGGTCGGGCACACGGCAAATATCGCTTCTTCAAAATATTTTCAAACTTCAATTCGCACTAGCACACCATACCATTCAAGGTAGTAAGTTGTATTTTTGTGACATTAATTTTGAACTGGTTTTCTAGAGGTTGACTGAGAGAAAACATAGTTTTTTAATTGTCTTTCCTGCGAATTTTTTCGTTTGGCGGTACAAATCGGTACAAAATACCGATGAACTAAAAAAATCTCTCAGTCAACCTCTAGAAAACCAGTTGAAAATTAATGTCACAAAAACACAACTACCTACCTTCAATGGTGTGCTAGGGCAAATTTAAGTTTTGAATTATTTTGAAAAGGCGATATTTGCCGTGTGTCCGATCAGAAAATTTTGAAAAAAATTGTCTTGATGTTATAATAGAGCCAGGTTTCAAAGCCATTCATTATATTTTTGTTTAATTAAATATTTGAGAAAAAAGATAAACGCGATCGATTCTCCTTAAGCTAGTACGTTTGTCATGTTTTGTTAATCATGTAAGTCAACACCATGAGGGCAGTGTTGTCCTATTTATATTGAAATTCAGAGCCTCCTCATCTATCGATAGATATCTGTGAGCGTCTCTAGTCAGGATCTGATTCTATATCTCCCAGGTTAAATTTGAAAAACAAACTATTTTTGAACTGGAGATATTCAATTTCGCTCATTTAAAAGATTATTGCTGGGAAACATTAATTTGCAATAGCCTCTCAACAAGTTTTCTTGTATGTACTCACACTTCACCTATTTTACCCATCTGAGCGACAATTCCTATACCTTTTGTTAACTCCTAACCTATAACCCCGTTCTAACCCCAACCACGCATTAGTAAGCAAGAGGTAACAATGTTTGTTTATTAACTCCTCTTGGTAGTGCACCGTACAAGAATACGGGGTTTACCTCTCTAACCCTAAACTCCAAACTCCACCTTATCCAGGGTTAAAAAGTACAGGAATCCGGACCCAGATGAGAAGGGTGTAGATATAGGTTATCTGTTCAAAACAATTTGCATTAATAAACTGTTTAGTGTCTCGCGACCCGTTGATGACATTTTTTTTGGAATGTTACTGTTTTGTCGGACCGATTGTTTTTTGTATTCGTTAATGTTTCCAAGACCGTGTTGTCGCCTTCGTCAGGATTGCCGCGAAAAACAGACAGTGTACTAAATATGACAGTATTTAGTATTTATATTGTTTAACCTCATATTCTACCCCTTTTTCTTGAAAATCCTGCAATTAGGGCCACATCACACAACCGCCAGAATTGTGTGACATTGATTTAGTAAATGACGAGTGTATCTATCACATTATAACGAATAAGCTTGTAAAGCTAAACACCCGTGTAATAAATCGCGTCAACTCGTGGAATATATGACACATTGATTGACTTTGTCCGTAATCGTTCAATCGATGATTACAATATCACACTCATCATTACTAGAGCGCTGGTGGATTTATCGTGGGTGCTATATCAATCATAAAAACGGAAAACTTGTCGTTATTACTCCCGGCAAAACAACAAAGCTCAGTTTCGATATCGATACGATCAGCGCTGTGTCGTCTTCTGGAAATGACATACTTAGAAATTGCGAGGACGATTTCGTTATAGCCATGTAGCACGTAATAGATTGTGCAATGTCCGCTGCTGAAACGTTACTTATTAAATTAAGGGTCTGCGCATTAATGTTAAAGAAGAATAACTTGTTAGATTTCAGTTTTAACGCGACTACCAATCTAAATAATCAACACATTAAATTAAAAAAAATGTATCTTAAATCATGAGTGTATTCAATTTTTGAAATTGTTTATATTTTGTGCTCCATTTACTTATTTAATGGATCATTTATGCACTTATTGAAGTCACAAAGTTATTTTTCATCGTCTTCCCGCCTCTCTTGTCTCAAGCAACTGACACAGCTAAGAAGCTTGATACACCCTCCTACACCCGTTCGACACAATAGAATTCAACACGCAACGCGCAAACTGCATACCCATGTAGTAGTAATCCTCGTGTCTTGATCGAACTAATGCCCTTGATTACAATAATATAATTTCTCAACGCCTTTACCTTAATGAGTGTGTCGTTTATAACAAATCTTGAGTTAAACATATTTATACTCGTTATTATAATTATTTATATATTAATAATAGACATATATATTTAGTTGTCTGTGTCATATGAAACAACCTTTAATAAGAATAGCTTTTTTTTTTAAAAAAAAAGGGGGGTTTGGCCAAAATATTTCAAAACAGTTTTCCTCATCCAACTAACCTCTTTTATTTTAACTTATAAAATTCCCAAGTAATCAACCATTATGCATGTATGCCATTTGACATTGAAAACATATTTTCGTACAAGCGAATTTAGTTAAATTAGAGAAATATTATTTATGTGAACGTATAGCTAGAAATGTCTGTGTTCTTGTGGGATAAGAGTAGCAAACGCAGCAAAAGCTTCTTCTTTACAACGAAAAATAAATTATGGGTGTGTTGTTGATTTATTTACTTGCTTATCGTACGTCTATCAAAAACTGTCAATTTACAAAGGAGTACAATAAATAAAATTAACTATATTCACACAAAAATACTAAACTGTAGTGAAGCAAATTTTGAAATTATAATATAACAACAATGTTCGATAGGAAAATTTTCCGATAACACTCAAAAAGTTTATTATGAAAAATGTTAAATGTAAAATTAAATTAACTAACAGTAATTGAATAGAAAATCGTAAAAAGAAAAAAACAAACGGCTAATTTAGAGCTGCCACATTTTAAAATGCAATCGAAAGTTAATTATTAATTTTAGTCACGGTATTTTCAATTTACGACTTTTCTTTGTTTTTTCGCCCCCTATCGGACAATTCTGTTGTTGATGAAACTTTCAGAGATTCTTTCAACTAAACAACTATTTTGGTACTAGTTCGGTTATTACAATCACCAACACGACACGTAATTATAAGCATATTATTAATTTTATTTCTTGTGATATTTTTATACGTTTAAACTTATACCGCAGCATTAGTGTAAAGTTTGAATCTGTTCTTAACAAATAGTAAGTGGATAACACCGACTTAATCTTCACACAAAGTGTGAGGTGTGACGTGACTTCAAACCGATATTGCTGCAGCTACTAAAGTGGATTTCAGTAAACTAGCTAAATTGCAACTTGCAACCCCGACTTTCTGTGCTGAAGCGTGACAGCTGTGTGAAGAAGGCACATCCATTGATGCAACGTCGAAGCAGTCTTGAGCGGCAACACTGTTTCTCGTGTCACAGGCCATACTAAACGGTTTGGCAACGTCGACTTGCCAGTTTACGTGTTGGTTTCAAAATAAACAACATTAAACCTTTACCGGAGAAATCTGGTGAGATAAGTTTCTTAAGGTAGAAATAAAGTTGTTGTCTGGAATATATCGTTTCAAAGTTAGCAAAAGTCTGACACGTTCGTCATCAAGGTTTTAATTTTAATTTTTAATCTCAATTTGTATTATAAAGGCAAAAAAATATTCAGATATTCATGAATTTCAGTCAAACTATATTTTCTCACAACTTTGAACACTTTTAATAAAATATATTCATCTAAGCCAAAGCGACAATCACTTTGATCGCTAAATTCGAAATTCTCATATCTTCTAAATGAAATTGTTCAATAAAGCATAGCTTCTCGGCGTTCTTTGATCATATTTAACGCCTAAACCGAACTGAAAAAGCAAGCCAATCATCGAATCAATTTTCCACCCCCTCATTTCCCGTCAAAAGCTAACGTCACACATTTTCATCGTAAATGTCGCGTTTAACCACAATCCACGTCGTAATTATCCCAAGCATACACAGGGCCGAGTTAAATCATGTGTTATTCACAGCGGAAAGTAATTAAGCTAACAACTCCGAACCGTGGAGCGATCAGCGTGAATTGCACCAGGAGTAAACGTCGCGGTTTTATACATTTTCAATTGTGAGTGTCTTCCTCGGCGGGGAGTGGAGGGGCGAGCGCCTGGGCGTCACGTCTCTGGGTGACAATTGATGACATCAGTGAAATGAACCGCCGAACCACTAAAACTGTCAACGAGTTGAAACCTTTCACAGATTTCAGGAACGAATCCGTGGCCAGATTTCAAATGCGAAGCTTAACACAGGTTGCGGATACTTCGCCAGCGATTTAGATCAAGTTTTGTAAGGAATTCTCGTGTTATTAACTTTGACTCGTAGAGCTCAACTTTAATTTATTGCAACGTAATCATATTTTGTTCATTAATTCATTAAACGTGGGATTTAATTTTCACGCAGTGCGTTAGAATCTTTGGACTTACATTTGTTAACAACGTCGAAATCATAGAGGTCGTCGATTCTGTCAATTCTACGCCACAAAACCCGCCTCTGTTAATGGACAATACAGAATACTGCTGCTATGTACTAGATGTTGTTGTAGTACTTTTAATCCAATCTATACATGATTTTATTTATGTATCTATATTTGATGTCAGCACTTCTTCCTTGCAACGCGCGTTTTTGTTTACCATGGTGTGAATAGTGGGTTCGGAAAGGATTCTATTTCCATTTGGGTTTGTATCTGGGTGCCCGTTAGGGCGCCGCAGCCATGCCGCGGTGCGCTACACACTCGGGCACCTTATACAGCAAGCAGAGTTGGGGTGATTTCGAGGTGTCACCCAGCCGTCATGAAACGTGATGTGGACTTGAAAATTATCAAAATCGGGGGGATGTAGGTACCTGACAACGTATGCCAAATTTGGTTGGGGTACGAACATTCCTTCTTGGTGAAAAAATGACTAAAAAAACATGCTCAAAATCACTTTGAGGATGTTAGTTACTACTGCAATGCGTACAAAAAGCAATTTTTGGGACACGAGATATTTAACACCCTATTGTTAATTGGTATTACCATAGCAATTAATACTACTTTATTAAATTTATTCTATTTTAACAAAAATTATTTTGCAATAGAACTTGAAAAAGTTGAGATCCCACGCATACAAAAACTTGTAAAAATACAGACAAACCTTACACACTCAAAAGTAATGAGATCTTAATGAAGGGCCAAGCACATGTACCCTTCTACATTTGAGCATTATTAATTCATAGACATAAACTGCCCCGTACCGTACCATGACTTGAAAAGCTTGGCAAAATAGAATTTGCAACCGTTAATTGAAACGAAATAATTGATGCATTCGCAATTTACAACTATGAATTGAAATGCAGTAGTTCATGCAAATTATAATTATTGCCAAGCTTTTCAAAGATGCAGTTTCGGGGCAGTGTATGTATATGAATTATAATCCGCAAATGTAGAAGGGTACATGTGCTTGGCCCTTCTTTTAGATCGCATTACTTTTGAGTGTGTAAGTTATGGCTGTATTTTTGCAAGTTTTTGTATGAGTAGGTTTATACATATGCTGGTTTAAGTTAACATAATTCCATAGAAACTACATGACAACGGTTTGTTTAAAGGCTAAATGGCACGCTAGCGACCTTTTAACCATTAATTAATATAAAAAACGTATTATTTATACATTTCCTTTTCAAAAGCATATAAAATATATATAATACGCATTGCACACATTATGTTCTTGAGCATACATATATTTATGCGTATTTTTATTATGCTAGGGGTGGTATCCGTATTAGACACAAAAAAGACATTGCTGAGTGCATGAAATAATTTGTGGTTGAAGTTTTCTCCGAGTAAAGATAGAGCCAGACACCTTTATACACCCAAATATTGAGTGTGCATGGGGGTTTATTAATAAATTAATACAAACAATTAAGTATTACAAACATAGTTGTTCGTTGAACCAACTATCAGAAGTAACCTAAGAAGTCGTCCACGTCGTGTGAAGTGAAATGAACCGTGTATTAGGGCAGCGTTTACTGGAGCAGCCCGTGTACTGACCTCCGTCGTCCCCGTAGTAACAAACACGATGAAATACATACCTGGTTAATTACCGTGTACCCTACGCAGTCGCCAACGAAACATTGATTCACTAAAAAGCGTGTGCGAAAGACGAAGGTATGATATGCTTTTGAATATTCTATTTACATCTCCAGGCAATCTTTAAAACGTTCCGGGAAAATGTCAAAGAGGGAAACGGCCAGTTAATTAGTTGAGTGCCCCTGGATCTCAATGGATGCTAAAGGCTCTTATGTTGGTAAAACATAGAAGCAACTATAAGCGAAACCTGTACGTTTAACTTTTGCCAGAATTACTTTCCTAATATTTTATATTTATCAGGAAATCAACTTTTCGCTGTTGGTAGCAAGAAAATTATTATATACTATCATTCAAGATATTTATAGTTTATCATTACAATAAAGTAATCATATTATTATGAATTAGATTAGGATGAAATGATGAAGATCTCCCCTTAAATAGATTATTTTGTAAAAATAAAATTTTTGTATACCTGCCACTTAGGGCAGGATGGCCAATGTAGGGCTCACGTGGCTCTCTCTAGCCTATTACAAGTTTATAAGTAAATACACAATTACAATGACGTAATTCCAAGAAAAATCAGTGGCAGACCTAGTCACATCGTAAACACACACTGAAAATAATATACCTAGAGTACTAAAGGCTACTTGCGCAAAACAATAAACTGAACAAGTAATGTTGCAAATTTTTACAAAACTCTTGACTTGGGCTAAATACTAACACAACTCAAGTATTTGAAATACGTCAGTTCGCACTGCATACAATGTAATGTAAGGAGCTAGTACTTTCAGGTGTACACCATACTGACCTAGTTCCTCTGTGTTTGTTTCACGTTTTACTTGTTCGACATTGCTTACATACCACTGATTGAACACCCGAGGCGCTCTCCAATCTCTTCTTTCCTTCAGCCACATTTAGAAAGTCTGTAAGTATCTTCTTGTCGTCAAACAACGATTCCCAATCTCCGTGCTCAGACGACCATACTTATTGTGTACCCTCCCTCATATGAGCATCGGGCTCTATGTTGTAAGTAGAGTGGACGCCGACGGGGATGTAACTGGTGGGCTAGATAGGTCTCCGGACCCGACCGAGTTCCGGAGGAGGAAATTGAGTCCGTAAAGCAAAGCAATATCCCTAGCCCGCATCTCGCCCGTTCGCTCTAACTGCTTGCTGTACTCGAAAATAATAAGTATGTAAAGTGAAGAGACATACATCGAAGATAAAAAAGGCAATATTTTTCATGGGCTAGTTATCAAAAAACCAATGCAAAGCGATTTCAAGCATCTCAATAAGGATTGATTAATGATAGATTTATTTACTTAACGTTTTCTTATTCAATTATACAAACAGATTTAAACTAATAACACCCTACCCCTACAGTTACACCACAAAGTGCATGAGTCTGGTTACCTAACATAAAACAATCTTTTGGATCCAACGTACAATTTTGCTGTTCAGGAGACAAACTTAGGTATATGGGATGAGGATAGTCCCCATTTGATCACGAACGAATTGGCGAATTCTGCTAGGATTACCGGTGA
Source organism: Sweltsa coloradensis (assembly GCA_024449915.1). Taxonomy (NCBI): domain Eukaryota; kingdom Metazoa; phylum Arthropoda; class Insecta; order Plecoptera; family Chloroperlidae; genus Sweltsa; species Sweltsa coloradensis. The sequence goes on from JAMZAV010000080.1 coordinate 1,503,513, forward strand.
CGGGTATCGAGTAAGAGGCCTTCTGAATACACTCGCGTGTAAGATATAAGCTATACCTCACTAACACTTGGCATAATTCAGAGTTTTATTTCTGTCACCTGCCTCCAGCATTGAGTTCTGACGTAACTGTGGGCTGCTCGCTTGGGTGACGTAAATTACACATTAAGCGAATAATGACACTCTGTATGTTATTTTGCATCCGTCTACTCCAGAGCTACTCTACTTAGGAATCAATTAATATTACGCGTGACGTGGAACACATAAAATGTGTTTTTCACTAAAAATTTTTCAGAAATGCCACGTTCGAAAACGAATTCATTCATACAATAAAATAAATCTTGATGTTACTTCAAATTTCAGTGCATGCTAACATTGCATTATGACTTACAAAATAATTGTTGGTGTCAAATCGATAACAAAAAGAATAAAAATATTGTCTAAAATATCGTTGCCCGCTTACATTTTACATTACATTACATGTACAATTACATATACATGTATACATTTACATACAAATTCAAAATCGATATTTATTTATCACTTTTTTTACAAAAATTACAACCGTATTAAATTCATCTAAATCTCATTATTGTATATTAATAATCATGATACGTGTATGATGATAAATCACAATAACACTATTTTATAGTGTATGAGTCCTTTAAGCTTATAAAAACTAAAGTTTACTAATACTTAGATAAGATGTCGTTATATTTAGAAACACATAATATAATTGTAAATAATCATCAATAAAGAAAAGTAAAGGTTCATTAACAGGCAATCAATAATATTAAGTAATAGAGCAAATTTCTGTGTGCGATCTGTAAGGTAATCGTGAAGACAATAGTAGGCTTTTAAAATTAATATTTGTTTAAATTTTGTTTGAAACGGTCATAGCTTGAAATGTTTTTAATGGAGTCCTGGAAGATGGTTATAAAGAGATATGTGTAAGTAGTCTGAGTTTACTTGGCCAAGTTTTGTGTTGATACGTGTATGACTAAAGGTTGGCCTTTGCAGACTCCAACTTACTTCCGCCGGCGTTTTTTTATGAATGGTTCTTCGTGTACGATGCCTCTGCCTCATGACAGTCCTGAGACCTATTGCCAAAGCTCGTTACTATCTAAAGGTCAAACGGAAGGTGACGAGTTTCCAAGTTTTATCAACACGAGTTGAGTGGAGGGAAACTTCTAGTTTTTTATTTCTTTTCCTGAACGAAACAGGTTTCTTATCATGAACCGCATGAGTGATATGACGCTTCCCCGCGTTATACTAAAGCTGCATCCACTCATACAGGAGAGGAATGAAAATAATCAAGTCGTGTTCTCTTTTTACGACGGTTATCTATCTCTGTGTATTACTATTACATCTCATATTTAAGTAAGAATGTCAATCACAAAGGCGTGTGGGTTTTATAGAAGGAATTACACCTCTCGACATCAATGCCTATGGCACGATTTTAGTCTAGAATACATAGTAACGATGGTAAAAACCTAATACTTCATGAACCACGGTAAATAATGTAGCTATGTTACTAAAACCGAAATATAATACATATAGTAGCATTGTTATGACCTTGTTGTATATGAATTCAAGTTTGAAACTGTCATTTGTGTTTTTTTTCTTGTACTCATTGTTCAAGCGTTCACTTTATAGTCTAACGTATGTCACCCATGTGATACAAACTACCACACTGTCGACGAAAAACATTAACAATCTCATTTTGCACAGCTAGAAGCATTGCATTAATATTTAATAGAACAATGTTTTTGTCACATTATTTCGTTGAAAATAGTAGTTAAAACAACCTTAAAATAAAACTAAACAAACAAAACACGGTCGTTATAAAAATATCATGAGCACATTACCCACACACACTCCCAGTTTCAAATCATTGTAAAGTTGCTGAATCCCAAACAACTGCATTGAACTAAATAAACCATGAGAATTTTCTCGAATGATTCACATACGGGCAAAAAGCATACGTCATTAAGTTGAATACGGACCACATAAATATTGCTTACAGTTTAGGCCACGGTTCAATGAGCGCCGCCCAAACCAGAACGAACGCTCATAAATGTTGCATCACACACACTGTATATTGCACGCGTGACGAGAGGGGTGATCAACAATGTTCATTAATTATTTCCAAGTGCAGTAGCCCGTCAATAATAAATCAGTGCATTAACACTTCAGGGTCCCGAGATCACGAGCCGGTCGCGCGGGTGGCGTTCATGCATCTCGTATTACAGAACATGAGCTTTGCGTACACTCTCGACAGACCAGACCATCAATACGGTATGCGAGCTAGCCAGATACAACCAGCAATACATTAGGCGAGCTAGCCGTGAACCATCAATACGGTATGCGAGCTAGCCAGGTACATCCAGCAATACATTAGGCGAGCTAGCCGTGAACCAGGAATACAGTATGCGAGCTAGCCAGATACAACCAGCAATACATTAGGCGAGCTAGCCGTGAACCAGGAATACAGTATGCGAGCTAGCCAGATACAAACCAGCAATACATTAGGCGAGCTAGGCATAACCAGCAATACATTAGGCGAGCTAGCCGTGAACCAGCAATACAGTATGTGGCCTAGCCAGCCAGATTCAAACCAGCAATACAGTATGTGGCCTAGCCAGACAGATTCAAACCAGAAACACATTAGGCGAGATATATTTATTATAGCAATGCAGATGGACAAATTTCAACAATATTTTATGGAGCTTATCGCTAACCGTCAATCCAAAATATGAACAATTCCTTGGAACTAAACTGTTATTATCGTTTGCCAAAACCTAAAGATGGTAATGGCAGCCACTGTACTTACGCACACACACAATGAAGAGTCTATTAACTTTTAAATGTAATTTAAGGGGCTTGTGATTAACCATACTGGGTCTTCTACATTTCATAAGGTTTGTTCGGCTGTCAGGTAAAAAAATCTATGCCTCCAAGGGACGTGGGTTCGAGCTTCAAATCGCGCATAAGGCATGTCATCCTCATAATCAACAATCATTGTTTCGAATAGCGGCATTGGGGTGAGGCAACGAAAACATTCATGATTTGTTCTGGAAATGGTGGAGGTGCCGGGTTAGCCTTGAAGAAACCAACCTATGAAGAATTGTCTTAGATTTGGTGGAGGTGCCGGGTTAGCCGTGAAGAAACCAACCTATGAAGAATTGTCCTAGATATGGTGGAGGTGCCGGGTTAGCCGTGAAGAAACCAACCTATGAAGAAGTGTCCTAGATATGGTGGAGGTGCCGGGTTAGCCGTGAAGAAACCAACCTATGAAGAATTGTCCTAGATATGGTGGAGGTGCCGGGTTAGCCGTGAAGAAACCAACCTATGAAGAAGTGTCCTAGATATGGTGGAGGTGCCGGGTTAGCCGTGAAGAAACCAACCTATGAAGAATTGTCCTAGATATGGTGGAGGTGCCGGGTTAGCCGTGAAGAAACCAACCTATGAAGAATTGTCCTAGATATGGTGGAGGTGCCGGGTCATGATAACGTGATGACAATCGTTTCCGTAGCGAGAGTTTTGAAAACTTTGGAGTACTTTGGTGTGATATGCGATATATATATTTCGTTTGTTGTTTTCTTAAAATGTAGGATGTTTCCTAGCTTGACAGAATGTTGCCCTTGGTACCATGTGTTATTCTTGTTTTGATAACTCGCGTAGTAACCTCCCAAACGATCTGGAAGCAAAACAACGTTTATCTACCACAACGTTTGTAAGTAATGCTCCTTAATATATTACTTGGTACTTTTTTCCCGAGAATAATGTGATATTGCGATAAATAATGGCAATCATCAGCTTTAAGCTCGCGGTCGAGTGCCCCAGTTTTAACAATGAATTTAATGGGATGGTGGGTGTTTCATAAGGACACGTTGCAACTGGAGTCTGGAGGTAGAGTATTCTTGTTGTCGAAGGATTCTACACAAACTAAGCAGGAAATAAATGAAGGATACAGTTTATTCTTTCATTTATCTCCTCTGTTAAATATGAAGCAGATGTCCAAGAGACGACGCTAATTGCACATCGTCTGAACAAGTATAATATAATGTGAACAAGACACGACTACATGACGTTTGTATATGTTTTGCAACTGATTGCACAACTAATAATCTCTATTGTTGATATTTATGTGTGAATAATAATTGCCCTACTTTGAAGTTATGACAACTAACATAATATAAGCAACTTGTATACTTTTAAGTAGAAATAAAATAGGGATATGCAAATCAGTACTCCAATCAGTAAACCAATTATAAATGAAATGCATTACTATCCGACTAACGATGTTATAAATCCAAATACCGTAGAATAATGAAAACATCCATATTTCATTTCCACGTTTTATTTATTTTATTTTAAAACTCGTATGAGTTAATACAGTCAGAGAAAGGAGGTCACTTGTGTAACTAAAACGTGTGGAATGTTTAGTTGTATTTTCAACCGCTGCGCGTAAATTGTAAAATAATGGATAGACACATCACAAAAAAGTCAAAAGATGCAAACCAATATCGATCAAATAATGGTGTTAAGGTGAAAATACTAGGAAAACGCTTAAGTCCCGCCGCGTTGTTGGATGAGCGTAATTGGTGCATTGAGCTGCCATGTGTTATGCGGATTTTCTGTTGTTCTGTGAAAAAATCATCACTAAGTTGAAGATTTTTTTAAAATTAAATTAAATTAAATTAAAGATTAACTTAAATTTTAAATTTTTTAATAATTAAAATTTTAAAAAAGGATAAATCGTAATATTGAAATTTTCTTAAGAAATAATTATTCGATTGCTCACAAATTTTACACGAATATATTAATTCAAAACATTAAGGTTCTGTGAAAAAATCATTGCAATAGGATAAAGCATGTAGGTGTTACAAGTCAAAGAATTGTTTTCAAAATAAAAAAACCCGTAAAGTTTCGATTTTCATGAGAAATAGTTTTTCGATTAAGCTCAAATTTCACAAGAATACCTTAATTCATAAAATTAAGGTTCTGTGAAAAAATCATCAAAATCGAATTTAGCATGTAGGTGTTATAAGCTGAAGAAATTTTTTTAAATCGTAAAAAATCGTAAAATTGCGATTTTAATGAGAAATAATTTTTTGATTGCGCTCAAAAACGTGGCAGCTCTTGGTTCAAAGATTTCGAAGGCCTCCATAAAATTTCATCGCAATTGGAGTATCGGTTATGCCGTAATCGTGCTAACAGACACACAATAATACAGAAAAAAAAGAAAAAAAAAACATTCCGGATTTTTTTCTCCAGTATAGTGAAATGGAATCTTCGCTTCGCTCGCTACGCTCATCCAAAAAGTGTAAGTGTAGAAAAGCATAATTACTTTGTATTCCATTAGGCGGTTTTTAATTTTTAATTTTTTTAGAAGTATAACCAGGTGTATATTGTGATGGTAGTTAAAGGGAGTGTACAAGGGCTATTCACTTCGGCGTTAGTCTGTTTTCTAAGGAAAATGGTGGAACAATACTTCACTCGGTATTTCCGTTGATGGCCTTATTAAATAGTGTATCGAGCTGTTGGTTTGTATTCCAATAATTCTCAATGTTAAAACACGCCAAAAATTCTATCATAACGCGTCAGTATTTTTTAGATAAAATTATAACCTAAAACGTTTTATTCAAATATGTATATGTGCGATTAGCCGCTATTCACAGAAATCACAACAACATATTCTTTACGAATTAATTTCGAATTATTTATTCATATTTAATTTTGTTATGTTAGTCATAGATATGAGTTTATTTGCCCATTGTTTCTGTTTATAAATTTGAACATTTAATATGGTTTATTATTTTCTTGTCTTTGTGTTCTTCTTAATGGTATTGACTGTCCTTAATAAAAACATTCTTAAAACTTTTTTTAGCGGGTGGCTTTTTTCGTTTTATTAATTTAAACATGGATTTTACAAAGGCGCAGTTACTATTTAAGTCATGATTAACCATCAGTTACTATTATAAGTCCATGATTAAACAACTTATTTTGGTCTTTTGAACATTCGGGAAAAATGTTAATTTCAAGAACAAAATTAGTTTGGTACTGCTATTTCAAAAGAGGACTCCACGTCGTTTCTAGGGTATCTCGTTATTGTTTTGTTTATTCACATGAAAACATTGCCTACATCATTTTCCAGGCCGATCACTTGCCTTCGTGTGTTTGTAAGTTACTTCTATTTAGCCCGGAGCTCACGTTATACCAGCCTTGTCTCGACTGGAGACAGAGAATCAATTTAAGGCAAGTCAAGATCGCAAAGTTCCATAGTTAATTGGTCGGTTAAGCTTAATGTCATCCGAGGCTTGGGGTGACTAAAGAACGATAAGAGATGAGAGATGAGAAGTCTCTGATGAACTAGAGGTTCAAGATGCCGATCAATGTAGGCTACTACGTCGTTCACTTCCGTCGATAAACGAAACGAGTGGAGGTTTCTATCATTTGGAGAAGTAGTAGTGCTCATAATGATGATTGTGCAATCATAGATGGTTTAAAAGTTAGTAATTTTTTTACAAGTTTGAGGAAAATAGACACTCTTTTGTTTTATATCTCATATTTTGTATGTGTTTGTATTTAGAGTGTTAGTTATGCTAAAAATAAGAGTATTGTTCGTTTAGGAAAAGGTTTAAATAAAATAAAATAAATTTGTAAGTGTAACTATAAAATATTACTATGATTCCAAGATGTACATTTGATTATAAGTGTGATACACACGTGTATAAGCTATATTGTACTTAGTTTATTAACGAGAAACATTAAGAATGGGTGAATTTGTTTTCAAGATTAGTTAGTTGAAGGTCGTACACACTGTCGAATTAAATCTGATAAGTAGTTCCTTTTTTTTAAAGACATTAATAAATGTCCAATGGCTAACTTAACCAAACAAATCTGAGTGTTTTAGGTATTGAAAGCAAAATATTATTCAAACAGTGGCGAGATATTCAACGCCACATTTTGTGTTTTATACATCTTCAGATCTTGAAGAAATTAGTTAATTGGAAAACTTTTGAGAAGGCGAAGGGGGTAACGCTTTTCAAAGTTAAACAGAAGTTGACATAATTTGGATGTGTTCGGATAGAAGGTGACAAGGTGTGTTAATATCAAGGGACATTATTCTTCATAAATAAACCCGGTATTTTATAGCTACGCTCGTTGATCATGCGACAAATAATCTCAATCCAATGCACTCCACTGCACTCTAAAGAACATTATGGCTTCACACAACTACGTTTGAAGAGGTCGGTTGTTATTTGTGCTATTAAAGTATAAAGTGACACTTTTAAAGATGCTCTACTCTATGCTGTCTCTATGTAAGTTACCCTCAGACGAGGTATTGAAGCGAGTGATGAATTCATCGAGCTTACCCGCGGTCGTATGCAAGTTTTTGTGATAGTAATTGCCACCTTAATCAACAAGGATATACATGTACTAGGACTGCTATTGATTTTTGAATATTTTAGGTGATTTTTACTGTTTGTCATTATTGTCACTTTTTAACAATAACTGTGTAAATTATTAATAAAAAGAGTAAACGTATAATTAATAACATTTGACGTTTGTTGATGAAGTACGTACCAGAAGTTGATACTTTACGGTTAATTTAACTGCTTGTTAATGTGAATGTATAATGAGATTTAACTGCAACTGTGTGTGTGCACGATACACAATCACACACACTTGCAATTATTGTTTTGTCTTTTTTATTAAAAAAATGTACTGTTATTATATTATTGTGTTTATTTGGTTTAACTTGACAACCCTTTTATAACAACCTATAACACACACACACTTTAATGTGTAAATATATCAAAACTGTTACGGAGAACTAAGAATAAGGTGATCATATATTTTTTCAGTAATACTACGATATCTCGTTTCGAGAATGGAGTCTTTGTTTTGTTTATTGAAAGACGTACGGACAGACCAAACATACGTAGAACGCTTATCAGTACGTCACAAAGAAGTATCCACTTGCTTTGCTCACTCATTCGAACGTTGTTGATGAGTTAGCGAGGTGAGTTAAGCTATCCACTCAATTCAGATCCCCCCCACCCCCACCCCCCTCTTTCCTTCTCACCCTCACTCGCCGTTTCTTTCGCGTGCTTGTTTTTGCAGACAAGACTAACACGAACAATCCCTAGTCGCACAGACATACAGGCTGGCTTTCTTTGACTAGGTAAATCTTGTTTTAAATAATTACTTGCAGACGTCAGTCTGGTTTGTATTAATAAAACTGGATGTTAAAATAATTCACGTTTATCACCTAACTATTCTTGACTGTCTATTTCTTACTTTCGTTATTCATAAATGCAAATAATCCGGATCGTTCTTGTAATTAAAATAACTTTTGATTTGAAAACGAGTCGTAGTATTTATTTAACCCTGTCTACTAAATAAACTAATTAAACACAAACTGGTTGAAGGCAGAGCAGTCAAAATTAGTACAAATCTCAAGAAATATTATTTTATGTTCCGTATTTGACAAGTTGTGGAGTAAATAAATAATAAATACAATTCACAGTAACTAAACCACCCAACAAATGATCAAATACTATCGAAATAAGTGTAATAAGGTATTCTTTTATTCGCCATGTAATATTGTTTTAATTTTTTAATGTATGTTTATTTTAATAAGCTGGATCTCAGTGGTCCCCAACAACAAGCAGCCAATAAGAAGGTTTTAGCTCTGATAATGTTATGGTTGGTTATATCAACTAAATTATAACGTTAAATTCTGGAAAATCCTTCTAATTTTTTATGGATAAATCCAAATGTGTTTCTATTTTTCATTGGGCATGGGTAATTTTTACTGTTAGTCAGTATTGTAACTTTGTTTACATTTGTAAATTATTAATGATAAAGAACAAACGTTGAATTAATTGTATGTAATGTCACTTGATAGAGTACGTATCAAGATATGAAGAACTAGGCCCCCTATAATCGACTTGGTCCACCATATCCTAAGTGAAGTTCCGTCCGTAGTTTTACTAAGTCATTCTGGAATTTAATTCTGCGAATTTTTTTAAGACTTGTGAGACGGAAAGTTAGCTCTAACAAGTAGGTTCGTCAATCCCATTCTGTGTTGGTTATGAAAAATAAATAACACGAACAATACATTTTTCATGTCTTGCAGGGCAGGCACTAATAAATAGAAAAATGTCGAAGAAATTTTCTGCTGAAAACAACAATATATTTATATAACGCCCAATTTGCTCGACGTAAGAACTTAGCCATTTGCCAAGGTATTTCATTAAGACAGAACTAATTATTCCATCATGTCCGTTCCGTTGAGTTTTAAATTTTTAATAAAGCCAGTTTAATTTCTGATTAGTTGGCGCGGGGGGTGGGGGTTGGGGGTGGGGGAGAGACCGGGAATTCAATTAGTCGTTGTAGTAAATTATGTTTTCCTTACTGTGGCAACATGGCGGTGATGAAGGAAGGCGGTGCCGGGGGCGGGGGCGGGGGTGGAGGGTGATACACCGGACTGAGCTCTTGCGAGATACCAAGTCGAGTTAATTAGCTGGCAGGCTTACTCAACAGGGTTGCGGCTAATTACAGGCGCGGTGTCACCCTGAGGGGGGGGCGGGGGGCAAACAGTCGCGGTTACACGCATTCCACACCGCGCCACGTAGCTGGATGAGCGCCACGCACACATCAACGAACACAAACACGCACGCACGCAGTGCAGGGGTCTACTCGAGACAGCTATATTCTAGACCCATTCAAATAAAAAGAACGTTTTAGTTCCCTATAAACATTTATAGGATTCTAAAATAACTTCATTCCGCCAATCTTGGTGGACTCGTGTGACGCGACGCAAGTTTTTATGTTGACCGCGGCTCTTCGCTTTACGAGTGTACGAATGAGTTGTGCCCGAGTTTTGTGTGGACGACACACAAACGCTGCCCGCATTGACCCATTTTATCGTTTGATACTACGTCATGAGGGGCAGCTCCCGTCTTCACTCGAGATCATCTTGAACACGAACCCACAACTATTGCTCCATTCCACCACTTGATAACGCCAATTTATCAATAGAACAATTCCAGAGATTCAATTGCAATATGATGTTATTGTGTCATCCAAACGATCTCTTATTTAGTTAACCGTTATCTTAGATGAATCTGTTAATCAACTGTTGAGTAATGTAAGATCAGATAACCGTTCTTAAGTACACATGTAGAGCACAGATAAGATTACGTATATACGTCGTTCATTCATATTTCCATTATTGTCGTAACGTACATGCAACCGACATTAATATTCTTATCAACATCACATTTCCATAACATTAAAATTCTGTAATCGTACAACATACATCGATAATTAAATTACTACAACCAATTTACATGAACTCGTTGCATACGTTAAGTTAATTAGTAGTTGAATGAGTCGAGGAGGGAGTGAGTGAAGGAAGGAGGAAGAGATAGTCGAGAAATGAGCACCTTTCAAGATGCTAGAGGGAGATTTAGGAAGGGGTGGCTGGCGTCGAGCCAACACACAGTGAAGATGTCAAGCACATGTCCAGAGCAGGCGGCGAAATGCCAATAAAATAAACACGGATTACACCAACTCGAGCATGCGTCAGTGACACGCCTGAGGTTTGTCAAGACACGAGTTTGTCGCACTTCTGTGACTTCTCGCGCCAATAGCGTGAGACTCGCACTACTAGGGTCTCTACATAGTAACTCTTAGAGCAGTAGTTGATTTGGGGGTAAACTCCACCCCCCACGCCCCACTTTTTTAAATGTCTTAAGTTTACGATACGGTGTTGTGACAGAATGTAGTCACTAGGGCTGCGCAAAGATATAGGTATTTTATCAATATCGATAATTATTTGGGAATATTTTCGATATCGATATTTGGACTCGATATCGAAATATCGAAATTTAGAAGGAAAAATTTTAAAAGGTTCAGATTTTGAAGAAAAAAAAACTAGAACGGGGATAGAAATTTTGGACAATGTTAAAGTACCCAAGAAAAAAAACAAGAATACCCAAGAATATACATAAGTAATATAATATACACAAGAAAAATTAATAAATTTCTTCAAATTTCAGTTCGTGTGCTTAGTTATGATGGGGGTAGTGTCAATCGGGTAGCATAAAAGTAAATTCGATCAGACGTATAAAAATGGTGGAGGTGCCGGGTCATTCAACGCGATTGTGAGAGCTCCCACAAGTTATTCATTTAAGGATATTTTAGCAACAAATTATTAGTAGAAGGCTTATGTTTATACATTTTTTTAAACTTCTTAATTAATTTTTGTTCAGATAATAAAATTTCGATTTGTAGATATCGATTTCGAAGTTTTCGTGCGATATCTATGATTGAAATATGAAAAATCCCATTCCTAGTTAAATGTTTGTACTGTGTACGAATATCAACTGCATAATATTAAAATAATGGACTTTTCGTACTTTTAACGTGCGTGCTATCGCACATGGCTTACCCCTTCTCCAAAACCGTCGTATACTTCATGATAATAATGTCGTATTGTACAAATTAGACGATGAAGTATTAATTTTCTCCACAAATTATTGTAGATGTGGTGGAATATTATCTAGATCTAATGTCCTAGTAATGTAAAATGTTTGAGGATCATTTGAAATGAGGTATTGTAAATTTTAATTTTCAAAACCGAAATTCCAATTTCTCATTATCACTTAATGATTTTTTAGAGTAGATAATAATTTGTCGTTATTGATCAGTATAGTATAGTATAGTAATTACCACAATAAAATTGAAGTGAGATGTCGAATTTGGTGACAGGGGCGGGGGGGGGGGGGGGGGGGTCTTGTATTTGGACGTAGTTCAGTTATTTTGTATATTCGCGATGACATCACTGGGAGTACGATATACTTGCAGAACCAACTTAAGAGGACTCTTTCCGTTCCCAACCAGAATTTAGCACAGAACATAGCTCGCATAGCTCGCGCAATTTTCAGGACAACTATATCTTTTTTCATGTTGATTCTTTAAAAGGTCAATTTTAAACATATTTTATGCATGTTTATGCACGTGAATTTTTTTATAAATATATTGTTTATAAATCATGCAAAAAATCATGCATGCAAGCATAGATTAAAAGTTTGATTACTCCTTGATTTGCTGTTCCTGATTTTTTGCAAACCTCATATTCGTTTGACTGGGATCGTCTAACAAATCGTTTTTTTTTCTTTTCGTTTTTCTTTCTTGATAATTTTTTTTTTCATCTTTTTTACGCCACCCCCTCCCCCCTTTTCATATTTGATTTTTTTTTTACAAAAATTAATGTTTTAAAAATACGTTGTTGTTGTAATATTAGTATTTTAAATATTTACTTAATTCTTAGTTCATTGTTGTTTCTGCATCAATGTAATTATATTTATTTAGTTGTCCTTCATTGTAAATCTGTTTTTTCAGCGAATAAATAAATACTTAGTATAAAACACATTATATTTTTGTTTTTACACGAATAACATAGGCAAGAAGAGGCGAACGCACGACGGGAAGTCCCTTTTAAACAAGGTCATTACCATCTGGTACATAACGGAACAGTTTGAGAACAGTCAACACAAAACGTTGCTTTCATGAATATTCAAATGAATTTATAAATATTATAGTTTTACCGAATATAACAGTATTAGCACTGCAGTTATTTTACATGCTTCGGGCAATAAACCGCAATTTAAATAAGTAATGTTACATTGAATGGCAACAGCTCGATCCCATGTGCATTCGCTGTGTAACCAAAGTAATTGGATAGTGTCAGATAGGAAGAGAACATGCCAGAAGCAAAAGGTGCTATAGTTAAAAACTGTTTTTGTCAGAATGAAAACATAATGTTAAACAATTGAAAGTGGTTCAAAGTATTACATTTTTTAGTTGGTTAACCATACAGAATATATACCAGATATAGAAAAATAACTTTTTAATATTGAATATATTATTGTAAATGACTAGAGTTCTAGCATTTATACAGCCTTTTAGACGTTCATAAAACTGTGTAATGTGTCAGAGAATAGTCTTGAGATGTTTTGATACGAGATTGTAAAAACTACCGAAACAGTATCGTACGTGCACAAGCACTGAGCCACATATCTATATGAATATTCTTGCCTCACTCTGTCCATTTCTGACACGATGCAATGTGTATGGTGTTGTAACGTAAAAGCTTTTAGTACCAATGAGCGTAGATGGTGATTGATTAGGAGCATCCATTATTTGAAGGTAGCTGTCAGCTTGCATTGTGCTAACTAATCACCATTTGTCTTATGATTGTGACGCCGTCATGAATACTTTTTGAAAATAATTTTGTAAATATCTAGCGAGCATTGTCGCCAATGTTTAAAACTGTAAATCTTCCTAATTTGAACAATGTAAAAAACTACGATTGTACGTTAAAACACTCGATAATATTATATGAATATATTATAGTATTTATTTTGATATAGATATGATATGTGTCTGGTGTTTACGTAAGCTGTTTATGTTAATATAGCTTTTAGATTGTGATTGGATTTTTAAACAAATATTTAAGTTAACTTCACGTTGCATTGTTATATAATCACATTTATACTTATGATTTGAGCGTATAATATGGTGAACAAATAAATGTTCGTAAAAAATTCGTAATTGAGATGCAAGATTTCGACGCCCATGTTTACCAAACTGTATTTTAATTTAATAACGTGTGGCTGTAAACTTTCAAATCATATAAATATATATATTAATAATATATATATATATATATATATATAATATTAATATATATATATATAATAATATAAATATACAATTAATATTATAGAAATAAAAAATAATCAATTGTGCCAGATGATAGTTTTCTTATAAAAATCACAGTATTCCCTGAAAAGGGTTCTCCCATCCATGATGAAACTATTTTACATACGTCCCAATTAAATTTTTCTCCCGAGCAGAGATAGATTCCGGCTGTGCGCCTTATTGTGGTTGCAGCCATAATCTGCAACAAATAAATATCCGTTTCGTAACGCATATTTCATTGCGAACAACATGCTTCCTATTAGCGCAAACAATTGTGAAGTAAGATATTAAATAAAATATTTATTTCTATGTATATACCACTTCCATTGGACGAAATTTGCAACTACATTATCACACGAAGATTGTCGGCAAACGTATGCTGTTGTGCAAATATTAATGTGATGACAAATAGAACCAATCGTACGTATTTATGTTTATATTATTGTGTTAATTGACATCATTTTCAGATGAGATTGAAATATAAGCCATAGAAAAAATAACGAACACAAAACATAAAATAAACCACTATTTAAAACAACGTGGAAAATAAACATTATTCCACATTTAATAACAATTTAAATCTGAATTTAAATAAACACATTATTATGATATGTTGAGTTTAATTTCATGATTGGATTAGAACGTGCTCCATCAAAACAGTGAATTAAAGGGAATTTTGTAAAGGATTGAGGCAACCAAACATTAGCAAAACCATCATACATAAAAAGTTGTGAAACTAATTGGAACGTATTTATTGGAATGCAAAAAAAATATCGTTAATAAACCCCATTAAGCATTTATAATAACTGAAGTGACTAATTGGATGAGCGTAGCGCAGATTCCATTCTACTATCACTGGAGAAAAAAATCCGGAATGCTTTTTTTTCTTTCTTTCTTTTTTTTGTATTTTTGTGTGTTTGTCCACACGATTCCGGCTAAATTGATACTCCAATTGCGATGAAATTTTGTGTAGGCCTTCGAAATCTCTGAACTTAGAACTGCCACGTTTTTGAGCATTTTCGAAAAATTATTTCTCATGAAAATTGCAATTTTACGATTTTTTTATTTTTAAAACATTCTTCGACTTTGTAATGATTTTTTACAGAACCTTAATTTTATGAATTTATATATTTGTGTGAAATTTGAGCGCAATCGAAAAATAATTTCTCATGAAAATCGCAATTTTACGCTTTTTTCGTTTAAAAAAACATACACTCATCCAATAACGCGCCTGAAAAAACGTTTGCGAAGCTTTCTAGTTCTCAGGTACATTGAATTGAAATATAATTTAAATACTCTTTGACTAATGAATTTAAATGTATGTATTAATTTATTTATTTATGCCCATTATCATATACAAAGAACGAAGTACACATATGTTTGCATTGTTAAATGACAGAACAGTTGATAACATGGATTTAAAATAACCCTCTACCATTATCACAATATCAATATGCAATATTGACTACAATATTAATTTGTGGGATCATACATCTAGAATATTATCAATTATCATCAATCTACAATGCATAAACGTTTCAATGGAGTATTGATTGCCTGTATTGGATATCAAGGCCAATATTGTAAGAAATCAATGGAATATAATATGTTTCATCTCACAAATGTGTATGCACCAAATATAGCGCACACGGAATAATATAATGATACAATAAATAAAAGACAATTCACTCGTCATAACGATTGTAGGTATAGTGGTTTTAAATACAATGAAAAAGTATTATGTATGCGTTAAATAAATCAATTATATGACTGCTAAACACGCTTCAACAATTTTGGGGAACTTAAAATGACTATTTTTTGTTTAGTGTTTTCCATCTTACGTATACTTCGTGTAAGATTTTGACAAATCTTCCTAGCTTCGTCTTAAATTGAATTGAAGAAGAGTAGTATTCTGAACCCGGCGTTTCCACCGCAAACACCTTAACCACAACCCTCCTACAGACTCTCGTCTCGTCTCGTCTTCGCCGCCGACTTATTACTGCGTGGCGCGAGGCCGCGGCTCGTTGGTTACATTCCATTACTTTCGTTGATTATTGCAAGTTGTCAAAGTTGGAGGGATTGAGAAGAAGAAACCTTACTTATCAACAACGGAAGTCTGCAAGAAGATAAGTGTGATTACAAACACTCACCCTACTCGAAATTCGAACCTGTTCATGTAATTAATTAAATTATGCATGTTATTATAATGTCACTCTTTCTATAATATCAAACAAAAAATTGTGTCTACATTGTTTTGTTTAGTCCACAAAAAGGTTAAAAATAATGCATTATAAATTTATAATCATACAAGAATATAATTTCATATTATGATATATCAACGTATCAACATCATCTACGTATTTTTTTATGAAATGAGATTCTATTCATTTATATGACAATCACAAAATTGGATTTTATCTGGAAGAATGTATGTAACACTTGAGAACGCTACTTATATTTTATTTTGATGTGCGTTCTGAAATGCACAAGCGTACGTACCTAACGGTTGTGATCAAATCTACATAACTTTATAAAGACACTTCGATAATGTCATGTTGTGGTCTCTTTACCTCAAAATCTTGTGCAGTACCTCATTAACTTAAGCATTACCTTATAATATTCAAAGTAGGGAAACTCTTTACACACATTTTTAAAGATTGTGACAAGTATAGAAACAAGGACATGAATGTACAAGTGATGTGCTCTCCCGAATGTGTCCCAAACGAACTCTGTTTAGCGTGAATATCTATTTGATAACCTCAGACCACATTCTCAGTTTGTTAGAGACTCGGTGTGTAAAATAGTTAAATCCAGTATTGACTTCATTCGGAGCGAATTTACTCCACTTACTAATTGAATGGTTTGTAAACAACTAAGTGGTGTACTATGCATTGATTTGAATTAAGTTTATATTGATACCGGAATATCACAATAGTCTAGCCACAAACTGACAAATATTATCCTCTGTGTTTTAGATTGCGTGGATCCACATCGACCGACAGATGATCCTCTCAATTCACCGCCACGTGATCGCACGTGTGCCTCGCTTCTCCGTGTCACATGACAACCAGAAGACGTGGCTGCTCCATGTATCAGGAGTGCAGCAAGAAGACAGAGGCTACTACACTCACACAAATATTCTCCTCTGTGTTGTAGGTTGCGTGGATCCACATCGACCGACAGATGATCCTCACAATTCACCGCCACGTGATCGCACGTGTGCCTCGCTTCTCCGTGTCACATGACAACCAGAAGACGTGGCTGCTCCATGTATCAGGAGTGCAGCAAGAGGACAGAGGCTACTACATGTGTCAGGTCAACACGAACCCTATGATGAGTCAAGTCGGATACCTGCAGGTCGTAGGTGAGTGCATCTCCTTTGTAGAACGCAAACCGTATGCAGTGACAAGAATATCATTGAGTAAGGTTTTTGGTTAGAGATATAACGCCGAGCGGAAAGTTTTTCGAGGTTTCCTTTAGTCGTAAGTAAATTCTTTGATTGCGTCATCTTCAACATCCTTCGGACATACCCTTCACAAATCACAATTACAATAACACCCTAATTACCAATGGGCACCGGTTAAATTCGCCCTTTAACTACAGTAAGTTAGAGACGGCCTCAGTCATTATTGACTGTAAAAAGGGTATCAAACCAACGATATCCAAAGAACAGTCGCATGTAACGCATGTTTTTAGCACCCTCTATAGTTCTACAATTATTTCGCTCTTTCATTGATTGGATTGATTGATTGGATATTGCTTCACGTCTCTTATTTATGCACTTTGGCTAATCGAGACAATGAGTGGTGAAAGATGAGGATGAAGTATGAACCGAAGGGAGGAGGGGAAACCCGGTACCGTCACGTAGCCTACTCCTTTCGAAAAGTACCAAGGGGACTAACGGCTTAACGTCCCATCCGAAAGGACGGTGTAACTTTGACAGTCATATAGGTTCCTCCACTAACGCGGACTGCCGAGCAGACGTCGAGGAGAACGAAGCCGTTACACTAGCTTTCGAACCCTCCATCTGCTCTAACCAGCGGTATACGTGAGTTTCATGGCAGAGCGGTCACGCACTCTACCCATGACCACGCCCAATTCTGCTTAACTTCGGTGTTCGACTGGGAACCGGTTAAACGAGCTCGGCTAAACCGCTGGCTCGGTCGTTCAGAATCGTTCTAAAATTCTCATTATTCAGTGTTCGGTATCCACTTTTTCTGTCCTCAATCGTGATGAATGGATAACTTTTTAATGCTTGTCACATGTATTATTATAATTTCTCTCATTATAGTTATATATGGGCGTATTGGATTGTGTGACAGGGGCACTTTTTGTTTTGCAGGTCAGACTTTAAATGTCCAACAAGTTCAATCCATAATCTTTTTGAAATCAATGCTTACAGCGATCACCAATTTTAAATGATTGCTTAATGAAATTCTACGAAAAATTCAAAATCAAATTATGTTTTATTTATGTTTAACTCTCTTTTTTATAATAAATGTTATAAAATACCAGTAAAACGTCCGGTTATTTTATTTTTCGTATAATACACGAACCTGTTACACAATATTATTATTGTGTTATATGTTGATGTTTACAATAGACTTCTTAAGCTAACCCCTTATCGTTTTACTGATAAATTACGAGTTTTTCCAATACGGAATTGAGCATCATTATATAGTGAAAATGTAGATCTAGTGAGCTGGGAAGCGACTGCACATCGAGAATTAAGAGTAGATGTTATCAACTAGGCACATGATTAATTTACATAGCACATTAGCATGTTGCTTGCTATTATCCAATGTGATACATCATCGTATTTTGAAATGTATCTCGTAAATTATTGATTTCACTCATTATCACAATGTTGTTCTGACATTATTCAGATAGAGCGACTATATTAGCACTCGGATTGTAACTTTAATTTGTGAACAATTTTCATCTTTTTTGATGGAACACTTCGACGATAGAATAAAGTCAGTAATGTTGTGTCTTGAATGGGCTTTAAACCATTAGAAGTATTGTTAACTACAAAATATGATAGAATACAGCATTGTTGCAGCGTTGTGGTGTTGTATTGTTGTTAGCGTATCTGCTTACCATGCGAAGGCCCTTAGGTTCGTTTCCGCTTAAGTTCACGAAGTTTTTCAACTTTGATTGGACTTCAGTCCATCAGTTTTGTAGTTAAGTTGGTAAAACGAGTGACCTTTGGAAGCCGTCCTAGCAAACGAAGCACATAAGAATTCGAGATTGGTCTGAACTAGGCACTCGATTGATTTCTAGGCATTGATTCGGTGGTGTTCGCACTTCATACCAATTGATGTCAGCTATCATTTTCTAATTACTTAAAATATCGATCTTTGGTATGGTTATTCGCATCACTGTTCAGATGGCGTCGGTGTGCACTTGGCGAGGTGTGAACTTATTGGTTCATGCTTTGATTTAAAGTCCCCGACTGAAAAATCAGTTATTAAGCTGAAGTGGGTTAAACTTATAAACTAAAAATTTATATCACTCATATCGGAAATGTTTATATCACTCATATCGGAAATGTAAAAACATTAAGTATAAAACAGCACAACTTAAAAATTCAATTAAAAATCGATAGATATGATTGTGATATGTGGTGATTTTTCTTCAAACGAAATATTGAATTTGAAAATACACACAATAAAACAATAATTTTCAAAAAAGCGCTGCTAATACATTTTTTGTGAGATGTAGAATTGATAAGACATCAAAATGTTAATTGAAGGGGATTTTGGAAATAAGATAAATCTTTTGGTATAAAATGAGAATTCCAAAATGTATTTTTCAATGCATGATGAAGGTATCCAGATACCAATGGTTCTCGTGGAAACCTGCCCATAATGCAATGTTTGTCCCTCTTTAGCAGGTGTCTAACTAGGGTGCATATATGAGCATATGCATATTTCCACTTTTTTAACCTTTGTGAGGGGAATATCCGAGGGCTGTTTGAGAGGAGTCAAATCCTTGTTTTCGCATTAACAACAGAAAAAAAACGCAAAAATAACTTTCAGTCAGGATTGCCGATAGAGGGACGCATGAACCACACTATGTTGGCACGTAAGAATTTTTGGGAAAAATTTCCAAAGATTGTTGATTGGCCTGAACCCCAGCGTTTGCTTTTAAAACTGAGGAAACACTTGAATTGGACGAGTGAGCGGAGCGAACGGAGTCCTTTATGGCAAGTTTTCGGCACTTCGTTGTGTTTATGTGTGTCTGTGTGTTCGATGCGCAGGGGCCAAACTACTCGTCCGATTTTGACGAAATTTCACACAAACGTCAAAGACCATTAGATAGAGCACAGGAATCCAACCTACAAAAAATTAAAATTTGTAAAAATTACTACTTTATTTTTTTAAACTTAAAGTTCGTTTTGCAAAACAATACAATTTCTCACCCATGTTACCACTAGGAATGTTAACAACTGTGAAAGATTTCAGAGAATTATAGCTTGCCCTGACAACTTACAAAAAATTAATTACTGACAAAAATCGTGTTTTGCAGAGCTTTACTAAATTGGATTTGATTTGAGGAGCATAAAAGATGGATGCAGAACATATTGAGTCGAACTCGAGTTTGTGTATGGACCTTTCTAACACATATTTTGGAATATTTGTGCTTTAATATTTTGGCGTTTTCAATGTGATATGTTTTCATTGTTTTGGTGTCACCCGCGTCCAAGTGCATAGCGATCAGTGGTAGTCAGGTCTCGACATGATGACTCCTGCAGAGCTGCATGCATGCATGATATGCTGCAGCTGCAATGTAAATGTAGTAATCACTCACTCGTCCAACAACGACTTTGGTGTTTTCCCAGTAATAAGTATAATTGGAATTAGAAATGTGATTTGAACGTGTTATGAAGAGTAAGCTGACGACGAGAAGATTTTATCTGATGATAATAAGTCTCGCAAGTACAGGCGGTACCAGTTAAGTTTGCACTGTCCAGCCGTCGCTGACGCGCTGTTACCAACCATGAGAAAATTAAGTGCTCTCTTCTGAAACCGCTTCCGAAACACCCGAATAATTGCAAAAATGTTGTTTGAATTACTGTCATACGAAATATTTAAGAACAGTAAAAGTAACAAATTTGTATCATATTATAACAAAATCAATATTATTATAACACCACTTGTACAAAATGAAGTATTTATAGAATAAATCTATGAATATATCTTTAAACACGACTAACATTTGTAGAGATGAGCAGAAAAAATAAGAATATTCTCAAACAAATAACAATATTTTCAACAAGACAAAGAAACTTCGCATTTAATAGTTTAAACGTTTTGACATAAACCACTAATTTAATATTAAAAAACTAGTTTGTTTTAAACATCGCAATGACTGGATTTGTTAGATGAGCGTAGCGATAGAAGCGAGCGAAGCGAAGATTTCATTTCACTTTACTGGAGAAAAAAATCCGAAATGTTTTTTTTCTTTTTTTCATTTTCTGCTTTACTTTTTTTTGTATTTTTGTCTGTTTGGAAACACGATTCCGGCTAAACTGATACTCCAATTGCAGTGAAATTTTTCTGGAGGCCTTTGAAGTCTCTAAACTTAGAACTGGCACGTTTTTGAGTGCAATCGAAAAATTATTTATCATTAAAATCGATATTTTACGAGTTTTTTATGATTTTTAAAAACGTTCTTCGACTTATAACACCTACATGCTTTATTCGATAGTAGTTTTTTTCACAGAACCTTAATTTTATGAATTAACATATTCGTGTGAAATTTAAGCGCAATCAAAAAACTATTTCTTATGAAAATTGAAATTTTACCATTTTATTTTTATTTTTAAAACATTCTTCGACTTACAACACCTACATGCTTTATTTGATTGTTATGATTTTTTCACAGAATCTTAATTATATGAATTAATATATTGGTGCGTAATTTGAGCGCGATCGAAAAATAATTTCTTTAAAAATCGCAGTTTTACGATTTTTTCGTTAAAAAAAATTTCTTCGACGAATAGCACCTACATGCTTTGTCCGATTGTAATGATATTTTCAAAGAACCTTAATTTTATGAATTTATATATTTGTGTGAAATTTGAGCGCAATCGAAAAATAATTTCTTATGAAAATCGCAATTTTACCCTTTTTTTCGTTTAAAAAACATACGCTCATCCAACAACGCGCCTAAAAAATCGTTTGCGAAGCTTCCTAGTGTAAATTGTCAACGTTGGCGTACATGGTCTCAGTGATTTCAATCTAAGTTGATACAGCATTAATCTACGTGCTGGAGCCAAGGTCAAGATTGGCTTGTCATCTTTCACAATTATATACGTATCATTTTCCTCTTAAGAGTTAACAAACTCGGTATTGAACAAATAGCATGAGCAAAACTAATGGCTCAATGCACTCTACATAAGCATAAGCATCACTTGTCTCTCTGTACATTGGAACTCTTGCATCTGGCGTGAGTTGACTCTTGATACAAGATACAATGAAGATCTCAGTGGCTTCATTCAAGATGTTGGTAGCCACCTTGGTGGCAGGTGGACTGCAAGCCGCAAACCCAGGTAGTACCATAGAACCATAACCATCAGAGTCATTTGTGTCTGATTTGGTTTAAAACCAGGTGGATTTTTATTGGATGAGCGTAGCGAGCGAAGCGAAGATTCTATTTCACTACACTGGAGAAAAAAATCCGGAATGTTTTTTTCTTTCTTTCTTTTTTTTGTATTTTTGTGTGTCTGTTAATACGATTCCGGCTAACGCTAAACCGATACTCCGATTGCGATGAAATTTTATGGAGGCCTTCGAAATCTCTGAACTTAGAACTGCCACGTTTTTTAACGCAATCGGGAATCTTTTTCTCATAAAAAACGTAATTTTACGATTTTTTTCGATTTAAAAAAAATTTCTTCAACTTATAACACCTACATGCTTTATCCGATTGAGATGATTTTTTCACAGAACCTTAATTTTATGAATTTATATATTCGTGTGAAATTTGAGCGCAATCGAAAAAAAATTCCCATGAAAACCGCAATTTTACAATTTTTTTTTAATTTTTAAAACATTCTTCGACAAATAACACCTACATGCTTTATCCGATTGTAATGATTTTTTCAAAGAACCTTAATTTTATGAATTAATATATTCGTGTTAAATTTGAGCGCTATCGAATAATTATTTCTTATGAAAATTGCAATTTTACGATTTTTTTCTTTTTTTAAAATTACGATTAATTAAAAATTTAAAAATTATAGTTAATTTTTAATTTAATTTAATTAATTTTTTTTAAATGCGACTTAGTAATGATTTTTTTCCAGAACAACAGAAAAGCCGCATAACACATGGCAGCTCAATGCACCAATAACGCTCATCCAACAACGCGGCGGGACTTAAGCGTTTTCCTAGTTATGCTAAAGTTAGATGGATGACCGTAGCGAGAGTAGCGAGCGAAGCGAAGAATCCATTTCACTACACTGGAGAAAAAAATCCGGATTTTTTTTTTCTTCTTCTTGTTTGTATTTGTGTGTGTTTGTTAACACGATTCCAGCTAAACCAATACTCCAATTGCGATAAAATTTTCTGGAGGCTTTCGAAATCTCTGAACTTAGAACTGCCACGTTTTTGAGCGCAATCGAAATATTATTTCTCATGAAAATCGCAATTGTACGAATTTTTTCCATTTTAAAACACCTACATGCTTTATCCTATTGTAATGATTTTTTCACAGAACCTTAATTTTATGAATTAATATATTCCTGTAAAATTTGTGCGCAATCGAATAATTATTTCTTATGAAAATTTCAATATTACGATTTTTTCCCTTTTTAAAATTACGATTAATTAAAAAAATTAAAAATTTCAGTTAATTTTTTATTTAAATTAATTTAATTTAAAACAAAATTCTTCAACTAAGTAATGATTTTTTCACAGAACAACAGAAAATCCGCATAACACATGGCAGCTCAATGCACCAATTATGCTCATCTAACAACGCGGCGAGACTTAAGCGATTTCCTAGTATTTTCAATTCACACACTCACACAGTCATAATCTTAAAAATACGTTGAAAAACACTCACACACATTCATATTTATGTTATGTTCATAGTCATATTTATTATACATAGGCGTGCGCAGAGATTTTCCAATGGGGGGGCCACAAGACAGTGGCAAATCTAGGACATAATCATGGGGGGGGGGGCGATTCGCGCCTGCATATATATCCGTCCGTGGGAAAGTGACCAAGCACGGGGGGCGCCTCAGGCGAAATTTTTGGAGAATCAGGTTTTTAGAGTGCACTTGGTGCGTTTTAGAAAAAAGTGGTGGGCTGAATGCAATACTGAAACAATGTAGTTTGTGTGCGTCAATTTGTTTTGTTGACATGTCGAGATTACAATTCATAGCATAGCCTACATGGCAACATATTAACGTTTAACATTTCAGAGGTTTGCATGATGAAAAAAACTATTATTATGGAATAATATGAAATATGTATTTAAAACGAATCATATGGGGGCAGGCGATCGCCCCCCCCCCTGTTTCCGCCACTGCCACGGGATCACCATACCGATGGGGGAATGGCAATGGCAGAGGTGGGACTGGGTCTGGGGCACAGCCCTAGCCGCCGGAGTCGAAACTTTTTTGGGGTTAACTTTTTGTGGGAGTGTTGAAAACGTATTTGAGAGTAAGAATGCCTATTATTTACTCTTAATACCTTATAGCATTTTTGTTATAAAACTTAATTTTAAAAGTGAGATGATGAGAGAAAAATGTAGGTGAAGGTTTCGGAAAACTAAGTAGATATATTTTGAATTTTTTAAAATTTTTAATCAATTTCTTTTAGTGAATTTCTAAGAATGCTAAGCTTAATGGGGGGGGGGGGCAAGGCCCCCTCTGCCCCCCTATCCCCCTGCGCACGCCTATTTTTATAAAAAATATATTTTATTTATTGAATTTTTAATATAAGTACAGTAGGTGTAGCGAATTGCACTTGTGGGACATGTATTGTAATGAGACTACAAAATAAAATAAAGGAAGATATTACTTCGCGCTACTCGATACCCATTTTCCAATTTTTAAAAAAATTAAATAACTTGCGATCGATTATAATATATAATGTACTCAAAGTTAAGATTATTCTTATGCTACTATAGCATTAAGAATGTGATTACAAAATTAATTATACGTATGTTATAATGTAAACTGTGAGCAAAAAGCAATTCTAAAACATACTAATTAACATACATTCATAGGCAGGGTAGGTACTGAAAATAAAATACCGTACCGGTACAGGCATAGTACATCTAAATCTTCTTAAATACACATTTTACTTAGTCTTTACCATTTGGCTAACATGTTTGGCAATCAGACCTGTAGCCAATGTGATGTGCTCAATTATGCTGGCTTAAAAGTTATAATGCCATAATTATTGTTCATACATTTCAACAAGATTTTAAAATTACAGGAAGATAATAAACTGTATTCATATAGTGCAACTGAAAAGCATAACGATTTTGAAATTGATTGATGGGCTCCTTTTTGTTTGTTCTATAATATGCAGTACACTGAACCTCAACCACAAATTGATGAGTAAAATTAATGAGAGAATAATTGTGTGCGATTTGCATTTTACAAACAAAAATAATGTTTATGTTCTTTTTTACTCTATTTTCAAATGATTTACACATTAAGTTCGGTTATTTGCATTGTTATGAATATACATTAATGTGAAACATTGATTGCCCTATCGACCAGCAACTGTATTGTCCTTTGCATGAGTTTCGAATTGTAAATGGTAGCTGTTGTATTTGTTCGATGGCTAAACGGGCTTAGTAGCAACTGCGATACATTTAAGCAGGAGAATTAATGGAACTGTTAGTAAAATGTTGTAGGCCTACACACATTGTTGTGGCAAATGATAACGTATCCACTATCCAACCACTGGTGTAAATGTATAATTTACAGATATCTACAAACAACTAACTATTAATTTGTTCCATATATAACACATCATATAAAACATCCGAGCATTAGCGAAAACGTTTCAAGTACCAGTAGCAGTTGTATAAAGCAATGGTGCTTGATAAGCTTTCAACAAAATCGTTGTCTAGAACAAATAAGAGCAAGGTATTACCTAGGAGAATTATGGAACTTTAATAGTAAGACTCTTCGCAAGATATATTTATAGCTGATAAATCTTACTTACAATGATGATGAACAAACTAAAAGATGAAATCAAACGAAACATAAGGAATTTTGATTTGATTTGTACTTATAAATTACCTCTTTATCAATAATTTTCTCCTAACAAAGCTTTGATTTAATGAATCACTTCGAATTAACGAACACAGAGTTCATTTAATTTTAAAAGCAAATAAACTTGATTTTATAGGATGGCAATAATTTAACAACACTGATAAACATTGAAATATAAAGAGGCCTGCAGACAAACTTTATGTTCCTAAAAGCAGCGCAGAAGTGTTGACTGTAGGTCTAAGTGAAATTTGTTAACAACAGATTATTGTGCACGTCGCACAATTATTATTAAATCGATGTTTCGGAATTTAAAACAACCAAGCTTGGGAAATTGATCAATATTGTCGTAGAGATAAATTACAAATATAAAGGTTATAGATTGATCACAGTTTTGGGTTCAAAATTTTTCAATTATTCTTCGACCAGGTAGGTAACATCTGGGATTGCACCAAACTATCCTCACACCCTTAGCAATCAACCTGAAGAGTGGTAAGCAATTAGTGCCAGTGAACATTATCTCCAGGGAAAAATCAAATTAAAACACTTTATTTTTCATTACGTACAATTACATGCGATGTGTGTTTTGTTAGTATAAACTAGGCATCCCAACTGGAGGCTCGTAGGTTTCCAAGAGTTCAACCTAATAATACAAAGCCAAAGTTAACACATTCACAAGCTTCTGCTTCCCTATTCCAATGCTATTAAATAAAACTCACTCGCACAGTTTTAACTAAAACAAATCCTTCTGTTTGTAATAATGTATGTTTCTTACGTTCATGTCAACGCGGACGTGACGTATAAGAACAACACGGTGTGAGGTATACGTGAAGCTTTATTAGGCCCTACTTCCAAGCACTTACTTTAGGGCCGGAGACGAATATTTCATGACAGCTTACTTTGTATACGTAATTATCGACCATTTGAATACATTCAAAATATATTTTAAAATAATGAATAATAAATTGTTGGGGAAAGTTTGTGAACTTTCGGTTTGAAATTAGTTTCGTACTGACGAATTCCAGAACCATTACCCTTATTTTATGTTGTAATCATTTGTCCTGGGGCAACATTCCTCTTTTTAGGTGACAAACTAGTTATCTATAGGACCCAATATTATACTTGTAGCATTTAGAATTAGGGTAACTCTTTGTCTAAAACGTCACTCGAGGTTGAAGGTGACTGGTGTCTTACCGTCAACGTTCTAAATTATAGAATATAGAGCGTAACTCATGACTTTATATCGATACAACTATAATACTACTCGACCAAATTCTGAGTACCTAACGTTAGAGGACAACATTGTTATTTCAAAATACTAGTAGTCACCCATACAGATCTTGACATTGTTCATGTTAATGTCCTTTCTTAGAAATATTATTTCTGTGGTGCTATAGGAATTGTATCAGCTTTATGCCCACTATAACTGTTTTATCTACACGATTTTAAGTACTTTCGTGTTTTTTTTTTAAATATACAGATTATTATATACTTGAGGATTATAAAAATAGACCTGTTTAATAAGTTTAATATTCGATATAAATAAAAACCATTTGTATATGATTAATTATTTTGTATTGCTTTTATATCCACCAAACGCTCACAAAAATGTGGTGCTTATACGACGTTAACGAACGGTTGATGACACCGTCAATCGAAATCAAAACACCTACAACAAATTGTTAATTATACGGAAATTTACGTATTGTTTTGAGCAGTGATAAAAAAATGTGTATTGTAATAATTACGTGCAGTTACTCGGCACTTATGGGTTGATCTTGATACCCGTTGTCAACAAAATATATATTTAATAGACAATATGCAAAATAAAAATGTCAAAGAAGTGCCGTTCCCATTTCTAAAGTATGAATATTCTTAGATCAAGTCTTTCAACTTGAATATAAATAATGTTTTTATAAATCACGCAATTATTATAGGTATTTATTTCTCGATTTGGTTGATCGGGAAACACTCTCGGAGGTGTAATTGTTATTATTTACTCCAATTCAGAAATTAAAAAAGTCCGCCCCAACCGGGAATCGAACCACGGATGTTATGTTATGTTAGTTAATGAGTTTTTTGACAAGGTAGCTAGGTTAAACCAGAATATATTAAGCTTGTAACAACAATCAACGGCATACAGGACAACTTATGGCACCCTTAACTTTAACTTAGGTACGCGGAGGTTTTTTTCAATAGACGTGTGCAAGTCGGTCGTCACGTAGGAAAACAGTTACTGTCTATGTTTATGTGGCTGGAATTAACCTCGCCTAAGCAAGTGTCAATAAATATTGACATGCCCGTCCCTAGGTCAATAGCAGAACTGAGAATGTTGGAAAGTTGCATCTTGGATTAAAGCCAACCCCAGTGCCACTTAAAGCTATTGGCTTCATGCATTTAGAGCTCCACTCCAACTTGAGCAGAATTAGAGTTTAAATTACAAGTTCCGTGTAAAGTGCCTACATATGCTATTCTGCTGAACCATACGTCTTTCAACTTGAAACTAACACAAACTCTCGCATAAAATAAACGGTTACGTTGCAGTAAGTTGTTAAGAAATAAATGCAAACAATGTTTAGGGCTACCCTAAGGATGATACACGCATTGTACTTCGTGGTTTACATGAACTAAAGCGTAGAGATTAACATGCATCACAATAATTAATGTGCATGTTAATATCAATCCAAACTGTAAAGGCGCCCGCGGTGGCTCATACGATTACGTCTAGTGGGGCGCTGGTCCAAAGCGTATGACACTACCAAAATGTAGGTTCGAACCCCGCTTTAGGTATAGTATTTTTGTTACAATTTTCCTCCGTCGTCATCTATCACCACTCATCGTCTTGAATAGCAATATTGCACTTATAGAAAAAATGGTGCAAGACACGTTCTTACCGGATTAAATTGTGATTAATTTTGAACGAAAATATCGCTATGAAAAGGATGGAAGGTTGTGAAGGAACAAGCGCGGGAAATCATCGGTTCGACACCAGCCACCAGCAGTTCAGCCTAAAAGATTGTTTTAAATGTTTTCTTGGCACCTTTAGGCTATTACTGAAATTGATCCTACTTCTCTTGGACATTCCTTCCTAACAGTATGAATATACCATAATTACCTTTTTATTCACTTGAAAAGGAGTAACATGATTATTGCTAGGAAGTCCGTTGAAACTTATTAGGTGAAATTTAAACATGATTACATTTCTGAGATTGTTTTTGCAGATATTAAATTTCATTTTGGTCAAGTAAAACTGATGTGCCCCTGCAGTCAAGGCATTCTATAAATTGTATCAAGCCTTAAGGCTGATGTGACGTCAAGCTGTGGTAAAACCCCAAGAGCGGAATAGCGTTCTTGAAATTTAAGTGACCATTGTATTGCAGTCCAGTACCTTATTTCATATTTGGCCATCAGCCTGTACTACTTCGCCATATCCTCGGTTTACCCCATTTGCGTGACGTTACATCAGCTCTAGTGTTGACATTTATCACAGCGAGCATACAAAAGAAAAATTGCTATTCCACTTAAATAAAGGGACCTTTTTTTCCTAATTATCCGAACATCCTACTATACCTATTTACTATTTATTCGCATTAATACACCAGTTAAAACTGACGCATCATATAAACTTCATCAAGACAGTAGAAAATCACCCCAAAAAATAGACTGAGTATTGTTCTTGATCTGTTTCAGTCCCTCCCAACATCCTCGACGAGGAAAGCACGCCCTCCTCGGTGGCTGTGCGAGAGAACCAGAACATCACTCTCACCTGCAAGGCAGATGGTTTCCCCGGCCCCCAAGCTGATGTGGCGACGAGAGGACGGCCAAGGCATCTCCATTGAGCGACGCAAGAAGGGTGAGTTGGTTTACTTCTCTGTGCTTTGGAACTGTTTGTTAATTAGACGAGTGAGCGCAGCGAACGTAGTCTCAACGCAAGACGAACGGGCCTTGGTCGTGAATTAGTCTGTATGTAAATGCTAAATGTTTGTCTGTTTGTTTGTCCGGTCCCATACGGCCTAACGGCCAAATAGATTGAGCTGAAATTTTAAACAGACATCCGTGACCAGGTAACTGAGAAATGTTAACAAAATGAGCACAATCCGTTGCGATTTAAACCTTAAAGAAATAATAAATTGAAATTTTGGCCTTGAATGTGTAGGTTTTATTTTAACAACAATGCTTTTGTTCTTGAAGATGTAATTTTATCGAATAATTTTTGCAGTATGTGATATGCATAGCAGTGACCAAGGTTCCTCTAAATTCCGCTGGGATATTGAGTAAACCTTGCAATCTTTACTCGTATTTCGTACTGGCTGTATTTTCCATAGTATTGTATGCATTTCAAAACATGTTTTATAATATTTTAAAAATACAATTCAGAATTTAAAAAATCTTTCCCGATTGGGGTTTAAACCTAGGTCTTCCACATTTCTGGTATAATGACGCCTTAGACAACTAGACTAGGAAAACGCCCAAGTCGTTGTTAGACGAGTGATCGAGTCATGTGTTGAGTACCCGGGAACATTTGCATTTAAGTTTGTATAATTAATAAGGTTTTGAGTTTAGTTGGTATAAGGGCAAGTCAACTGTAAGGCCATAATGCGCCACTCTAGCCTATGATAGGCTAAAGAGGCCTTAGGTAGGGGGAAGAAAGGGAATGTTTCCGGGTACTCAACACATGGCTCACTCACTCGTCTAACAACGACTTTGGCGTATTGCTAGTGGTAGAGTTTAAAAACTGGATTGGATTGGATTTTTATTACAGAACCAAAACAAAAAGTTCATCGCAAACTTTTGATTGTACACTTTATTTTGTGTGAACTAGTTCAGTTCATAACAATTGGTTTCAAATTGTATTGTATTGTATTGTATTGTATTGTATTGTTGTTTTATTCAAGTTTAGAGCTCTTTTGCTCGGTTACAGAATATTGAGTTCAGTATTTCCCATTAATAATTATTATTATTATACTCCCAACAGTTAACTACACAAACTTATTTTAACAAATTACTACAAAGTTACTTAGACTAGGAAAACGCTAAAGTCCCGCCGCGTTGATGGATGAGCCTTTTAAAATTTTTAGTTTGCATGGGATATCTTTACTTTTGCAAGTTCTTTGTTTTGCTGCCTACGCATTGTAGCTGATTGTTGTCAAGTTTCTTTTGTTACCTGTCATTTGGTATTATTTACCGTAAAAAACTTATATTAAAAGCTTTATTTCTATAGATTCTGGCCAACTATTTAAACTTTTTCTTTTAAAAGGTACTACATCACCATAACCTTAATGTCCATGTATAATATGAACGTTGTAGCCCCACCAGTTTGGTCAGAATTGGCCCAAATGGCACGAAAATATCGCACAAAAAATCAAAAAACTTATATTAAAAGCTTTATTTCTATGGATTCTGGCTAACTTTTTCAACTTTTTCTTTCAAAAGGTACTACATCACCATAACCTTAATGTCCATGTATAATATGAACGTTGTAGCCCTACCCGTTTGGTCAGAATTGGCCCAAATGTCACGAAAATATCGCACTAAAAATCGAAAAAAATCGTAAAAGTACGATATTCATGAGAAATATTTCTTCGATTGTACCCAAAAACAATACACCTCTAAGTTCAGAGATTTCAAAGGTCCTGTTAAATTTTCATCAAGATCGAGATATGCAGTTTGCCTGGAAGAGAGTTAACAAAAAAAAAAAAAAAAAAAAAAAACACCCGAGCTAAATTTTTTGGGGGTCAGTGAAACTGAAGTCTTCGGTTCGCTCATCCAATTAATTAATTATTAAAAATTCAGTACATAGATGTTTTTAACCTATTATTACAAATAATTCTCTGTTTGAACTCGGCAACGTTTGTTGGTAGAGGGTTGAATACACTGTCTACGACCTGTGTTGATTGTGATATTAACACGCCTGATGTGGTGGCGTTGTTTTTTTCAGTAGGTATTTAAATTCAATTCAATGATTATCAGTCACAGAAAATTCACCAGCTCTTGTTACATGTCTACCTTATCGTAAAATTTATCACTTAATCACTTATCACTTTATCACACTGAATAAAAATTCTTTCTGTGCAATAAACTAGATGTGTTTAGATATGGTTATCACTCGGTTAGTATCATAGCAACTGGACATAACTCATAGACGGCCTGTGCGGCAACAGGTCAAGTTCAGAGGTTCAATCCTCGAACTTTGTCAGCTGTTCAATGAATGCAGCGAGGCCTGATTATCTGTTGACCCAATACACTACTGTACTGTTAGTTTATCTTTAGTACTTCTATGTAGGCATTTTTCAAATTAGGTACTGTAGTTTTATAAGTATTCATTTCCAGTATACTAGGAAGCTTCGCAAACGCTTTTTTTAGTCGCGTGATAGATGAGCTTTTTCTGTAAGTTTTTAGTTTGCATAGGACCACTTTTCCTCTGCAAGTGCTTTTTGAATGCATTGTGTGTGATTGTTGTCAAGTTTCTATTGTTACTTGTTAATTGTTTTTACTAACCTAAAAAAAACTAATATTAAAACTTTTATTCTATGGATTCTGGCTAACTTTTTAAACTTTTTTTTCCAAAAAACAATACATCACCATAACCTTAATGTCCATGTAAAATATGAACGTTGTAGCCCCACCCGTTTGGTCAAAATCGGCCCAAATGTCACGAAAATATCGCACTAAAATCGAAAAAAATCGTAAAAGTACGATATTCTTGAGAAATATTTCTTGGATTGTACCCAAAAATGTGGCAGGTCTAACTTCAGAGATTTCGAAGGTCCCTTCCAATTTTTATCAAGATCGCATGTGCCGTTTGTCCGATAAATAGCGAACAGGCAGAAAAAAAACAACAAACATTGGAGCTAAATTTTTTGAGGGGTCAGTGAAATTGAAGTCTTCGCTTCGCTCATCCAATAATTTATATTTATTATTGTTGTTTATTCCACTTGTGTTTTGCGCAAGTAGAAATGTCCTTCCTCTTCAATGTCGGTGACGTTGTTATGATATTATGCTCGTGGGTAATCTAGAATTCTGCAAATATGTTTGTAAGTATAACGATGTAGGAAGAGATATTTAGACGAGTGAGCGCAGCTAACGTAGTCTCAACGCAAGTCGAACGGGTTTTGGCCGTGAATTAGTCTGTATGTTAAATGTTAAATGTTAAATGTTAAATGTCTGTCTGTTTGTTTCGACGAGTGATCGAGTCATGTGTTGAGTACCCGGGAACATTTGCATTTGAGTTTGTATAATCAAATAGGGTTTTGAGTTTAGTTGGTACAAAGGCAAGTCAATTGTAAGGCCATAATGCGCCACTCTAGCCTCTGATAGGTTAGAGAGGCCTTAGGTAGGGGGAATAAAGGGAATGTTCCCGGGTACTCAACACATGGCTCACTCACTCGTCTAACAACGACTTTGACGTTTTCCTAGTGATTATTGATGACCATTAGTCTTGTAATGAGATACGAGATAGTTACTAATACACTTACTGTTCATTTAATTTGCATTAATTTTTCAACTATACATTTTTTTAAATATATTGTTTCACACATTGATGCGCTATAGGTTGCTAAAAAAGGGCACATTTAGTGTCTAGCAACCTACAAACAAACATATTAAACATAATATAATAAAATTGATTTTAACCATCTTTAGTGCAATATATTTTATCGACTTGTTTTATTTCATTACATTGCCCTTTTACAAGGATCATGCATACTGTTTTGGTGACAATGGTAGTACCATAATCTACCTGACCCCCCATAAAGTTTTTAAAAAATTGATCCATCATCTCCACCATTTAATTAGGAGAACAGCTGAGACCATGTTTTGTGTGAATTTTTATCTGGAACTGCCACCAGAAATATCAACGCACGACGAATTATTTAATAATTTTAGTCTTCTTCCGATGTTTTAATTTGCTTCGCTCCCTCTTTTGAGCACTCCCGTGTCCGTTCTAAAGTCATCGAATAGATAAGACGTAGTTTGTGTCAATCAAGATCAGAAAATGTATCAAATCACCCTGAATCTTAAGCCAATGTTGATGATATATTTCGTCGTTTCGAACAAATCAATAATGATGTAATATCTTTTATACAATTTGAACTTTTTAACTTTAAAATAGTGACATGAAATAATTGCAGTACTTTGGGATTTCAAACTATCCGTCATGTGGTACAAATTAAAATTACTGATTTAAAGATACAATTTGGTTAGTTTTCTTTGTGTTCGGGGTTAGGTTTTAGTTATTTTGTTCAAATATAATTAGGTTTTGGGTGTGCAAAACCCGTGACTGATCTTGAGTATGCGAGCCTTTTGTATTTACGTAGTTAAAGCAGAGAAAGTATCTGCGTAGTATGTTTATACAAACGATAATAACAACGTGACAGTTGAAAATGAAAACAAAATTATTGTGCAGGTAAAAAATACACAAAAACGTTATAACATTTATGCAAAATTCAACAAAAAACTAATTATAAACAAGAAGATGAATAATTTATCACTCCAATGGAAACGTTCGATTTTATCAGAGAGTTTGATAAAGTTTCATTAATATGGAAATCGCGTTGATGGGCTCTGGATCTGCAGAACATTTTTCTCTCGTTCAAAAGTGTAATAGGATCTCGATGTGGAAACTCAAGATCTGTATTCTGTGATGTGATGTGTAATTGTGACGTTACGTAACGTACTATCTGCGTTTTAACTCACAAAGTCGTTGGGTACAAGTATGAAAGTGTCATAATGTGTAAATAATTATTATATTGAAAATCATATTTTCCTTGTCTTCCTTTGTAAATGAGTTTTTTTAAACTAAACCTGATAGACGTTTAATAAATATATATTTTTTAAATTGAAATAAGGCATACAAGATAAAATTTCGCTAGTCACAATTCAATACATCGTTTAAATCATAAAATCGTTACATAATCGTTTATGTGAAACGTAGAAATTAATATAATGTATTCATCATTTTTATATTAACACAAGAAACGCAAGGAACAAATTGATAGCCAATATCAAGAAAAGGATACGATGTTACACTGACCAACTACGCCGAACATTCTAATATCGTAGAAATATTAACTAGAGACACATCGAGGTACCTAACATAAATTGCAAGGTCGCGGCCCCACCGCTTGCATATGCTGCAAGCATACTCATTGTGTATGTGCATCGCTAAAGTTCATGAAATATCTACTGTGGTTAATGTCATTGTTCAGCTGTGGTCCATGAGAGTAGCAAAACAATTGATTTATAATCTTGTGTGGGAAACTATAACAATACATCTTCCAGCATGTGGAGTGTTATTTCTTAGTGTTCAGTGGAAGGTTCAGGAATCGTTGCTCTACGGTTGTCCTTCTGTAACTGTACCACAAACTGCACTTCCGAATCTAGTGAAAGTAAAGGTTTTGGTCTTATCAGGATGTGAAAGCTGCACTATGTTCTAAATATGACTTTCCCTTGTCAGCGAAAGTAAAATGCGTCTAATCCCCTGAATTTATTACATTGATAAACACGTTTGGTAATGCCTATTTACGTTTCACCGGTATCAATTCTCGGTATGCATAAATAGATACTCGAAGCAAAAGCTCAATTGTAATAATTTATACTTAAGAAATCAATATCACTTTAACTAATATGATTGGCCTAAACCAGGAGTCGAAATAAACTACCTCCAGCTCGCTGTAGGGGGTGCATAATATTTGAAAATCTGTAATGTGACTGAGTGGGTAGACCCTAAATAAGAGGAGGTTTGTTTATTTTTCATTTTTTTAACAACATTCTGATTCCAACAGCTCGAAAGGAAAGGCGTGTACCTGATTTCTCTCTGTGGGCTCAAATTAAGTGTATTGTGTAACTGCCGAAAGAATAAACGAATAATTTGTGAACCATTAAGAACCAGTCACAAATAACAATAATATTAATCATGAATTTCAAAGCTACGTTACTAAGATGTGTAAAATTATATCGTTCCGCTAGCGATATCACTAAAATCATTTTAGTAACCAATTAACGATGTAAATAAAGTTTGTGAGTTTTTTTCGTGGGAAACTTGCAGATAAACGATTAGATATCCCTTCCCGGGTGTAAGTATTTTGAAATAAGGATAGTCAAGAAGGTAATGTGCCCGGGAATTGTTTAAAATGGCTTAACCACTTGCAATCGAATAAACAACTGAAGACAACCTCGGAAAAACTTTCAACCAGGATTGCCGGTAGTGGGTATATGTCACGATTTGTGCTTAACTACATAATATTACGTCGTTGAAAATAATGTTTATCTAGCTTGATAGACGAAATTTGCTAAATGTAGTTCTTTTAGTTATCACACTTAAAAGCTCCTGTTCATTAAAGTCATGCATCAGGATGCTCTTCGACTTGTTAATGCCCCGAAAGCTTTCTTCTATAATGGCACAGTTGTAACTTCACTAAGTACACTTACGCCCGAGAAGCAAAGAGGTCAACAGGGTAATATTTCAATTTCACACAGAACTTTCAGACACTGCAAGCGAGCTGGGAGCACCTCTGTTTCAATAATAAATGCTCAAAAGCCTTTGATGATGGTAAAACTGAAATGAAGAGCAATCGTGTACTTTGGAGAGCAGACTCAAAATAAGAGTAGGCAAAGTTGAGGTGTGGGGTATTGAGAGTGCTTTGGCAGGCGATATTGAATAGAATGGTTCGGTTGGGGCGTTTCTTCCCATTGTACCAGAGTATCAATAAAACACTTTACTTTTCTCTTTATTATCTAAATACCGGTTGATGTACACGCGACAACATTACTATGGAGGTCGCCCGTTCGATCCCAGACACCAACAACTCTGACTGAAGGTTTGTTCAAAGTTTGTTTTAGTGATTCAAGTTTAAATAATACGCTTTAGTTGCACTGACGACACATCGACATTCCCCACTAAGTACCCAAATTCCCGCAATACCTAATTAATCATCCGACGAAGATCACACCGAGTAGAACTAGAGCTTTGTAAAGAAAATGATATTTCGATACGATATCGATACTTGGTAATTTTTTCGACATCGATATTTGGATTCCACATCAAAACATAAAGAAACTAAAATTGGTTGAAAAGGTGAAAAATTAAGCAGCAGATAGAAACATTTTGGGAATATAAATATGCAAGCCCTTTACACCCAAAACAAAAATGGTTTTATTTATTCATATTCCCGTCCAAGTGCTTAATTATAGTGTAGTTGCTTAGAAGTCTAAATTAAATTAGTCTGGACGTATAGAAATGGTGGAGGTGCCGGTTCTTTTACGCGAGTGTGAGACCGTAAAAAAATGTTATTAATTTCTGGCGATACCTTGTCAACCATTTTTAGCCACACATTTTTAGTAGCAGACCTATGCCTAATCTTTTGACACATTTTTTTATTTTTTATTATCTATATTTTGTACTTTGTTTGGCACAATTAATAAAATTTCAATATATTGATATCGAAACTTTCATGTGATATCGATTTTTGAATGATGCTCATACTAAACATACTTCGTACTTAAATTTGAAGTAGGACATTTAATTTTTATTTCTTTATACTCGAGAATGGTTCGTTCATAAAAATGAATGCAGCAGCATAGGTATAATGTACATGTGAGTATATTCTAAGCGTGCACGTTGCTTGCACGTAGAAACAGGACGCAAAATGTGCATTTAGAATACTCGGGCTGGTGTAGCATAAATGTCAAGAAAATGATAATTTATTATGCACTAGTTGAACAAACATGACCGTCTTAATGCAACCTTCAAATAACGTGCGGTTCAGAGAATGGGTGTAATGAGAATTTTGTGTAAGGATAGTCAGGTAAAATAATATCTTGAACGCGAAAAGTGATAGGCTTTGTGTTGTATTTTTGTCTTGTGTAGGGAATATGTATGTATGCATATATGATTGTACATTTGTTTAAATTAATTTTATGGTTCAATTAATAGTTTATTTTTATGTTAATTTTTTAAGACCTATTGAAAAGAGTTTAATTTAAATAATCTACATTTATAACATAACAACATTAAATACACCTTGTATTTGTTGCATACTATATTTTCCAAGCCAAATGTACGTACCGATATTTTATCTACAGATTTTTCTTCAAACATAATCCTTATCCATTACACATTGTTATTTGAGTGTGATCATTTTTTTAAGTAAATTTATTTTCCTTGGCCTTCTTTTCGTCTTTTTCATTGTTTAGTGCAATTTCACATTATATTTACCTACTGGTTTTATATTGAGCACATACGTACGATTGTTGTTGTTATTGCGTTTCTTGAACTAGAGAGAAACGTCATCTGCCGCTAGATACATAAAAAATACATTATAATATAATTTAATAAA
The DNA here is from genome assembly GCA_024449915.1 of Sweltsa coloradensis. NCBI lineage: Eukaryota > Metazoa > Arthropoda > Insecta > Plecoptera > Chloroperlidae > Sweltsa > Sweltsa coloradensis. The sequence continues at coordinate 1,541,877 of JAMZAV010000080.1, forward strand.
TAATTGTCTGTTATTATTTCTACCGTCATCCTTAATAATTAGGGAAAACTCTTTCATTAAAACAAATGCTGTGGTGGTACTGAAACATGAGAAAATGTTTGATTTCGTCCTCAAAGTTATTTCACAAATTATATTGCATTTAATTCAACTTTCGATTAATTTAATAATTGATGTATTTACTAGTCTGCGAATGAATGCTTTAAAAAACACACAATCTGGAAATATTTCGAGTATCATACAAAATCCGAGTATAACATGATTGATAGTCAATCTCCTCTTTTCGTGTTCCAACATTCTTCATACGCTTGCCTCTTTGGTCAAGTCCCGGCAGTGTGTGAATGTTCTTGAGTAGTGAACTGCGTTTTGTCGTATTGCTGCGTTGAGTTGGCAACTCTCCCGCGACTCGAATCGCTTCCAAGGGGTGAAACCCTTCAAAACTTTTAAACTGATCTCTATGCGCCAATGAAAATTTCAAACATAAATAAACAGATGAATAGCTAGCAAAAAATATTCTTGTTTCGAATGGTAAAGTGAGAACTATTCGTGAATATGCGAGAAACTTTAAAGAAATCTTTGCTCGAATAACAGATTTTGTTGTATACGCATGTAGCAGTTTTACATTTCTTGCCGCGTTGGAATATTCCACATTTACTATTGAGAAACCAATAAACTATACAAAATATTACAAGTGAGAAAACCAGAGACAACACGCTGTAAATTAAATTAAGTTGTATGTTATGCATATTTTGTCTCACTGTATAGCATTACAACCGTATAAGATAATTGATAACTCAGTTTAGTTTGGGTGTCAATTTGTGATTCTGTCAACACACAGCAAATGTTGACAAACTCCTCTTTTTTTACTCAATACAACAACCTTAGCCCAGCTACATGCAGTAATTAGGCGATGTGCAACATACTTCCATTGTTCTAATGTAATTTATCGCTAAAATAGGATACTACTTACACATATTTGATCGAATCACAGCAGTGTATTCAAACTTATCTAACGTAAGATTATTAAATTCGGGTTTGCGACGTTATGATAATTAAACTGCACGCATATCACACGTTTTGTCAACACTGGTTTTAGCATGGTTACTCGTTTTAAAACACTATTCAGAAGGAAATAATTTGTAAAAATGTTTACCTATTCTTCCGAATGCTAAGTTTATCAGAGATAGATTGTGTGGTTAGTGTCCCAGAATAGACTACTATATTAATGTGAAGCGCGACAGCTAACTGTGCCAGCCCAAAGATTAGACAAGACGGCCTTTGTGTCGTGTTTGTTCCCCAGATTCGAGTGTGAGATTGACGTACGCACAAACCTAGAGTGATCAAACGTTTTAATAGTTAAACCTAATTACGCAATGACCACTTAATTAGTTGTATGTCTATTATAACACCAGGTAATCTGCAGAAACCACTCAAATTAGTTGAAAGCTAATCAGAGGCAGCTACTAGAATCATAGGTCGCGTGACCAGTGGCATTAATAATGGAGGCCACTGATTCGAGATGAGTATGGGCGAACCATTAATGGTTTTAGACGGAGGGCTTGATAATTTACTAGAGGGGGTATAAACTACTTTTACAAATAATTGTGTGTATCAGTAGAGATTTTTGTGTGCAATGTGCACATATTATGATTGTGTAGTATATATTCCCAGTACAGGCAGATATTTTTGATTTATTAAAGTTTCCCATTTATATATTACTAATAATTAAGTATAAGTTACGGTCACTTTTGGAATTTTCCTAATAAAAACGAAAACTATAACAAATCGGTTAACATGTATCAAGTGAAAATCGGTTCTTGAACCTCGGTGGGTAGGCTCCAGATATACGTGTCTCTTATATTTGTAAATTATTTTTAAAAAAATATATAAATCGAACCAAATAAAACATATTTCAGGTGTTTCGATTTTGGTGTAGGGTCATCTGAAGGAGTGTTTAATCTTTAGCCTGATTCTTTATCAAACAATTTGTATTTTAGAATTGCAGCTACGAACCAATCTAAGGTCTTAGTAATTTGATGCCATCCATTTTAGATCAATAATGTAAAATCCTTCAAAGGTTAAAGTACCGTAGATCGAGAGTTCACTTCCTATATCACCTCTTAAGGGAAATTGCCTTGCGGGGCCGCCACGTATTGTTGGTGTATTTACTCGGTTTGCTTTTAAAGTGTCTCATTGGCAGCGGGTGCACTACCTGGCAACACCGGCCGCATGGAAACTACAACATTGTCGACCACGTGTCCCGGCTGAGCCGCCGTCACCGCCGCTAATACCTCCTTGGAATACACACGCTAATTGTCTCGTATAGATTCAGAATTGAAGCCGAGCAACTCGATTAAACTTGAGCAGCACAGGATACGGCGGGTTAGACTGCAGCTCAAGGCCCGACTTCTGGTAGCCGTGTTAAAGTGGCCCATGAATATTGGAACAGCTTGTAGCTGAGATGGAACCCGGGAGCTTGTTAATATTTCAGGAGCTAATTAAGGTAGATGCTGCATGATGGTGGGCATGCGCAGCCGGTATCTTGTGTTTCTTCTGGGAAAACAACTTGCACATATTATCTGTGAGTGGGCGAGGCAGACGCTGTTGGGATACTCCTTGTTTGGCGCAACTTCGGTGCATGTAACTGATACTACCCCGTTTAATGTGCTGAAGAGTTTGGGCGGGCGGGAAGGGGGAGGGATAAAGGACCTACATAAAAACATGAGAAATTCACAACGAAAAGAAACGTGTCTGCATAATACGATGACAAGCGCATTGGGATCGTAAAGTTTCTTGTTGTAACGTTGTCGCAAATGCGAATGTACTTTGGAACGCCCGTCGTATTAAATGGGTGGGATTATTTTAGAGCTTGGTTTCGGAGCAGAAAGCAAATTCAAAACGGGTTAATAATGGAGTGGTCTATAAATAATAATCATCAGGTTTAATTTATTATTGAGTAGTTATCTCGTATTAGACGGTAAAGTTTAGCACGAAGACTAAACAACAGACCGCGGAAGTAAGGGGCTCAAAGTGTTGTCTTGATACAGGGTTGTTCGTTCTGCGTACCCCATTATTGGTGCGAAGATGCGTGTGTAGTTCCTCGGCCATGCTAGGGGATATTCGGCTAGAGGGGATGAAAACGAACTCTGCATACTCGGCTATTAGTATAAAATTTAAATAGATATTGTTTCATAGTCATTCTCCACCCCATGAGTCGAGCACAAGTCGCCATGTTTGTCAGACGGGGTGTATCTTAAGCTACTTGCACCCTAGGGCTCTGTTGCTAACAGGTCTTGCTTCTATCTTCTCCTTGAGAAAGGAAAGAGATACACTCAACCATAGATATCAGTTATCAGCTTCATTTTAAAACCGAGTTTTGCATAATTTATGTACGGTTGGTTCCCTTCTGAAACTCTATTCTCCTAGTTTTAGATTGCATTTTTCGTCTTTATGACCTAAAACTTTCCTGGTGTTAATGTTCAGTTAGGGAAGTTATAATAAGGCAGGTGGTGCGAGGTCCCTAATCTAACAACATAAACTTTTGACTCTCAGTTTTCCTCGAATATCTTAAGTTTTCTTTAAGATCACGTGCCGAGATGAACGCAGTTATTTCTCGACCTGTGCTGAGTGGAGAGAGGCTTCTCGCATACATTATCATTAGGTCATCATTTACAACCATACGTAAAAGAAACACATTCTAGGCCCAAACACACGCCTAACTTATAATTTGCCCTTTTTTAAGGACGTTGTTTTTTTATGTAAATCTTCCAAGTCCAGGGAAAGTGAGCAAGTTTTTAACTTGATCTTCTTGAACTCCCGTATATGAAATTGCGTCAGATTGTTAAAGTTAGTGAAGCAAGTTTGATGGAAAAAATGTATACAATAATATATTACACTCAACTTTTTAATGGGCCTCGTAGGTGCTCAGTTGGCGTTTTGAAAGCTTACTTCTTTATTCAATTAAACTTCGAAGTGACAATCTAATTTAGCATGTAGTCAAATACAATATTTCATGAGCGAAAAGATAATTCGTTTTAAAAATTGTTTAGAAGAAATGTGTACTTCTAATGTGTTTTCGAAGAAATAAAAATGAACACACAACGACATTCTAAACGGAAAATAACGTTTTAATAATTTCGTTTGTAAGGTAAACTAAAAGTTAGGTTTAATATTGTGAAATGGAGCAATCAAATTTAAAAATTAACAAACATACACATCCATTTAAAATAATACGATTTATAGTAACTTCATCGATTAAATGCATTGCAATTAAATTAGGTTCATAAATCATGGTCTTAAATTTAACAAAATTAAAACATTAGACACCGTTTATGATTCTTCTTGCAAAATTTTAATTTTTACAAACTTACAGTATTATACTTACTTCGAAGTATCGTATCCCCCCCTCCTCCTCCCACTGAAAAACCTGTAAAGTAGCGAGTACCAAGCTACTACAATCTGGATCTGACTTATATGACACAATTCAATCATCGATATCACACGAAAATTTTAATAACGATTTTAATATAATAAATATAAATAATAATTTAATAAAAACAGTTTAATTTTGTTTTAAATGGTATTAAAGTAGAAGGCGAACTATTAATATCATGTGACGAAAAGGGGTTTATAAGCAATCGCCAAAATTAAAACTATGTTTAAAAAATCAGACTAGCGTTGGATGACCCGGCACCTCCACCAATGCATGCTAACTGAAATTTGAAGAAATAGATCAGCTTTTCTTTGGTATCTACGGCATTAAGGGCTTACACATTCATATTCACAAAAAAATCCTATCCTCATTCTAGTTTTTGACCATTTGTTGTTAAATAACCTTTTTTTTTAAATCTAAATCTAGATATGTCCAAATATCGATGTCGAAAATATTCCCACATTATATATCATACCAAAATATCGATTTATTTGCCAAGCATCTACTATTGACTATAATATATAGTTGAAAGTAACTTCAGTTTGGGTATAAAGCAATTAAAAACAATGTTTTGCTATTCAGTCATTAAAAAATCAATACTTTGAAAACAATTAAACATTCAAAATGATACGAGTTTTATTGCATCGGTGTTTTAGGTAACAATGTGTTAAGTTGTTTTTCTGAAGCCAATGAATAATAATAATATTATGTACTTTAAGGAAATATAAGAAGATGAAATATGATGGTCTCCTGTGTCGGGCTTTCTGGCTGGAAGTAATGCAACGGTCGTTAATAACCCCATCGACTTTTGTTTGGTTCATTTTCTTCACGTTTTCCTTGCACGTTTAGACCTACCGAACTCAGTGACTGAGGCCGCGATGGATATTATACTTCGACTTGGCACGAATAATGTTACAAAGAAAGAATATTCTTGGAGTGCTTTAAACAAACGAACAAATGAGTTCTTTGGCTGCACCGCAGAAAATCCAATCCACTCGTTGAACTTTTGAAGACGAGATACCACAATTATTCTGATGTTTTTAGGGAGAGAATAAAAAAATAAAACTTCAAAGTTTGTCTTCATTTGTTGCGCATGTTTAGAAAAATTACTTGAGTTGAAAGAGGACGCGCACTTCGATTAAGTTTGCTTCGTATCAACGAATATAACGTCCCTGTTTGGATCACGTATCGGGAGTATACTTTTCATATTTGATAAAGATGCAGAATGTTAAACTTCGTAAGCAGTCTCACCGGTATGAATCGCGTGCATAGCGCTCATGCGAACAGACGTGAAACTAAATCTAGTTAGCTAAGGCGCTGATAAAACCCAACAAAAAAGTATTGCTGAAAAGTTTTCGTACAACAAACTTTTACTCGCATATTATTTTTGTATGGCTCACTTCTCATTTCTGTTTGATTATTCCACTACGTTACCCCATTTTCTCATTTAATTGTATCATTGTATAATTTATTTTCATACAGTCATCAATTGATTTTGTATCCAACACTTTGTGTTTGTTTGACTGAATGTTATGTATAATCATTGATACTCACTAAAATGTTCTGCAGATTAGTTGTCGGATATTATTCTAAGAAGTAAAACTGTAAATAATTCAAAAGCATGCAGTTAAACATTGAAGTGAATGCCATGTTATACTACTGTCAACTTCTAACCTTACTTCATAACCATATTAAAATACTGTGCTGTGATAATGCCAAACATTTAATTTAGTCAAATAATGAGCTCCATGGAGCACACATTTTTAAATAAAATATGGAACACTGTTAATCTTGTGGTAAAACATCTCGATCAAGAAGTGTAAAATCAATCCAATAGGTATCTAGGTGCCCGTTAGGGCGCCGCAGCCAAGCCGCGGTGCACTACACACTCAAGCACCTTATACACCAAGCAGAGTTGGGGTGATTTCGAGGTGTTACCCAGCCGTCATGTAACGTGATGTGAACTTGAAAACTATCACAATCGAGGGGATTTAGGTACCTGACAACACATGCCAAATTTTATTGGGGTACGACCATTCCTTCTTGGTGAAAAAATGTCTTCAAACATGCTCAAAATCACTTTAAGGATGTTAGCTACTGCTAGCTACTGCTAGCTACTGCTAGCTACTGCTAACATCTAATACGTCGGCCCGCGATTCTGACCAGACGGGTGGGGCTTCAATGTTCATATTTTACATGGACATTAAGGTTATAGAATGATAGTCTCTTTTGAAAAAAAAGTTGAAAAAGTTTGTTGGAAGGCTTCCAAATAAAGGTTTTAAAATAAGCCTTAAACACTTGGCATATAATCAACAAGTAACCATAGTTACTTGACACTTGTTGACGGTATAAGCAGAGTTAGGCGGGAAAGTGCGATACGTAAACAAATGGCGGACATTTAAAAATTTTCTTCTTTGTGTGGAACGAGAAAAGGTGTCATTATACTCTCATAAAACAAATCAGAAACCGTCCCTGGCCTAGGCCCAGATGTAGAAAATTATTTATAATACAACAGTGTAGGTCTAAAGTTCCATTTGGCTATAGGACTAGTAAAATTCATACTTACATTACATGTTTGACAAGCCTAGCCAACCCTATGCCAGCACAACATTGTTTTGATATGAACTTGCTCAACTGTTTGTTTACATAATTGCAACAATCAAATCATTTCATACAACTTGTCTTTCGATTGGCCTGCGTTTATGAAGGCACTGCCATCTAGAATAAATATAGAACTTTTTCGAGCTCTTTGCTATACGCAAATCTTTTTAAAGTGTTTGGATTTCGTGATACTCTTTCAACCATAGACATCCTATATATAGGGGTTTAATATCAATGCTTTCAACTCACAACCCATGACGTTTTCCACGATACCGTTCAAGAATACCAATTCCTTCGAAAACGAAAACGACTTCGTTTTCAAATTGCGTTTTCAACTCATCTCCCACGAACTCAAGAATTGGGGTCCAGTCCTTATACCGTCGTTATACCATGGTTATACCACCTATACCCAGGATGTACATGAATCCGGGTCTAGATATTTTACATCCTATATTGTTACTGCTAATACCATAGAATTTAAATCAACTTTGATAAAAATATTATATTTTAGCAAATAATTTTGTAATGGAACTTGAAAAAGTAATGAGATCACACACATAACAAAAACTTGTAGAAATACAGCCAAACCTTACACACTCAAAAGGAATGAGATCTAAAAAAAGGGCCAAGCTCATCTACCCTTCCACATAAACGTACAGTGTCCCATAACAGCATCCTCGAAAAGCTTGGCAAAATAGAATTTGCATGTTTACGTTTAAATTAATTACAAAAAAAGAACTTTGATAAACTATAACGTTAAATTAATAATCGCAAATTCTATTTTGAAAAGCTTTTCGAGGATGCTGTTATGGGACACTGTACGTTTATGTGGAAGGGTAGATGAGCTTGGCCCTTTTTTTAGATCTCATTCCTTTTGAGTGTGTAAGGTTTGGCTGTATTTCTACAAGTTTTTGTTATGTGTGTGTCTAAATGTCAGCAACATCACTCATAAAATGCGATAAAATGTGAAACTTAATCGTATAGTCTTGATATTTAAATAGGCCTATGTTGGAACAGTGCAACAAATTACTAAAAGCACCACAAGCTGAATAGCTATAAAGTTAGCCTAGTATTCATGCATACGATCAAATACGAGCGAATAGGTTGTAAGCTAATCACAATGCTAGAACCATATCATGACTACCGAACAGAAAGAATGTTCAAAGCGTATTTGCTCACGCGCGCTATTTGCTCGTCGTCATGAAAACGAGGCATTTCGCAACCAAGTTTGCATGAACACTTTTAGACCAAAATAGGCCTACTGCTCGATGATGAAGAGTTGTTGTGGAAGGTAGGTTCAATATATTGAAGCTAGAAAATGGATAGGGGACCTCCAAAATATCATCGACACCAGCTGTCCAGGGAATAACCAATATCTTGCTATAAGCTGGAAAATGTCGTACAAATCGGACAATATATCAAAATATACCGATGTCACATTCAGCTTTACCACCTAATAATATAAAAAACTACATTTATAACAACTACATTCAAATTGTCTTGAAAATAGATCAATAACACGAATGTTGATTATTACTTGCAATCTTGCCAGTATAGTTAAAAGATTACCATACCAAGTTTTAATTTGACGTGGGATATTTAAGTAGGAAATTGAAAACCTGACAGGGAAATTGATGGACAGTAATTTGGAATGTTTTTCAAACATTCTTGCGTAGCTTGAGTCCTTCAACTTTCGTACGCAGATACAATGTATCGAGCCCCACTCCCCCCGGGTTTGCGAGGAAGGGTTGTTTGTGACGAGCGCCCTTAATCGAATTACTGTTTTCTCCCCGGTCCTCACTGCCCAAATACCCCTTCTTCTTCTTCTTCTTCTTCTTCTTCTTTAGACGACGGCGCACTGCCTCTTCAGCGGACACCACAAACTTTCATAACCATTTTATCTTCTAGAATAGTTACTAAAATGTAGGTAATAAGTAACTGGATTTAAAACTTAAGTTAGTAAAGCAATCTAATTGAAAGTTTTTAATTCAAATAATCCAATTCGACTGATTGATATAGACGGACAGACAAATCATGCTTGTGTAGAAGCTTCCCCCTTAAAAATATAAATAGTCAAATGGGGGGGGGGGGGGACAGTAAAGTCCATAAAGTAAAATTTTCAGAAGAACAAAAAACGTTTTAAAAATCTATTTTGAACCAATTTGATTCGATCTTTTCTATATTGTTAAACTAGTCGATTTAAGTTTACTTTTAGCAAACTCCTGGTCTAAAGTCCATATTAATAATTGGACATGACTTATTTTTCCATGGAACAAAATAAAAGCAATATTTTAATTCAGTTATATTTTATTCCCATTTCTTGATGCCACATCAGAAAATATATATTTAAGTACATTGTTAAAACATTTCTTTGTATACGAATGCGTTGTACACCTTAACATATAAGCTTATTTTTAAACTCGCCAGATGGCAAAGCAATCAAGTTCAGACTGCTTCATGGAAAAAGGAGTCAAGTCCATAGACTTGTCTACTGTTTCCGCCTTGTCTTGGCTTTTATTTTTGTAAGTTTTTCAGATATTATTTCTTGTTTTCTGAGGATAGCCCACATAGTTGGGCTGAAACGTCAAAAGCAATAAAAGCATATTCAACGCGGCGAAATGTCCCGACCAATTAATTGTGTTTATTATTATTGTTATTATTATTATTATTATTATTATTATTATTATTATTATTATTATTATTATTATTATAATTATTATTATTATATTACTATTATTATTATTTTTATTATTATTATGTTTTTTATTATTATTATTATTATTTCCTTTATTCACCAATATGAACATTACATAATGGGTATTTAAGAACTTTCACAGAGATGAACCACATCTCTAAAGTGAAAGCCCCAATGAAATAAAAATCAAATATACATGGCAGTAACAAAATACAATACAAACAAGAAATAACAGAAACAATATATATTTACACTAAAAATTTGCGTAGTATGTGGGCGGTTCCTAATAATGCTGCCTTTTGAAGCTCTGGAGTCCAGTGATTGCCAGAGATATGTTGGAGGTTCTCTTCAAAACTTCTTCCAATTGTCCCACAAGCTCCAATAATAATGGGAACAATCTTACAACGGACATTCCACATTCGTTGAATTTCTATTTGAAGGTCTAGATATATTGTGCGTTTTTCTGCTTCCTTTAGGACTATGTTGCGGTCTGATGGAATAGCTACATCGATGATCAAACATTTTTGAGTCGCTTTGTTTTTAACAACAATGTCTGGTTTGTTGTGAAGAACCTTTCTATCAGTGATTATTAGCTCATTCCACAATATGGTCACATTACCATTGTCAACTACTTGTCTGGTATATGCATGTACCATTTGTCAGAAGTTTCGATGTTGTAACTTCTACAAATGTTCCAATGCAAATATGCCCCAACTTTATCATGTCGATCAATGTATTCCGTTTTTGCTAAGACCGGACATCCAGAAATAATGTGCTCTACGCTTTCTTCATAAAGCTTACACAAACGACACTTGTCATCTACGTCGAGTTTGAGAATCTTTTTTCATAACTTTTTGTTCTTAAGGCTTGATCTTGTGCAGCTACAATAAGACTTTCAGTTTCACCTTTGAGATTACTTCTGCCCAGCCACTTATTGGTTTGATCTTGGTCAATATGTGGTTGCTCCATGCGTGTAATATATTGTCCATGCAAAGGTTTAGACTTCCAGCAACTTATTAAATCTTTCTGGATAATGTTCTTTATTTGCTTCTTGATTATCTTGACCTTGTTAGTGATGGACCCATTTATCTGATTAATATCGGTTAATTCCAAACCTGATTGAAACTTTTTTTTTTTTTTTTTTTATTATTATTATTATTATTATTATTATCATTATTATTTTATTGGATGTATTTCATACAAAACTCGGTCAAAACCGGAGCTATTTTTATTATTATTATTATTATTTTTTTTTTTTTTTATTATTATTATTATTATTATTATTATTATTATTTTTATTATTACTACTATTATTACTCATTATTTACTATACCCAATATTGGGTAATCATAAGATTTGCCCACCGCTGCTGTGGCAGTGATATGTGTTTACAACGAGTGTAACATGACAGTACCTATGTATGTGAATGTTTCAGTGAACGTGTACGATGGCGAACAGCTTAACCTGACCCGGATCTCACGGACAGAAATGGGCGCCTACTTGTGCATCGCTACCAACGGCGTACCTCCTTCAGTTAGCAAGAGGATAATTGTCGACGTGGAGTGTGAGTCTTACCGCATGCACTTCTTATTGCAACGAATCCTAATCTCGTGGCACGATAGTATTACATTTATGACATTCGGTGTCTTTTGCACGATGATATAAAATTTATGGAATTGGGTGTCTCTTTTCTTGTGGGATCTTTTAAAATAACCTTCTGAAATAGATAGCGCGGCCAATTTATGTAAAAGCAGATAATTAGCAACTTGATCTTGTCTATTAACGTCAAAGTTAAGTTTTAAGCTTAGTTTAATGCAAAATGTCACTGACGGCTCGAAAACGACGAGTCTTTATAGGAGTTTCCAATTTCTCGTTCAGCGGTATTATTAGTTTGCCCCTAATCACTGGTATAGGAGAGGGACGGTGGAACGCTCCGTTGACGTCAGTCGAGACGAAATAAGCAAATACGTGTATCTTGTTTCGCCATTATAAAGATAATTCTGAAACAAAATCATACCGCAATAATTAAAATAATTATTAGCCGTGTATCTTAAATAAGCCACGTTCGTTATTAAGTGCCTTAATACAAGGAAAACGCAAAAGTCCCGCCGCGTTGATGGATGAGCTTTTTAAAATTTTAGTTTGTATGGGATATCTTTACTTTTGCAAGTGCTTTGTTTTGCTGCCTACGCATTGTAGGTGATTGTTGTCAAGCTTCTTTTGTTACCTGTCAATTGGTATTATTTACCGTAAAAAACTTATATTAAAAGCTTTATTTCTATGGATTCTGGCTAACTATTTCAACTTTTTCTTTCAAAGGGTACTACATCACCATAACCTTAATGTCCATGTATAATATGAACGTTGCAGCCCCACCCGTTTGGTCAGAATTGGCCCAAATGGCACGAAAATATCGCACAAAAAATCAAAAAAACTGATATTAAAAGCTTTATTTCTATGGATTCTGGCTAACTTTTTCAACTTTTCTTTCTAAAGGTACTACATCACCATAACCTTAATGTCCATGTATAATATGAACGTTGTAGCCCCACCCGTTTGGTCAGAATTGGCCCAAAATTTACGAAAATATCGCACTAAAAATCGAAAAAAAATCGTAAAAGTACGATATTCATGAGAAATATTTCTTCGATTGTACCCAAAAACAATACACCTCTAAGTTCAGAGATTTCAAAAGTCCTGTCAAATTTTCATCAAGATCGGATATGCCGTTTGCCTGGTAGAGAGTTAACAAACAGACAGAAAAAAAAAGAAAAAAAAAACAAACAAAAAAAAACACCCGAGCTAAATTTTTTGGGGGTCAGTGAAATTGAAGCCTTCGCTTTGCTCATCCAACAAATTATACAATCAACTACTATTTTTGTAGATATAATAAGTATTACTGAATTAATTAATTAAATACCTCGGTGTAAAAAATAACATATAATGTTGACACAAATAGTAGTGTTAATTAAATTTTAAAACTATAGTTTTTAATCAATTAGTTACTTTACACAATCATAATAAAAGCAAACCGATGTAAAAATAAAGTTCCACACTTTTAATGCGAATGGATTAATTTTATGTTTATGAAGGCCTAGAGGTATTACGATCTCCTGCTCGCTAACTGTTGTCTGCACTCAGTTGACACCGTGGCGAAATCAATGATTCAGCAATAACTAGGACTAGGTATACAGAAACGTAATTCATAACGAACTTACATTATATCTTTTATAATTTTTTATTATTTGTGTTTCTTATTTTTTATCGCCTATTGAAATTAATAAGTAGGCTAAACTAGGCAACATAGCCAAATAAACAGCGAAACTGTCCAACAAAATGAGTTTCAGTTATATTTCAGAGTGTTTTTATGTATTTATAAAGTTATTTATTAATTTAACGTTTATCATGCTTAGTTATAAAAACTTTGTTAGCAAAGGAATGTTGTGTTATTTAAACGCAAGAAATTTCAGAAAAAGCAACGAATACGGAGCATATCTTGTATTCGGTAGTTATATTTTACTCTATTTTATTTATCTTACCTTGCATCCGATATCTATCAGCATAATTTAAATTTTCTTAAATATCGGTTTAACAAAACAACATACGTAATTAATCAAAATGCTCATCTGCCATTGCCAAAACAATGTTTTATTATTTTTGGGTTGAGTACGAGTAATGCCGACGATTATAGTGAAATTAATTAAGTTTACCCCACACATATTTTGCTCACATGTTTTGATGGAAGGCTTATTTTGGTTTCTATTCATTGTAACACATGCTCAATTCTATACATACTAACGTTCTTTCACAAAATTTCAAAATTTCATACAAATTAATAAAGTGAATTTGAAATTTTGTACAGTCATTTATGTAACCAGCTTTATTGCAACATAAAAATACAAAAATACCTAAGATATGATTAATATATTAAACTAATATCGTATTGATTTGTTTGAATTGATCGAATGAGAAAAAAATTGATGAAAACAAATATAAAAACAATAAAAGCCCGTTCGGGTCCGGGGTAGAAAGAACTTGGCCACGAGCATAATATGGTTCTGATCGCAAACATCAGCTAGTATTTTACTTCCCAAAGCTTGAGGCGAGCACTGGTCGGCGACATGATGAACTTTTCCTTCCCCCCTTGCCCGTTTCTGGATCGGTCCAGAAGAAAGTTGTCCTCCCCACTTCCCCTAGACTAGAGTGGGCATTACGACCTAACCGTGGACTATCCCTCAAATCCATTTTTTAAAGAATTAGAGATTTAGTAAATAAACAAAAACAAGTTTCTTAAGAATTCATCTTTAACCAATAATATACACATGATGCGGTCGTTCAAAACACATGGGCCTCGAAATACGTTTTAGCCAGCCTCTGTAAAGGCTCGTTAGGGAACAAAGATCCGACGAAAATCTGACTTTGATTTTTATCAAACGATGCAGTTTCCTACGCCGTAATGAAATAAAGGTAATTGAAAAACGCTAGGTAAGCGAAACTTAATTTCAGCTGACAATCGTCTATTGTTTTATGTAGATGGTTTTATAATGGCTGTCAGGTAAACACTTCAATGTTCGCTAATTGATATCTTTAGCTGAGTGTCAAATTGTCAACTATATACCATCGCAGACCGTGGAGTAATGCTATTAGAGGGGAACAGTCTAGCTACGCCCAATTAGACGCCATCACAAAAGCCAGGCGAACAAGTGACGTACAGTGTAGCACTCATCTTGTCGAGCCCATCGCGTGAAAAGAGAAATGTGCCCCCCAAGAAGAACATTTACTTGGGATTAAAACAAACGCTAAGCACTAGCTATGATTAATTCCCCGTTAAAAAACTTCATACCGCCCTTGAGAGACGGGCTGAAAGATGAGCTTCATCTCTCTGGACTTTGCCTCAAGCTCGATGTAAAAACATCGATTCTTTTCATTATTCCAGTTCGTTCAATAACCCAACAGTCGTCGGGAAATTCCCAGGAGTGTTTAAAAATTCGACGCATAACGGAATTCATTTGGAGAGTTGGCTGTCAGCGCTATGCGGGCAACACTGGCCTATGCCAGACTTGGCTGCAAAGCAAAAACGGATTCGTAGATTAAAAAAACAAATATCTAATTTTATCAATGTGGATTTTAGTTCACACTTCGTTGGGGACAATGGTATCGATTTTCCGTGGTGTAACCATAAAATGTCAACAACCATGGTGTTGATCCATGACTAGGAACATAAATTGCAATAATAAATTTTCTGTGTGTGTGAATGTGTGTTTGGGAATAATAGCATCCATTGTTGAAGAGTGAGTTCATCAATTCACTACACAATTATATTTCTTCATAATGCTTGTCGTAAGTCAATTCGAGTTATTGCTATTTTTGTAGAAGATTCTAGGTATGTTGATAAAATAAGACTATGACAAAACTTACAGGCACTATCAAGTGGAAGCAAACGCATATTCGAGTCGTTTACGTCTGAGAACAAGACCACTTCTTTTCAGTCAGTTCTAGAGGCTAGAGCCAGCAGTTTAGCCGAGCTCGTTTAACCGGTTCCCACTCGAACACCGAAGTTAAGCAGAATCGGGCGTGGTCATGGGTAGAGTGGGTGACCGCTATGCCCTGAAACTCACGTATACCGCTGGTTAGAGCAGATGGAGGGTTCGAAAGCTAGTGTAACGGCTTCGTTCTCCTCGACGTCTGCTCGGCAGTCCGGCTTAGTGGAGGAACCTTTATGACTGTCAAAGTTATACCGTCCTTTCGGATGGGACGTTAAGCCGTTGGTTCCCTTGGTACTTTTCGAAAGGAGTAGGCTACGTGCCGGTACCGGGTTTCCCCTCTTCCCTTCTGTTCACACTTCATCCTCATCTATCACCACTCATCGTCTCGATTGGCCAAAGTGCATAAATATGAGACGTTAAGCAATATCCAATACAATCCTAGAGGCTAGATATAGCATATTATTAGTTTAAGAAGAGTGACCCGGCACCTCCACCAAATGTAGCTTATCATACTACGCCCCGGTCACATCTGTACAGGATTCAAGGAATGCTATTTTGAACAACCTCCAATGCCCAAAGTATAAGTTTACATTGAAATAAAGTTTACTGGTTAGCGTATGGGCATTGAAATAACCCTTTCTGTGACAATTGTACTTGTCATAAGAAGTATTTAAAGGGAATCAGTTTAGGCAACATCGCAAGTGTTAATTATATAAGTTATTTTGAAACTTTATTGTTCGATGTTTATATATGTACAACTATGTATTTCAAATATTAATAATATGTAAGTTTACTTTTGTTCACATATTAATTTTTCAACTTGTTTAATTCCGGATAAATTACAAATTATACCATTTCAAAATAATAAATAGAACTATTGGGGAATCTTACCAATTAAAGAGAAACACAAAGACAAAGACTACGAAAATATTGTTTAGGAATAATTGGTAATTATTCCCTGTAAAATAATGTTCAAAATCTACTTTTAACGAACATCAAGACGGACAGTGTGAAAAAATATTATGTTTCCACAATGAACCATCTGCAACGAATTATAACCCACCTCCAAGTAATACCATGGTGTTTAATTAAGTAAATGAGAAAGTGCGATGTTTTCTTCGTCTTGGGCGATCCCCTCCCCTCCCCTCCCCTCCAGTCGATGCGATACTTTGCTCAGGATCAGTGTTCGGCGGGGCCTTGAGCTACCCCGCACGGCCTGGTGGTAAACGCAGACCAATGGAAACCTACTATTAATCACCGGAGAGAGAAGAAGAATTTTGCTCTTGGGAGTCGGGCAGTTTCTTTTATTCCCGAACAGGCGAACACTTTTTTCCTACCTACCATTGTACGAAAGTAAACACAGAAACAAGGAATAATAACGCAAATAACTGTTGAACAAAATGGCTAAAGTTTGCGAACAATGGCAGCGGAAGTAGGTAGCGTTGTTAACTGGGTTGTTACAAGTGGTGGCCGTCCCGTACACTGTCAGTACTACCGGGAGAAGAGAGCATGACGCTGCTAACGGCCGCGGTTTGTCTCTTAGAGGGAACACACTACTACTTTAATCAAATGGAATCATAAGGCTCGGCGCAGTAATTAATCGCACCCCTCACAGTTGAAATGAGTGCGGCAAACTTAACCAACTGCATTTTTAGAATACCATTTCGTTTGGCTAATTTCGCCTTAACACAATTACTAACGCGAATGTGATTTATAGTCTCTTTGAATGATTATCAGGTGGTCAGTTTCATTCCGTCCGGTTTGTGTATTTATTTATATTGTTTAGGCCCCATTAATGAAAAATTGTTTTTATAACGCTTATTGATTGGACTTTTCCACAAATGTTGTTTTTAAGGTGACTCTTTTGTACTGAAAAACAAAACATTGTTGTTGAACGAAGTGTTTATTTCCCCAAAATCATAATTCTTCACAACCCCTTCATTATAGGAGAGTATATCAATGCCGCCAGTATCAATCAGACGTTTTAAAATGATTACACCAACATGTTTTTAATGTAAACATTGAAACAATTGTTTATTAAAACGCCGCTAAAAACCGCCTGTTCAAACCTCGGTTGGGATAATTTTTTTAAATTTCTGGATTGAACAACAAAATATGAATACAAATACTCGTTGTGCAAAATCTACTCCATTATAAACCTTATATAAAACAAATATTTGCATCCAGTTATATCAATTTGAGTTCCGATTTTTTAAATGATCATTTGATATAAAATAATAGTCAATAATTAAACAATAATATAAAATCATATGTGCGTACTATTGCAGCTAGACGAAGGTGTTTGCTATATATCTCTCTCAAGTGCAGGAATATAATATAATCGGGCACTATATGTTGTACGGTGCAGTACAGGCTACATCGATATATTGCATACTCTAAGTCATTAACACAGAGAATGGTTGTTATTTTATAATAAGCCCGAGGCAAACATTTCACATGCATGGATGAGTGTTGAGTATGTGTTCTACCATGGAAGAACATAGCGACAATATTCTTATTCTACTATGAAAACATTTTGTAAATTAGCAATTATCTTGTTTTAATAGATCTTACATTTTGACTATGAAAACTCAAATATTAGAACACATAAGACTTTTTTTTAGACAGTATGCATAATGTAGTGTAGATTTCAGCTTTTTATCCATTCCAGTCCACATAATTAACTTATCAATATATCGAAATTGGGATACTCAGAAATAGCAAGTTGAAAAGAAATTAAAGCTCATACAGTTCTGAGTTTTAACAATAGACAACAATATTAATAATCAACTTCATGCGCATTGAGGGACTTAGAGTTTTGCAATACTTTTAACCGAATCAGAAATGGTATACACAATGTGATTTCATATTAATAGATTAATGTTATAATCTTAGAACTATTTTAATTTAAGACGAATTGAGATGTAAACTGATTACTAGTTACACCAGGAACCGTTCTCATTGTATAAGCATGCAGCAGCACAATGCATGACCAACGTTGTGCATAGCAATATCGTTTTGGTGACGTTTCAAAGCCAAATTTACTTCCAAAATCAAGATAATTATATGAAATGGTTTAAATTTAGGAGATGAATAATTATACATTAAAATATTACATATCAGGATAGAAGGAAACAGTATAATTATTTGTATGTAAATAAATGACATGAAATAAATTAACTGCACGTTACCTATGTTGTATAAGTTTTCAATAGTTCGATATTTTATGACATAGTTAACCAATATTATGGTTTTCGAAAACCGTATGTCTAAAAATATTTTTAAATTTATTTGTAAAAATCCAAAGTTGAACAATTGAGGCGTAAAAATGATTATAAGTTGGCTAAAAATGAACGAAACGAAAACTAAAATTTAATTATTTTTTAACTCGATTAAAAAATATACAAACGTATCCGAAGTCTGCAGAGGACAAGTCATTGTAAACATATCGCGTTCAAAATAGCATTGATAAGTAAAGTGAAAACCAGACAGACAGACACACACGTTGTCTACCAAACAAATTGAACACACGAGAACTATCACGTTTCGTATTGAAATAATAAGCCCTGAACAAGTTAAATCAAAACGATTCGACGGTGATCGAAACTGTAGCCTGGAGCGTGCCTAAATATGTGTTTTAAAAATACGTTGGACGTATGTAGGACGTTTAGATTTATATTGTCACAAACTAATTGGAATCGCCCTTTACGCAAACATTCCAGTTTACCTGCCAAAAGCTTACACGCGAATTTTGTTACATTTTGATACGTCAGTCTTATAGCCTAGTTAACGAATAGGAATTGTGTCCATCCAACTTAAATTGTTTTTATATACATGGAAGAAATGTATACTCCCTTGTTCAATTATACTTGTGTAAAATATATTTCTAGACTGTTGTGTATCCCACAAAAAACAGTTTAATTGTGGTAGATAACTATTCTTTATAGTATGTTTGTTTGCACTTAATAAGCATGCATTAAATTAAATAAATTGTATTTAGAGTCTACCCTCTCAGTCATACAACTGATTTATAGTGGGGGACATCAAACAAAAGCGACCAAGCCAACCCTGTAGGCCCCGAAGCTATCGACGAGTGAACGATAACCAACCATAGATCGATATTTTGAAAAGGAAATATAGCAGTCAGTGGTATAGACAGTGCGAACACCCGCGGATCAACGCCAGAATCAACAAAGCCGATTCAGAACAATTTTGAATTTATTATGTGCCTCGTTGCTAGGACGGCTCCAAATTCATCGTTTACAAATTCCTAACCCAACAACTGATGGACTTAAGTCCATATCGAAAGTTAAAAAACTTCTGCCTATAGTGGGAATCGAGCCCTGGACCTTCCGCATTGAAAGTAGAGACGCTAACCACAAGACCAACGTGTTTATTCATCATTCATGCAGCAACCCGTGAAATTAAAACAATTAATGATATGGAATTAATGTCTCTCAAGTCTAATATTTCAGTTGGAAATCCTTTAGTTTTCATGAAATTATCTATTTCACTTATTATTTATACACATTTAAAAGGAAAGATTATCATGATCATTTTCTCGAAAAATATAGTCAAAACTCACGAATATTAATAAATAATCCTTACAATTGCCGTCTCATAACACACATCATATTTTAATCAATTTTTTTGAAGAATTTAAATACTATGAATATGTGTATCACGTTCACGTGTATCGATATGGCACATGTAAGCGTCAAAGCAAGGCATTTTTGTTTCAATGATGTCAACAGCCAAAGACCCGGCACCTCCACCAAATGAGAAGGTTTTAAAATATCTTATTGCCAATTTAATTTGTGTTGTATTTATGTTTATTTTTCATTGTCAACGGTTGTAAAACCAACAAGCACCAATAAAATATATTGATACCAACTAAACAATGAACAATGTGGCTATAATCATCAATATTATTTTTAATTTTCACACCTCGATGGAGAATGAAAATATAAAATGCGATGATCTGAAAACGATGGAATAATACAAAATCTAGCATATCGATTAGATAATTTTATCTGTTTGAGGCTCTAATTCTGTAAGAAGCCGGATCGATCCCCGCCACTGGCAATCCTGACAGAAGATTGTGCACTGGGTTTACCCATAAGTTGGTGAAAGTTTGTGTAAAACCGTCTGAGAGGTATATATTGATAATTCTCTCTTCACACCCAAAAATGAGTATTCTCTTACTTAAACCTCATGCGCTTGTTAATTGGAGAGAGTACAAAGATGATCGACTAGCTTTGAGCTCTGGTTCTGGTCAAATAACAGAACCAGATTAAGTCATATTCAATGTTGGTAAAGCTCTTTTATGTACATGCCCCTAGTTCTTGTTAATCTTCCATTGACTAATGAAATAAACCCTATAGCAATATACGATTACCACAACCGTAATAGCTTAGTGAATTCTGGACCGATAACTCAAGGAGCTCAGATTATGAAGCTCTACACTTCCACTTCGAGAAACTCAAATCAGGTCATAGCGCTGGCTGTAATACATTGCGACGTGAGATAGTGGGCGTTAATGAGTTGAAACTAGACTTATTGTATCCATACAACGCCATAATGTGTATTAACGGTAAATAAGTAGGTTAATACCTAGTTTACCCCTCCCACTATACGCTCCTCCCATAAAATTAGGGAGAAAGACTCCCCTGCTTAATATTTAATTCCGTTTGTGTGTGAGCCGCGTCTCAAGATAAAACCGAACATAGCTTCCTATTGATATGCGTTTTTTCGTTGGCGTCGCCCTTTGTAAAGAATGATACAGAATCAAGTTTGGAACGATAAGCTTCCCTCCGGATTTTTGGTACACCCGTCCCCTGCTTGTGTGAAGATATTATATTTCACCGTGTAAGTGCGTAAATGTAAGGTCTTCTGTACACTTGATTTAAGTTTGTTTAGGGTTAAAAATCGATCATTTTTGTTTTCTTATAGTGCATTTTTGTTTGTGTGATCATGGAATTTGAGGTACTATTTAAACTCCGTGGTGTGATGACAATTTAACTGTTAGCATAATACGTTTGTTGTAAACCCGCGAAATCAAAATAACACAAAACAATGAATAAAACCCACATAAAAATGTGTTTGCTTCTTGTAAGCTTATACTGATTTCCCCAGCGCTACCTCCAAGAACGTAGGAAGCCGAGTTGATGTGTTTACTCATCGCGTCTGCGAGTTTGTCATTCGGGTACATGATAGCAATTAGTGTGAGTGACCCAGTACAGGTTTGCCCGCGGCTTTATCGCCCGTATCGCAGACCTAACCAAAGAGCAGAGTAACATTAATATCGACCTGTCCTTGCCAATAGTATGTAGCTACTGGTTGGCGTAAAACAATGTGCGCTGTTTGAGGGGTGACTCGCTTTCATGGACTTTCTCAATAATTAAACAAGCAATCAGAGCGTAAAACTCGCTACATGATTCCGAGAGAGAGAAGAATGTGTTGTCCGGGTGGGCGGGCATATTAGGATCACTTGTATGTTATATGATGGGCGTTATTTTAAAATCGTAATACTTATTTTAAAACAAGTTCGAGTTGATAGTCCAAACATACACCATAGATTGACACCGTAAGATTTCTTATTTTAATAAAAGAAAACATGTATCGTCCTTCTTGACGACATTATACGAGAACTGGGTATAGAACTCGATGGAAGCTCTGACCATAGTAGCACTCCCGCTCTGACTATAACACAAACTCTGACCATAGCACTTCTGCTGTTACCATATCACTTCCGCTTTGAAAATAGCACTTCCGCTCTTACCATAGCACTTATGTTCTGAACATAGCACTTCCGCTCTGACCAAAGCAATCCACTCGAATATAGAATTCGACAAGGATAGGAATTCGTGTTTTATTTTTATCCTAAAAAAACATGCAGTAAATATCTTGAAGATCATATTTAATTATAAACCATGTTATATTCTCCGCATCCAAAGCTGTTCCCTATAGAAACTCGTCAACTAAAAAATATATTGAAAATACAATTTAAGTGTACATGAAAGAAGTGGGCACCCTAACTTCTGCAATGGCCTTTACTTAAGTATGATAACAGTTTTTTTAAGTATAAAGTTTAAATTTAGTAGTTCACTTTTTAAGTCTTTCGTGGTCTGAAGACAGTATACGAATTAAAAATACACACAAATGGGTTATTTCGTCACGTCAATTTGACTTACTTATGGTCTATGACTCCAGACCATTCTAGACCACACACATATGTTTGACTATATAAAAAAAATACAAATATAAATCAACGATATGACATCATATATCAAGAGATTCAGACTTACCTTTTAATTGAATTTCAGTTTTAATTATATGTCCATTGGTGTATCTGTTTATCAATCAATTATAATAGTCATAACAGCTCATGTTTACTAGCTAGGAACTTTGGATATAATATTCCGTGCCAACGAGTCTGAGTCGGATCTATTGAAAGCAACACCATCTCCCTGTCACATTAAATAAAATAGATAATAAATGTCCATGTTTTGTCTACTCACTCAGTTACAAGAAATTGCTCTCAGGGGCGGAAATTAGGCAATGTGTTTTCTGCTTTAAATTGATTTACGGCTCAAAAGTACCCGTTTACTCACTCTCTAGTATCATGTAGTCGATCACTTAGCCTTTTGCAATATAATTACCATTTGCGTTCAAATTTTTAGTTTATCTCTTGATCCATTGCAGTTGACGAGTGTTAAGAAGGATAAGAGATAAAAGATTTTTAAAAAAGTGTACACCATAAATTCTAAACCCCTAGAGGTCTAACGTCAGAACTTTCGCATTGTGAAATTAAATAACATGACTTAATGTTAACGGATGTTGGTAAACATATTTATTGTTTCTTTCAATCATATACAATTAAATGATTGTTATAACTGTGAAATAGTGCACATCTAAATAGTGGTCATATAAATAGTCATCTCAATAACTGCTGGAATTCCATCAAATGTTTACAATGAGTTTATTACATTACTGTCGATGTCATTTGCTTGAACTACTGTAAGATAAATGCCATTATGTCCCTATAATATAAATTGAGGTTTATCACAATTACGAAATTAGGCACAACGATAAAAGATAGCAGAGATGCCAATGGTAAAAGAATTTAACTATCAAGCAAAAGTTGAATTGTAAGATAAAACCTTAAAATATGGAACTGCCTTTAACTATGGCAATGTTGCATGCTTTAATATATATTTTTAGTTGTATCTTTAGATCACTAACGAAAAATTATATTCGTCTTCACTGATATTTCCAGTCCCAGACAGCGACTGAGATTTTTCACAATGCTCGTTAAATATGCTCTAGTGTAGCACTTTGTGATGGTCGCAACGGGTAGACATACGAACAGCAAAGATTGAATGCCACATTTGGTTAGAATAGTAGACTGCCGCGCGCAGGTAATCTATTATTAAAACGAACTTGTTACAACAAAAATCAACGTGTGCATCGCAACGCCGCTGTTTCCAAGTACGGTGCATTACTCACCTTACCCGCATTTTGAAAGTATGTGCTCTTATTCTAATGGAAAATGTTTGAAAACTCCAATGAAACGAGCTGCTACTTTTCATTTGTATTTTTTGTTTTGTTCTGCCGACGCGAGTTCGCCCTTAGGTGATGAACCGTAGGAGATTTTCATCAAGAGTATAGACTACCACAACAAATCGTGAACCCTTTCAGTTTTTGTTACATGACCACACTTAGGCGCGTCACGTATAGAATCTCATTTTCTGCCATGTATCTCGTGTTTTTTTTTGTCAAAACCTTGTGTTTTTATGGAGAGAACTTCAAAGTGATTGGAATCGATATAGTAAACAAAACAAAGTATCCTCACTAGGTTATTTGTTTTGCAGAATTTTGATTAACTTTATGAAAATTTATTCAACCCTGCGGTGATATATGAGAAATGTTAAACAGAAATATTGAAAAATACCTTTTTGAAAGACTGGACACTTTTACTTTGATATTTTCCAACCAGGTTTTGCTTATATCTTCCTTATAACATGACAATGTACATTTTGTAAGCAATACAAACACATTTTTTAACATTATATTTATTTATTATCTCTTAATACCTTTCATATCACCGAAACATCAATTTCACCACAAAGTTCCTTCAAGAAATTGTTTTCAGTAAATATCATGAAATATTGCGAAGGGGTGTCTACGAGTCAATCAATCACGAAAACAATTCAAAGTGTGTTTTGTCAATGAAATGACCATGGTAAGAACTTTCAAAGGGTTTACACTTTTGGAAGAAAATTTCGACGTTGACTGAATTTTTTTAAACATACGTTCCAATTACTGGTTTAAGAACAAACCACGCCTTATGATATTGTTATGAGACAAGTTTCCTTATAACGGGATGTTAGAGTCCAGCTGATATTACCCAGGATGCCAAGGAAAATTGTATCATGTTCCTCCTTGATGTAAATTTAGCAACAACACTGTGCCACTATGAGGTGAAAGTAACCCCTCTTAGCACTTTCATGTCTATTTCGTGCTGTTAATATTTTGATAAAACTTAAATATTGCCCTATAAAAACAATGTTTAAAAATATTTGAGGTATTACACAGACATTTTAGTCATGATATTACTCTAAGATTTAATATAAACTTCGAGTAAATCATGGGTTCATTATGAAACAATATAAAACATGCACTGATCGTATGGCTTCAACACTTCATACGATATTAGTTAAATGTTGTGTCATTATTTTTAAACCAATAACACGTTCAGAAGTAAATTCAGTTCAGTTTTCGTTCGGTGAACAGTTGCTTGCTTAAAATTTAAAAACAAATCAATCTTGGGTTTCTCATCTTCATTAGAATAGTAATAAAAATTCCAATAGTTTGCTAAGATAAGAGTTTGAAAGCAAATAAAAGTGCTGAATAGAACAAACTCTGACACAAAATATTGCATAGAAGTGTAATTTACAGTCTTGAGGAGAAACGCGTTACTAGCAACGAGTTACAGTTTAATGATTTTCTATGGAATGCTTCCCTTCACCAACATCAGGAACTTATAACTTTACGTTATTATTTTGTGGGAACTTGAAATTAATTTAAAGTGTTCTCAAAGGTTTCTTACGCTGTCGGAATCCCGACGAATTCAGTAGTGAAAATTATAACGAGCTCAATTGCATCTTCACTGTATGAAATACAATTTTGAAATTAGCCTAGTGTATGGAACTTCTTGTTCATCGTAGAATGGCCTGATAGATTGTTGTCGTAGTTGTTACGAATATTTATGAATGAGTTACTTTTAAAGGAACTTAACGAACTACATTGTGCATTCATATTTTAGGAACGAGAACGTGATTAACTTTATTTTTCGAAGTAGGTACCTAGTTTTGGGAGCTTGTATACGAGACTTATAATTTAAACAATAACACGTTATTTATTCCAATCGTTAAATGAAAATCATTTAACTTGACATATTGATGTGTGTTGAATGGATTTGCTGTTCGAAAATAAATGCAAATTTCAACGTTGTTTACTTTTCCGTTAATTTGACATCTGCTGTTACTGTAACAATAATAATAATAAGAAGCAAATTACAGGCGCGTCGGAACGTTTTGAAAGTTGGGGGGGGCAAGCCCATTAGTAGAATTCGTAGGGTACATATGGGGTCTGGGACGAAGCCCCAGCCGCTGGAGGCGATTTTTGCCGAAGGCGGAAAAAATTTCACTATACTACAGTTATTTCGTTTTAACTGCACTCGGACTCTGTAAAACCATGTTTTACATCAACTATCTGCGATCGAAAAAACTCTAAAAATTTACGTAATTTTTTATGAATTAACCATTTTAATAAATTACAACATAATTTTTTATGTAATGACGAAGCATACAGGCAAACATATTTTTGTTTTACCCTCTTCTTTTAAAAAAAATACTTCCTGAAGGCTGTTTAGTACGTTTCATATTTAAAATTACGATATCAATTTAATCTTTAACACCATTAAACACGAAACACTACACACACACACTTAAACTTTACTTTACACTTCACACTACACTACTTACACTCTAAGAGGAATAATCTTCCCACAACGCATAACGATGCGACACGAGTGAACCAAAGCCCAACTTGCGTCTGCCAATAACTATAGCAAATCATTCAAAGGGATGTTTGGATTAGACGTGAGTCCGAGTCACGTGTCCACTCTCACTGAAGTGCAAGTGAGTGACCGGCACACAATACAAGACGGGTAGCTGGTTATAAAGATAGTCGGATTGACGGTTCAGGCACGGGGTACGTCAGCCAACCTAATATTCCTGCTATTGTTAGATTGATTCTTCCTGGTAATGAATTGTTGACAGGATCATCCGACGTTGCTTTCCCAAAAAGTAGAGTAGAAATCTTGATTTTTTAACCTCTAAAATCTGCCCCCCTATGCCCCCATGGCATGAAAGTTAGGGGGGGCAATGCCCCCCTTGCCCCCCCTGTTCCGACGCCACTGGCAAATTATACTATACCGTGCAAGAGATTCAATAAATCTGAGCGTATTTGCAAACCGCTACTATAGTTAATATTTTACTCTAAATCTCTGATAACTTCATGCAATCTCACATCTTGCTGTTTGTATATGACTGAGATAGTGAAGTGGGAGGATGAAAGATGTAAATGTGGACGATTATTTTGTAAATATATTTTTTCATGTAAAACCTGTCCAGTGAAATGCTCCCCTCTTAAACTTATTAATAGAGTATTTTCTGAAAAGATCTTTAGATGTGTTGTCAAAGCTCTAGGAGTCAATTCAGGAATTTGTCTATAGACTAAGGATATTCAGATGTATAATGCAACTACAATTCAGAGAATAAAATGTACCCGTCCTGATGGTCTAGTGGTTAAGACGCCTGCCTGAAATGCGGGAGACCCGTAGTTCGAATCCCGGCTGGGGCGGACTTTTTTAATTTCTGAATTGTAGAAAATAATAACAATTACACCTACGGGAGTATTTCCCGACTAACCAAATCGAGAAACTAAGGAACACGTTTTGAAAAAACCTTTACTCATGAATGCCATTGGCGGGAATTGAACGGGCAGTAACGAATCAGCTACCGCTATCAGTGTTTGAAATTATCAAATATAACCTGTCCGGCAGGTAGATAGCTCGCGTGTCCCAATGTCCCAGTGCAGTGTTGCCACATCGCCTCGTATCGGCGTGCGCGTGACGTCATTTGGACAGGGGACACTACACGCCCCTTCCCGCACTCACTAGTCTAGACTCTAGACAAACTGTAACAAATCTCAATCGTACTTTACACAATGCCCAGACTAGAGGAAATCCCCGAGATCGGTTTTGTTTCAGAACAGGGGATAGAAAGCCAATAATGTAGTTTGTAGCTCAATGGTTTCAACAGATACCCACAAGACGGTGTATGTGGCGCAACTAGTTGGCTGAAGACTTCGACTGAAAGACGCACCAAGGTGAATCCCAAAGGAAAGACTATTGTTGCAGATTTTGTCTGTATGTCTTGGCTATATTTGGGTTTAGGTTTCATATTATTAGTTATTCTTATAGTTATTAGTAAAAGTTTTTTAGTTTTATCAGTATTATTAGTAATAGCCTCACATATCTATAAAGTCGTTTAAAACACGATCAATTAACATAAAGCATAAGGTCGTTAACATTATCATGTAGCACATTGCCAAGGTAGACATAATATGTAAACCAATCACGGCGGCGGACGCTTAGAACACAAGTTTATCTTTGTTTTCATTTTAGTAACGTTCGACGCGAGTTGGAACGCAAATTCAAAACCCGACGATCGTTGCAACCCTCGTCCGTCCACAAGACGGTGTCTACCTACCAGAATAATCCACCAACCCCCCTTGAACGCGGTGATAGAGGGTAAACCAGGTTCAACTCAGATACGTACGTGTCTCGTGTTCGCCTGTTGATTTGTCTTGTTATTAATTATCCATTATCCATCACTGTTTTAAAAAAAAATTACTTCACACGTATTAGAAAGGTGATGGAATTTCTTTTTAGGAGGGGGGGGGGGATGTTGTGAGTATGATGAGCAAAAATATAGATTTCGTCGATTGATATTCGATCTCGGCTAATATTTTGATTATCGTTTTAAATATTAAATTAAAATGTATCGATTATTCCGATATTATCAATGAGAATGAAAATATCGATTTTTCCTCGTTGAAATGCTGCCATGCACACGTGCGTACAAATCTTGTCGATCATCTAGACTATTATAAATCGTACATAATCACTGTTTTCTTAAATTTACCTTGATCTACAACGAAAGACAAGGGGATATTGTGATCATATTACGTGGGTTCTGCACGCCATGCTTCAGACGATCCTGAGTACATTTCACGAGTGTCGCTTAATTACTTCAGAACGAAACGGAAGCATCTAACTACGATATCACTTTGTTTCCTGTATATGAGGCAATCAACCGTTTCGCTTTTTAAATACTTAGTCATAAAATCATCGTTTACTCCGTTATTAATTGTATTATATTGACAATAAACAATTAAATTAATGGAGGGTCTTACAGGTCAGAATCCACTTAAAAATTAATTTGTCCTAAATTAGAGATTATGATAATTACCGTCCGATAATCGATACCTGTTTCTGATCTCGATGCTCTTCCTTAGAGATCCGGACACACAATGGTCATCACGGCTAGATCATTCATCTCGGAACCAAACCGCATTTGATAAGAAAACACTTGCTTTTTTTGTTGAACTTCTATATTTTCTGGCAAAATAAAGTGTCTGTGCCACGTTATTAAGAAATAAATGAGACAAACTTTGTATCCTTTTTTGACACTTATAAAGTGTGGGGTCATCAAATAATCGTTTTGTGTTTTCCCTAGAAAAGTTAGCCAATTAAAAAAGAATAAAAACAACCTTTAGTAGTTTTTAAATCCACTTCCTTAAGCTGGAGATTTTACCCGGGATAAGGATCGCTTCCCACCCCAGTCACGGGATAGATTAGGGAGCGAGCTTCTTCCCACGAGCGTAGGTTGACATCATTAAACATCTCGCGCGCATGCGCTCTGCCTTCGTATTCTCATCACGACGGTTTCGCTTCAAATGTCAAGAACGAACCGTCAGCTCTCTCCATCCATTTTTCTATGTTATCACGTATTCGAGTACGTAGCTTTGGCTACAAAATATGAGTTTTTTTATTTATTTTTATTCCGCTGTCAGTTCTGGTTCTGTGTAATTGTGTGTAGAATAGCCTTTAAATGCGTGTTTGTGGCAATCTACACTGTCCGGAGAAAATCTGATATAAACTAATGAATAATATTATGACGAACAGAATTTGTGTAAATAGAAAAGCCAACCTGAATATTATGATGTTAACTTAATTTCATTGTCACTTTTTTGAAATTGTACCTTTTATTAGGGTGGTAATTTAATGACTATTACATACAAAAGTGAACCGTTTTAATAACTTGTGCAGACAAGATTAAGTGAGCTAATAACATTGCTTGCAGGTACTTTTTGGTTGGTAATTTGATACCTTTGAAGTCCTGTTAGGCTGCTGATTATTTAATAACTCACGCACACATTGAAGATGGTAATTCAATTATTTGCACGGGATTTTCTAGCGTGGTTTGTGTACTTTAAAGTAATGATATTATGGCTTTCAACAAACTCACCTTTTCAAGAGGGACTGTTAAAATTTGTAGTAAGTAAGTTAAGGGTCAAGCCTATGATTGAGGTCATTCAAGCGTGAAGCGCTAACCGAAAGTGGGTGGGTAAAAAAGGGCGTGAATGGGCTGACCCTATACTCTGCATGGCTTTTCTTTGATTGGTCCGACAATTTTACCAGGTTCCGCAAAAATTTGTTCTGAAGAGCGATTTAGTCTTCCACTGACCGTCGCCGCATTCATATCTCGCTCTGACGTCGACTACCTGTTAGCACGGACAATAACACAGGGTTGAGCGGGAGGCCTCGGGTGGCGGACCGAGACATTGGCATGAATTCCTGGAAGCAGCAATGCAACTGAACCAGGTCATTGTCAAAATTACGCAAACCGAATAATCATGTTATATATTCCTCTACATTATCCAAGATATCTAACAAGATAATAATTTATGTTAAAAAGTGTCATATGTCAAAGAAAAATTAATAAGTAAATAGCCAGTCAAAGAACTGACATAAGAATGCATTACAATTTATTTTATAGATAACCCTAGCATAAATTAATACAAAGGTCTTGTCACACGACAATCTACACGTTCGTTATTTCAGCAACATAATATGCTGACCATAAGTACCTTTATACAGAGACAGTAATAATATAGTATTAATATTTAGATTAGACTTTAAATAATAATGATAAAAATAATCCCGATCGGCTAGAAACTTGACTCACAAATAAGTAGCCTAACGCCAGTTCGCGGAGCTTCCAAATACTTGTGTCTCACATCACATCTATTACGAATGATAACGATTATGATAGTAACAAGACAATATGGAAGAATAAATTATATGAATATTAACAAAGGGAAACTAAGTTCAGATTCGGGTTCGTATAGCATGGTGTTTTACAGTATTGGCAAGGGTTCGACTTTCTAAAATATTTAAACCAACATTGAAAACTGACATTGCATTTTTTATTTTTAAATTGTCAATAGTTACTTACATTACGACTGCTCGCATTAGACATCGCGTCTAATGAACAACAAAACAACAAAAGTAAGATGCAAGGCATACAATGTCCACAAACATTATGTCGGAAAATGATCAATATAAAAATAACAGCTGATATCCAAAATGTTACACAATAATTCACAAACATCACAAACATAAAGCAGCGTAATAATAAGTGGACCCCGTATTTTGCTTGACCTATATAATTGTGCATTTCATACGCCTTCTTGTGTACAGCGATTGTTCAAAACTATTTCAAAAACTATTTTTTTTTCCCTGGGAAGTGGAGATCAAGAACACTGACTTGACAATACGCCAATTTCTATGTGGATGAGAGGACGTAGAAGGTCTGGAGCACGTGCATGTATCAGTCGGTTTCCAAGAAATATATTACGTATTAGAGAATTTATATTTTTCCTTGTAAAATGTACTAAAATAGTAAAACATTACCGGTGTCACAACGGGTTTAGACCGGTTTGAACCGAACCATTATATTACAGG
This sequence comes from Sweltsa coloradensis, assembly GCA_024449915.1. Classification (NCBI taxonomy): domain Eukaryota; kingdom Metazoa; phylum Arthropoda; class Insecta; order Plecoptera; family Chloroperlidae; genus Sweltsa; species Sweltsa coloradensis. Next base: position 1,573,247 of record JAMZAV010000080.1, read on the forward strand.
CGAGTCAAACCCAACCGAAAAAAAATTTATTTGGGTTCAATGCACTGATTTTAATCTCATTTACAAGTACATGTCAGCATAATCCCTGAAAAGGTCTTAATATACGTACAAAATAATTGAATAAATAGATTCCGAGTTTTTGGGAATATATATTACCAATGTGGGAATATTCCCACCACCACATCGCTAATTATGACCTAACGGTTGACGCGCCCTAAGCCAAATAAACAAGAATGAAACCAAAAACAAGTTATTAATTTCAGTTCGCTTGTCCTCTCAGTACTAAAAACAAAAAAGCCTATATAACAAAAATTATTTCATTATTATGTGGCATTTCATTTTCTGACTATCCATTGTCCGAAATAACGTTACAAGATCGGTGGAATTCCTCCATCGGTTTGTTGACAATCTTCTTCCTTCCCCTTTCCCCTACCCCCATCGCCCTCCTTCCAACATCCTAACTACCTGCTCCACATTGTTGGCACTCTTGTGTCTAGCGCGTTCAATGAAAATTCTAATAATTACAATTAGATAATACATTCTACTTGTTATTCATAAAAATAGTCCTCATGCACAATTTTACACAATTAAAGCAATTTATTTCTGAGCTCTTAGCGACGAAAAACTGATATATTATTATGAATTTTAGTTCACGAACCTAGAGTCGAACTCGAAAGTAATCGTCTAAAAAATGATGGATTCAGATTTCAGAGGGGCAAAATGCTAAACCGGAAGTCCCACGTAACAAACAATGCGATTGTGCTTGGTAACCGCTACATAGGCTACAAACATTCTTTGCAGTCATAGCTACCAGCAGTGTCCGAACAATGTCTTGCATTTGCAACAAAAATATCACAAAATATCCGTGACTGCACTATACACTACTCTTCACGTAAGAGAAACATCATGTAACTTATGACTTCACACTCAATTACAATGCACTAACACGCCACTTTTAAATCCCAACATGGTGCGCGTTATAGTTGAGGTGTCACTTTTTTTGTAGCTTGCTATTTTTTTTGTCAGCTGCCTTTCTTTGAGCTTCTACTATATAATCGGCTATATAAAGCTATGTCAATGACCATAAAGACATAAGTAGAAAAAGACCCCGCGGCGAGATCGGCATAGATTATCAACACCAGACTCGGAAGTGTGTTGCTCAAAGCGCTGACTTACGAAAACAAAAGTGTGCTCCTTGAATGGCATGAATGGCATTATGTGTGCTCCTTGAATGGCATGTTACGTTTTGAAAATAAACCTTTGCAATATTATCGCTTACTCTTACTTATGACTGGGACGTTCTCAGGGAAATATTATTGGATGGAAGATTACAAAATGAGACTACTATCTCACGTTTGTATACTTGCTATAGATGTTGATTACACGATTTGTGTGTGGGGGCGGCGGCGCTGGGCGACGGCACTGGGTGGAATTTGGTAGCGTCCTTTGGTCCGACGAAATGAATTGCTAATAATACTGTCGTCTGCATATCTTGGTATTTGGCTACAAATGCTTTTTATGTGTAGTTTGGATGCACACAGGAAAGCAATAGAAATTACTAGGAAACAGCCAAAGTCGTTGCTTGACGAGGGAAAGAGCCATGTTCCATTCTGAATTTGACTTAATTAATGTTTAAAATTTATGCAATATGGAATGTCACATAACTCTCAAACCTCAATTAAACATATTCTTATATTTTATTCATAAACACAAAAAAAGAACGTGTTTTTAAATGCATGCAATACTATAGAAAACATAAACATAGCCAGTACCGAAATACGAGTAGAGATTGTAAGGTCTAATCAATCTCCCAGCGGAATTTTGGGGAATTCGTTATAAATTCGTTATACCTTGGTCACTGCATGCATTCACTGCTTGACAAAAATGATTTGATAAAAATTATAAAAATCAATATATAAGCAAAAAGCCAAATCATGCTATCGACACATAATTAAAACTATTGATAAATGATTAATTTGGAACTCAACTAAAACATGAGGCGATAATGCGTCTCAAGTTATTTTGTTTGATAGCTCATTCATGGGCATTTGAGTCAATGGAAAAGTAATAGTTTTCTACTGCGAGGTCCTACTCTTGTACACTCCACATACCTCCTTAGGCCTTCTAGTTCTACACACATCACTTCTATAGGAAGTGTTGGATTGCGAAATGTGCATTATACTTTGAAGAGTTTTCTACTTCTAACTTCAGTAGTTTAGTTATGAGCTTGGACAATCTAATGAGAAAAATAAATATATACAGGTTAGTATTATTCAACACGTGCGTCGTTGCGTGCTTTTGTGTCTGACTTACTATTTAGAATGAAGATGAACCATTACCGCCGGTATGTAATATCACGGTATTACCATTCTAGTGTTTATCAGAAGTACTCCAGTACCCATACAATTATTGATCCCGATATGTTTTATGAGCAAATGTAAATTACAAATAAAAATGGACAAATATAATATAATGTAGGATGAATAGATCCGAATCAATCATCAAATCATGCATTCATAACAAAGGCCCTAAAGCACATTGAGGATTGTTATTTTTTAGACACATGACTAGTATCGATTTTATGATTTGGAAGGCCACATCAGTTCACATCTCCTTTGAAACTATACTTTCGTTTCACATCCAGTTTGTTGAGCCCCGTGTTTCAATGAATGGGTGGAATTTCAATACTCGACCACTTGTTTGCCCGAGGCTTCGAAGTTCGGCTGTTGTCTATTGTCGCGTAGAAGGGTAGGGTAGGGTAGGGGGGCTAGCGGAACACATTTCTTCGTCCAGCCTCCTTTCTGACGAGAGTATGACGTTCATCAATCCTTCACCAGAGAACAGCACTATCAGACTAATTTATTTCACGTACTAGTTCGCGTATAATTACGTTAATATTAAAGATAACACTCTGAAATTTTAAATACTAGTTATTAAGGACATACTTAATTGCTGTGTGCAATTTCTAGTTAGAATTTGTCATTAATTGATGCTACGACTATCAAATAAATTTTATTTAAATATTTAAATACCAGACATCAATGCAGACATCTGTTTTCTGTACGAAACACAAAACCTCATGGTGATTGAAGCAACGGTATAGACGCCATATGAAGATTAGTAAGACACGGCGGTAGAAAAGGTAGACTTGAACCCTGTTAGAATTGGAATTATTTACCTGCATGGACTTCAATTCATGTCTATATACATTAAGTTTTTTTTTATATTCTTGTCAGAAATATTAAAATCATGAGATTGCAATGCAATAGTTTACTATGGTAATTACTCAGACCAAAAAAAACAATAATAACTGACCATTACATTTTAAGATATGCACGTTCCAATATGTAGTTTTATTTGTAAATTAATGCCATTATACATCATTCAGTATAGTTCAGTTAAATTTCAAATTTTTCGGTCTAAACTCTTGTTGATCCACGCACAATTATTTTAATCAATTAAAAATGACTCTAGCAAGTAATCCAATTGTCATGAACCAAAGAATTAACTGGTAATTGATTTTTAGTACATATTTTCAGAAATTAGCCTTTTAAATGAGAATTAGCCTAAAATATATTTAGTAAATATGTTTATTTGTTCTGTTATCCAACTTTTCACTTAGTTGATAAACATATAATCACAAGATAGACTGTAAAATTAGTTATACAAATTCGATGCAATGCCGCTGATGGAGACTATGTGAAATCAAGGGAGGACAATTACAAAGTCAATGCCAGACGCAAGACTCGAACCCTTGTCTATTGGTTCTAAAGACTAAGATCCTGTAATGCACAAAGACAATGCACAAGTATTTTTGTAATAGGGTGATAGAAAAAGCAATAATATGTTCTAATAAAAAGGAATTTATACTAATGTTATCAATAAATTTAACCTTATGCTCTAAAACGTCAGCTTGGTCATAGGAAAATACTTACCACTCTGTTTAATTGCTTGGTTTGATCTGAAATGTGATTACAAAATGCACGAAGGCGGAAGATTTTAGTGTTAATTAGTGAAGAGAAGCCATTTTCTCAATTACCGCGGAGTTGGTAAATGTGGAAAGCACATTTTATTTTCGTCAAGGTTTGGTCTACTTTCCGTGTGATATTGCATATAGCTGAATTTTAAGAAGCGAAAGACTTTTCAGAATTGTCTTTTAATTTTAATTATGTTGATGTAATTAGTCAGCAATAAATAATACGCATCTTTGTCCTATATTATATTATTTTAAATAGTATGAAATAATATGCTTCTGTCTTACATGACTGGGTCGATTTGATAGAATACTCTCTGCAATGCCTTCAACTTCCCCCCTGGGCCCTGATACTCCCTAACCCGTAAACCTTAACCTCTCTTTAACCCCAACCAATCACCAGTCAGCCAAACATTACAATGTTTGTTTTTATCCTTGGAGGAATACGGTAGTTACATCTTACCCTTACTTAACCCAGAGAAAAAAATGTGCAGGAATCCAACCACTCGATATCACCGTTTCTTTCGCCGTTAGGTTTATCTATCGTTCAAATAGTATTTATTTTAAAGAAGACTATTTCCTTTGTTGTACATTATTGCTAGAGATGTACAAAAATGGTTTTCGCGATTTGTCGCGATATACCAAAAAACACAATTTTCTCGTGCACAACTTAAAAAAAACAAGTTTCAGGATAATTTGATTGATTTTAATGATTTCAAAGAAAAACAAGCTCATGAGAGTGAAGTTCAGAATCAGTTGTAATTTTAAGCTCAATTTCAGCCTTCAGTTTTCAAAGTTTCCGACAGTTTTTACCAGAATTATTTTCGTCTACCCGGCACCTCCACCAAATTTACGAAATTATGCATTTTTTATGTCTTTTGATATGGATATGAAGTATTTTGAGCTTACTCTCGTTCAAACGATTATTACAATCTCAAGATCGCGTTGTATGACCCGGCACCTCCACCATATGTACCAGCCAGTGTTAATTTAATTTCGACTTCGACCCGGCACCTCCACCAAAACTTTGAAATTTTTTTATTTTTTAAAATTTCGTGACCTAATTCGCATTTAAGGACATAATTGCTAATTTCGCCACTAGTTCGCGGCATCAACTAAAATTTCGCGAAAATTCGCGAATTGGAAATTGGTACCATTCAATCACAATTCATGAGATTCATGTGCAAACTGAATTTGAAGGGATTATTGCAACTTTAAAAAAAATTGCGAATTTTGTTGTCACCATTTTTGCACATCTATAATTATTGCCTATCAAAATAAAATAATATTTACTATGGAAAATAAAGGATTCTCGTTTTCGTCGAAAACTATGACTTTTATAAGTCCCTCTATCCAAGCTTAGTCTAAATTAATACTTTTTATTTTCTGTGGTTTTGTATCTGATATTGCTAAGTCCCTGTTTGCAAATATGTATGCAAGTTTTGGTCGCAAAGCTAAGGGCGTGCTATTGACAGTAGAACGCTGTGTCTGATGGAGTCTTTACGGTTGTTTTTCATCCGTCGGGTCTGTTTTTATTGTGGTCAATCGAAATTAAGACATATATGAGTATTGGATATTGTTGCATGATTGAACCATGCGAGCCATGGAACGTAGGCTAGAATCCCGCTTAAAGCATTTTTTATTTCTTTAATGTCTATCCTATGCACGGTCACCTACACGTACCGAACTGAAGGCTCTCACCCTATACCGGTATTTTGATCTGACGCAGCTGGCCTGAGCTGGCCGGCTACAGTGCGCACACTGCTTAACAACCACGAGCCATTAAGGGGAAGGATCACCACCAACATTTAAAACACGCGAAATAACCTTATTTTAGTAATATCGAAAAAAAAACGAAAAGTCTTCTAGGTCTCACGTAGTTTCGTTAAAACTACACCCTGCGTGAAAAAATATTCAAATATTGTAATCAGTAGCGTTTATAATTACGGAATACATTAATTAAATGTTAACCTTGTTTAAATGGTTACAATATTTGAAAAAGGTTGATGCCAGATATACTTCTAAGTAAACCACATCGGACCTAGTATCCACTTTTTCGTTTTTGTGTAGCGTTATGTGAATTATTACTAAAATAAGGTTATTTCGCTTGGTTCTAATATTGGCGGTAGTCCTTTCCTCTTAAGCACAATGTGTGGTCATCTGCACATACTGAACTGAATTGGCTCTCACCCTACCGGTATGTTAACCTGACGGAGCTGGCCGGCTACAGTGCGCGCACTGCTTAAGTCCTTGGCAAAGTCACGGACTCATGAGCCGACCACTGAATGGGGAGCAACTTGTTACACCACAAGACGAACAAACCCCAAACCTAAAGGTGCTCTACTTTTGCAAGTTTGCCCACGACTTGTAATGATATCCCTCTAGTTATGAGAGGTGTCCCTCCGCTCCGGGTCAAGCTAATAAGCATCATCCGTCGTAAATCACGCGTCGCACGTCTCGTGGCTTCCTGTTTGCGGTCACGCCGCCATGTTGGTAGACCGGCGTCGCGACGCCCGCGTGGACTACGGGCAAAGTTAGAGCATCGTCAGCGTTTAGATAACGAATTCGTTGGCAATAAAGTTTTAACCGTGTAATTCAATTCCATGCACGAGGCAAATGTTTAGCATTATAGTATATGGACGACGTTCTAAGTTGGATTGACTATTTTGATGCTAGTTTAGCCAAGTTAAACACAGCTTTACGGGTAGCATATGAGAAGCGGTATCGTTAGATTGTAATGTATGTGCAAACTCTGTTTACTTACTTGCAAGTAAAGTAGATACGAACGGTATAAAGTATTTTCAACTAGCAGGCAAAAAAGTTCCTACCCCTAAAATTATTACATGTTATGCTTTATAAAGAATATGAAGTCATAAATATTCATTAAAGTCACCCTCACTTTTTAATTGTGTTCTGTTGCATATAAAACAGGCTGCGCTTTGACTAACCACAACAAAACCTTTGGTGCCATTTTAATTCAATTACTAGAATAAAAGTCGTTTGAAGAATAAAAAATACTTTCATTGTCATTACTATAATCATTGGGTAGTATTTTCTATAGATAAAGGTCTAATTCAAACAATGGAGGAGGCAAGGTATTAGGTTATAAAACAGGTGTACCTAAAGTTTTATCTTCTTTTAAGTCCATCTCATTCTTACTGCAAATGGTGTAGAAATGAGATTGGGTATTCAGTAAAGGCAGTTCTACACAGACGAACTTTGAGCTACAGATATCTGTAAGGATTCACTCCATAGTTTTTAATGGCTCAGAAACACATACAGAAATACACTTTCAAAAATTGTGTTAATAGCAAAAAATGTATTTTGCTACAAAATAGCTAAGTGAAGACATATTAGATTTTTAATAAAATTAAATATCATACGTAGTAAAATATGCTATTTCCACTATTTTCCTGAGCTCTCTCATTATCGTTTTCATTTGCTGTAGTCTAGCAAAAATAGATGTTTGGATTGTTTTTACCTGCAATTGTTTTCCGACGAAGCAGCGAAATGTACCTGGTATTTTTTTTGTCTGTGTTCAATTTTGTTTCTGTTTGACCAAATCCTTTGCGACTACTGGAACTCTGCGAGCAGAGTAATTATGCATTGCTCGATTAAATGCTGCAAACGTATACAAAAAGAATACTGCAAAATCTTTGACGTTGTTTTATATTGTCATAACTATTTGGTACTATTTTGCTTTATATGTTATGTTCATATTTCCATCGCGTATACATTCTCTTTGAGACTAAATAGCTGGCGTTTAAAAATCTGAAGTGAAGAGTGGTGTTTAATATCGAAAAGCACAACAGAAAATAAACATAAGTTTTGTTACGTCAAAGGATAACCAGTAAGTTAGAACTAAATTAGAAACTAACTTTATGCCACAGAATTTTGGTATGAGAACAACTGGCACGGGGAAGTCCGGGTTGTTAGCAAGTTAGTACTTGATCTTCTATAACCTTTGACAACTGAACCGATTTAATTTCTATTTCCTCGTCATGGTTTATGCTCATTTCAATGAATTTAAAATCAAAGTACAAACGAGATTATAAGTGAGATTAAAATTAATGAATCGAATCATTGGTTTCAGAATTCACTTTCTTTCAATTAAGGTTAAATCGTTTTTGAAATGTTTGTGATTGATGTGATGGTCTCAAAGTTTGTTTTATGTTAAACGACAATGTTTGAAGCACGTCACCCACAGAAAACTGAAATACGATCTTCGTGCTGTCACCAAATAAACGTTAGTTGAAAGCTTCACGAAGCTAATATGAATGCAGTCATGCAACATAAAGAGACTAACCCATTCCGAATGCTTATTTAACTTTTTCGGCGTGCATGTTTTTGAAATTATTAAGTTAATATATTGTTTGACTGCACGATTTACTATTTTTGGCTATTTAAGTATAAATGGAATGTATTTTTATATAAAGTAGCAACGATTAAGCGGCTGATAGTCAAATTGTATTATATTCAGTCAGAAACAAATTTCTTTGACACACTGGCATGGTTTGCGACGTAGAATTATACGTTGATTCTTGGATGAAATAAATAAATAAAACAAATAATATGCATCATTGTTACCATAACGTGAATTGTAATAATCATTATCCGAATTACATAAATAACATTGTAATGAATGTCATAATGAATGCCTAGTTCTCATGTAATTTATATGCAAATTAAGCATAAATACGATGCACGTTTCCCGACGCTCAGTTAACTTTCCTCATCAATCCCACAACCAACATTGTCAAAGGGGATAAACCATAGCTCTGGTTATCTTCTTTACTGGCAAGCACTACCTCGGACTTTGTATGACCTCGTAATTTAGGTCAACGATTATATGGTTAATTTATTTTTAGCAAGAAATGAAGTATGATGTTAATCCTGCTCTACTAAGGTTCCATGCTGTACATCAAATGAAAAGATGTGTTACTCTTTTAGTCTCGTGAATTACGCTCTTACAGCAAAACTAATTAATTAATAAGTAGCTTTCATGTTTTAAAGCATGAAAAATAAAATTGCATGATTTGAAGAAGAACTCATTCCAGATGTATAAACTTCTTCAACCACAAAATAACCTTTAAATAAATTCACTTTGTAGCACTTTCAGAATAAGGTCGAGACAAAATATTTTGTTTCCATAATCAATCTGCTTCAATGCGTAGAATGTAGAAATAAACGGAAAAATAAACATTAATTCCCGATAATGTCTATAATACTGAATATTGGTGTACAAATATGTGTATCAATACAATTTTTGCCTCAATTAACAATACAAAAGTGTAATTTACGTATTAAATACCTTTTTTGTCTCTTCTCCTGTAGCTCAAAGGTTCACATGTTCATACAGTATTGTCTCTTGCCACGTCCCTCCCTTCTGTCTCATATTTACTCCGTCGAGGTTCATCACATTCAGGAAAAAGTTTAAAATCGAAAATGTTTTATTTTTCAGCTTTGTCTATGGCTGTGTTGTGTCACAAGTCTTCTAGTCTTTACTCGACTGATATTGATGTAAGACTTTACACAATGTGTAGTACGAGACGCATATTACAAAGGTGTATAGGTATAATAATCTAATTGAACGAGTATACGGTTTAACAAACTTTAAAGCCAGCTTCACACAGCTCACTCCCCGACCACTCGGCTGCACCGCTCAGCACAGTCGAAGAATTGTCGTAGGCTTGATTGAAGTAGGCTGTGTGAAGTAGACATGTCTGAGAAAAGAGAGAAAGAGTCGTGAACAGACTCAGACTCAAGACAGGTTTGATGCCCTGCTGAGATGGGGTTTTTAATTTCTGGATTGATTTCCATCAAATCAATTACATCTACGGAAGTGTTTTCCGATTAATGATTAATGAAATAGAGAAATAAACCCACGCTCATATTTACGTTAGGTAATGACATTATAAATAGTTGAATAAATAAAATCGTATTTTGAGTCTACCCACTCAGTCATATAACTGATTCAAATCTACAATACACCAACAATCCAGATGTTATAAAGTTAACCGTCTCGGTAGCTTAGGGGTAAAGCACCCAACCGGCAATTTGGAGACCGGGGTTCGATGGCCCGCTGAGATTTTTTTTTTTTTAATTTCCGGATTGATTTCCATAAAGACTCTAAATACGCATGCGTATAAGCTACACCCTCGTTGTTATATTATATAATACCAAACTGATAAGTCGCAATTTTCCTTTCTTGTCTACCTACCTATGAACCCATCTACCTATAACAACATATTTGTCTACTTTCTTTCCATGCAATACATTGTGTCCATCGGGTCAAACCATGTTACCATTTAACACCTAATTGAATGTCGATACATTCAGCAACATTCATTTTGTGCCAAATAGTTATCTCCGGGGTACAAAAGTTGTTATTACTCTTGACCACCACAGATTGTTGTAGGCTCTGTAGTGTATTGCATGTTTCCCTCTTTTTCAGGGCAAGTTAAGTTGTTTGTAGCAGGGTTGGTGAGGAGACGGAAAACGCAAATACAGAAGATAAAGCTCTTCCCGTAGTCTTAATGGTATTGGTTTTAAACTATTTATAGGAGAAAATTCGTGCAAACGAACGGTGCCTTGCATGATATTCATCGCATGCAAATAGCTCTGTATATTTACACGCCATCTGACAGCTTATTACTATATTACCAAGAAATCATTTAATCTTACTTACTAGCTCTTAATTTAATTGTTATCTTGTTTACACGTCCCATCTTATGTTTACTTCCTTGATATTCTTATTTCTGATTATTTCTCTGCTTACTTAAGAACAATTATTAATTTGGTCTTCGTTATTGTCTTGAAGGTATAACATGATTAAATTAAATTTGAACCGTATAACATACATAAATATAGTGTTCAACAGATGTGTAAGCAAGAATGTTCTTCCAAATGAAAAAGGTGTGCCTTTCGAATAAATATTACATAGCTGTATGTTTCTGTTTAACACAGACTTATTACGAATGGTAATTGTTTTCAGTGCAATATGTTGTTATATTAATATAAACAAACCAAATAAAGGTTCATTAAACAAAAATAACAACCAAATCTAACTTTATTTCCAATCAATCTTTCAATAAATGCTCCTGTTAGTAATCCGAGACGTAAATAATATTTTAATTGGCTATGACTATTATCAGTTGTAACTGAGTAGTAAGGCTTTCAATACTAAACTAAAACATTTGTTTTATGTTCTGTCTACATATTAGCGAGCGAAGTTCCTAAATAGGCATCACATCTCTTCTCTGCGTGTGCGTGCGTGCGTGCGTGCGTGCGTGCGTGCGTGCGTGCGTGCGTGCGTGCGTGCGTGCGTGCGTGCGTGCGTCACGATCTCCGAATGACATGCAATTCTTTGGGTGACATTTCCCTTAAACAAGGATGATACATAATATTTTTGGTGATCCATTTTAAAATTGTAATTTTTCCGTACCCGGCACCTCCACCAAAGAATTCAATTAATGCGAATTGTTGGTGTTTTTCGTCAGTCTGTTGATTAATTAGCTTCGTTCCCTATTTTGGGTACTCCGGTACCCGCGCTTGTGTTTTGCACGTGGGTTGACTGGGGCCTCGTCTTGTTGCAGTCTCGCCCATGATCTGGGTGCCCAACCAACTGGTGGGTGCCCCGGCCGGTACCGACGTCACCATCGACTGCCACACCGAGGCCTACCCCCGCGCCATCAGCTACTGGGTGTACGACAACGTGATGCTACTGCCCACCAAGAAGTACGGCACCGACACCCAGGAGAACAGCTACCGGGCGCACATGAAGCTCACGGTGCGCGCACTCAAGGACAAAGACTTCGGAAACTATCGATGCATCTCCAAGAACTCGCTTGGGGAGACGGAGGGCTCGATCCGATTGTATGGTGAGTTGGACACACGCATTGGACTTTATATTTATCTTCGAGTTTGTAACATAATATTTCTCTTGAAATAATTAAACACACCAACCAAATTGTTAAACTTTAAATATGCTCACATTTTCAAAATACGTTATTATTTGTTATGAACATTTTTGTTTTTTATTAATCTTTTCAAAGAGAATGAAACATTGAATCATAAAGGTCGTTTAAAAATATATATGTTATCGTTTATTTTATACCCAAACTACAACTTCACATCAGCGCTAACTATTTATCGAGATGTCTCTTTGATCGATATACACAATAATGTTTTTTTTTATGAGTCGATATCAGTTCATCGCAACGACAACCTACACCAATCGCACGCTTTAGTGTGGTACCTTTTGCATATTATTATAGTCATTGTCGATAAAACAAGCACAAACGTAGGTCCTTCAGTATTGATTAGTTAATTAGGATGCGAGGCTACCCTACATCCATCACTTTTCTGCCCGCCCGCCCGTCCGTTTGTGTGTCTCGTTTCACGATAAATACCGAGAACGACCTCCGATTAACATTCGGTGATTTTAGGTGACCCATAGGGTTAGGGATCGGGTGAGCTCACTGACCTCTAAATACTGTATTGCCCCATGGTAAGGGAGAATTTCCCAGACCCGGCACCTCCACCAAAGAACGAATATACGTTGTACAATAACGATATACCTCTTTATTGAGGTCGATTTTATATCCTCATGCTTGTTTATCTGTATCATTAGGCCCACATTAATTGGGTATTCTTACATTCTCTGTAAATATTTGTTTGGTTTGCACGGAAATAACTCAAATCAACATTATCACTGTCTCCCATGTTTTATGTGCAAATTCTAGGAAAAGCAGCGTTTGTTTAGAGAGTTTGTACGAAATAAATTTTCCAGAACAAACGTTCAAAACGGAATAGACAACTTTCAAACACTGACAATACGGGACCTTACAACTAATTCAAATGCATCTGCTATGCGGGTAGGGTTGCCAGCATTTTCCACGAGCGTGCGTACCTTACAATTCACAATTTTTTTACTTTATTCTTCTTTCGTACTTTTTCGAATCGAAGTAGGCCTACACTGTACTACAGATTTAAGAAAATGAAAATTAGTGTCCTTACGATAATGTTTAAATCCAATTTCAATTGTATTTATAATGTACGACTTTTTGAATATTATTCTAATAAACTTGCACAATTTTCCATATCAGATCAGCAATGGAATTGATGATGTGACATAGACAAATTACCTGCTTAATTTTATCTGTCTGGGAACACGAAAACGCCGTGATCATTTATAGATGTGTTTTATTAAAAAGGAGTAATAATATAGGATAAAGGAGAATATAGGATATAATAATTGACTCGACCATTTTTATCGAGAATAACAGAGTTCCAAAAAATTAGATTTGTTCCTAGTCTATATCTATAGTTTTCTCTGGCTGATGTGTGACGCTGGCATACTCGACATGCTCAAAGCTTCTTCGATCATGATTCATGAAATATTCGTTCGTCTTGCGATATCTCGCCCTACATTTAGTAATATCTCGAGTAGAAAGAAAGATCATAATTTTCTTCCTTAGTACGTTTAGGATGAGTAAGTTAGACTTAAGTAATGTGAATCATATTATGAACCTCATTCATTATTAAAATAAAAAAATGGCTTTTGCATTTCTTGGAAAACTATTCACAATATTTAATCCACTATACACTCAATCCACAATATATTTAAACTAAAATATATTGGAAGCAGTGCTTTAATAATTTGGTTTGTTAATTGGTTAAATAATTAATAATGTACACGTCAACGGAATGTATCTTTCTTTAAATAATTTAACAATAAAAAGTATTGATCTTTGGTTGGTTATCGCTCACTCGTCGATTGCATCGGGGCCTACAGGGTTGGCTTGGTCGCTTTGGTTTACTGTCAACCACTGGAAATCAGTTCTATGACTGAGTAGACTCTAAATAAATGTATTATTTATTTATGTATTTATTATTTTAATATATTTCATGTTAGGGTAAATCTTGGCCTCAAAGGCGTTAGTATATTTTAAACATGATTTAAGTCCTTAGAGTTATTCGAATTACTTTGAGCCATCTCTAATGACACCTTACAGTAAATGTGAGTAAATGCGAGTAATGGCCAGTAAACAGACACACTGATTAATAATGTTAGGTCGTAAGTTGCTTGTATAATATAAATGTGATTCATCTGTGCCTCATTGAAGTACCGCACTGAACTTAGGCCTAATTGGTTCTGTCAAATGTTGTGTTAATCATTTTAGGATTTATGAGCGTCTACTGTCCTATCTGTTCCGTACGATACGATTTAGTAGATGCGTGCTTTTTTTATTGATCTTACTTTCTCGTACGTCACATTATCAATAAAAGTATGTGTTAACACGTATGAGGAGAAATGTATTAAGTCGTTTTCACTTTCAATATAAGAATATAAACTTGCACCATTAGTAATGACAAGCTCAATAAAAATGGGAAACAGCTGTACTTATTTATAAAGATAAATGTGTTTTCTCAAAACACATTCTTGAATAATTTAATTAAAACACTTTATATATACACAATGACCTTACTTTGTTTTCAAACGCAATAAAGAGATGCATTCAATGTAATAAAATATTGAAAACAATCCTGTAGTTCACTTTAAACATTGTTCGAAACTAGACGTCCAATATTTCGGACTTTGCTACGGAAATGTTTGTGCATGGCTGTATTCCATTGGCTTAGTCTGTAATAGATATTACATTTCCACTTCGATTTCCGTACTAAACGATTCTCTCGTATATTGTAATTTGTATTGAGTTATCATCTTTTGTTCAGTAGCAGCATTGAACATTGAAAGCATTGTTTGACTATTATACTGGGCAGAGTTAGATCGACAATCACACAGAGCTACACCAATCGAGTTGGTAAGTGAACCGGCGCTCACAAGTAATAGAGTATATGCGGCTTACTGTGTAGTGTGTTCTGTAATTACAGCCGTGCATTCACAGCGCCACGATGCAAAGCGTCTGTTATCAGGGGCTGCAATCAGCGTTATAGGTTTATAAGTAGCGCTACTAACTTGTGGTAATGGGCAAACGTCGCCTCGATATAGCTAAACACTTGTGGCTCAAGTGCAACAAGAAATTACCAAACGTAATTTATATTAATTGCAATTATAATTATTACCCTTTCAAAGCGGGATACTATTTCATCCCACATTTTACAAAACTCGATGAACTTAGTTTCCTGACTTATGTGTAAGTATATTCTCAAACTGTTTGAAAACATTTTAAGTTGAGGTTTGGCCTATTTATCAAGTGACCATCAACAGCATTAAATAAATGTTTATATACCAACAAAGTGAAAATATAAGAAAATGTGTGCCTATACGGCCAGACAAGAAATCTATGGAGTTAAGTTATGATAGAAAATGATTATCTAGTGGAGCCTTGTTGATTTAAAGCATAAGAGCATGCCTTTATTTTGAAATCAGTGCACACATTATAATAATATTTGTTAATTTTTTCCACAGTCCGAGCTGAACATTGTTTTCTTTCAATTGGGAATAATTATTTATGTGTGCCTTTCTGTTATACACAATTCCATAACTAAAATACAATCGTTGTTTTAATGGCAATTATTTAAGTAAATGATTTTCTTAGTAAATGGACTAAATGATGTAATTAAAACTTAATGGAAATAAAACGTACATTGCGGGACGGAAATTTGTCGGCAGTTCCTAACAGTGTATTGCTGAAATACGGTAGGTTGAAAACGATCTCATGTTACGAGGTTCAAAGTAGTGGAGTGAGGATTGACTGTGACATTTATTTGTGTGGTGAGTGTTTAACCATTCTATGTTTTAAAGAAAGCAACACCTTAAACGACGACATGGCTAAACGATTTGCATTTTTGTAAATAAATAGCTTTAAAATAAATAGTAAAATAGCTAAACGAAATATGCCATAACACCAGTTTGTTGTTCATCCATACATGAATGATAAAACAATTTGACGAACAACATTGTTATTGGCTAGTTATTAGGCTACCTTTCCTGTTGACAGATGGGTTCAATTTGCCACTTTAGCTAAGTTTAGCCAACTGTTTATTATTGTTTCGCTTGTTTAGCGTAGTCTAAAAGATAATTTTTTGTATACATCCGGTTTATATTTACGGTTTTGATTTGAAAATCAAAATAAATTCTTAAATAAAAGCTAACTATAAAATTATGTCTTCATAATTAGTAGGAGTCATTATCATGGTTGTTTAAAAGTTTGCTCTGTTGTTATCTAAGGGTACGTAGAACTAAAGTGACGATTAATATATAAAAATATATGTATATATTAATTGCTAAAACAATTAAATAAGTTTTTTTTTATGAAATACAAAATAGTTAAATATTTTGTTTTACTGTTTCTATCCAACTAACACTATTTTAATGTGCAAGTATATTTTGAAATGTAACTAATTTCAATTATCAATAATATCATTTTGCATTATAGAAACTAAATCAGTTCGTTCATGTTTCTTAAAACCCCTGCGAAATGCTATTTTTACTTTATATAAGGTACTATTATATAATTTCATATCAGGAATTAATTTGATTTCCATTTTTGTTGTAAACTTACTTGGATTCATCCATCTCAACTGAAAAAATCTTATCATATGGGTTTTGTAGACAGGCGCAAGAATTAATCAATTTGTTACAAAGAGATAATTATGAGATTTCAAAACGCTCCAATATGCTAAAGAGTTTAAAACAACAAACAAACAAAAGTTTTAAAAATTGTTTTGGAAATGCTCCTTACTTATAGTTAAATAATAAAACAAATGTTTCTTGACAATCATTGATCACGTGTTTGCTAATCACTGCTCACTCATTGGTGATATCATAGTGAAAATGTTTAGTGCAAAAACATTTAGTTAAAATTGTGGTTTTTATTTGCGCGTCACGTTTGATAAAATATTTGGCCATTTTATTTCGAATAAAAGTATTGCTTTAAATGTATTTCAAAGAAATAAAACACCTTTGCGCTTCGTGAAACCCTGTTCAAAATGAGAATGGGGTAATTTTCAGTTTAGTTTGCAAAGTTTAAAACAAAGTGTATGTCGTTTTTTCTCATCACTTTGTTTGTCAGAAACCAATCTGTAGATGAACTTGTAATTTTAAGGTTAAAGTGTAAGCGTAAGTGGGTCAAAGGTCTGGTAATGCTGCGCTTTATTTGTCTGTAGAATAGTTGAGAGGGATGTAAAAACAAAACAGGACAGACGGAAGTTTCAATAAGCTTTGTTTCATTTGCTAACAAGGTTTTGTAGAAAACCATCCCTCGGACAACATACCCCCTTGTCTAACCAGATAAAGGGATGTAGATAGTGAAATGAGGTGGGAATGTATCAACGTTACTTTCAAGAATTCAGTCATTCGCTCTACCAAGTATAATGTGATGAAAATCCTCCTATCGGGAATTTAGGTTGTCGAAATCAAAATTACTTTGTGCTATTTTTATCGAAAACAAATGGGAATTTTAGGTACAACAGACGGTACTACTTAAACTCAGAAAAAGTTAGCACAACATTCCATTATGTTAAATAAGCACCTGTAAATGAGCCCCAAAAATAGTGAGCGGAGTTTACCGTTTATACTTCGCTTGTTCCAACGATTGGTGGAGGTGCCAAGTATATACTTTTAGTAGAGTTAGCCCCTCCCCCCCAAAAACAGAGATTTTAGTGACCCTGCGGGGTCGAGGCTCGGCACCTCCGCCAACGAGTTTTGAGCGTCTATTATTTTATTCTTTTATAGCCTTCGACAGTCAGTTACTTAGGGTATTTCCGTGACCGTGCTTGTTTATATAGGGTAAGGCTGATATCGTCTCACTAGCTCTTGTTCGTTGATATTGTCTTGTCTCAATCCTATCATGTATAAAGCTAAAACTTACGTTGATTAGTAACATGTTAAATAACACGAATGTGCAGAAGAGTTTTAAAAGTAGATTTTTGTTTTACCCTTTGATTAATTTCTGTCCCGGGTGTACATGCTATATTTATTTTGTCTGAAGACAGTGTTTCGAGCTGTATTATTATTATTTTTCGTATAGCAGGAAAACCACCCATATAAGAGCAGAGTGCAACATCCATCAAGTTTATGTTGTTAAGTGTGTACGTTATATGAGTAGGCCTAACAACTAGGCTAATCATCACTCAAGCATAAGCCCTAAAAGCGGTGTGACCTGTTTGTGTGTGCTTGAAAAAGATTTGAGCTGTTGTTTCGTTAAAGCGTTCAAATATTTCTACTCTATAAACACAAAGACAAAAGTAAATAATAATTTCCATTGGAACGATATTGTAGTGGGATAAAGAATATATTATTGTGTGGCTCGTTGGTCTTATGTGTGGCTCGTTGGTCTTGTTGTTAGCGTATCTGCTTCCAATGCAGAAGAGCCAGGGTTCGATTCCCGCTATAGTCAGAAGTTTTTTAACTTCTGATTTGGACTTAAGTCCATCAGTTCATATCTTAGGAGTTTGTAAACGGTGACTTTGGAGCCGTCCTAGCAACGAAGCACATAATAAATTTCAGAGTTGTTCTGAATTGGCCTTGTTGATTCTGGCGTTGATTCGCGGGTGTTCGCACTGTCCATACCACTGATTGCTATATTTCCTATTAAAAATATCGATCTTTGGTTGGTTATCGCTCACTCGTCGATTGCGTCGGGGCCTGCAGGGTTGGCTTGGTCGCTTTGATTTAAAGTCCCCCACTGAAAATCAGTTATATAACTGAGTGGGCAGACTCTAAATAAAATTTATTTATTATTTATTTATACAGATTTCCACAAACCCTTGGCTTGCAATAACTAAACTCCTAATAAAACAATAATAAATGGTAGATTAGCACTAAGAATCGAGCCCGTGTCTTCAGGCAGTAATCATCCCCACTGTACGCGCAGATACGTGGATGTTTGTCTTTTAGAGAGATGAAGAATTCATTAAAAAGTTTTAATAGTTACTGGAAGGTTCTTTTACTCATAAGCCAAGTAAATGACAATAGCGCACGGTTCTGGAGTGCGCTTTATGAATGCACTTTTATTAATTAAAATATCTGTATACTCTGTAACTTCTGACTATGTAAATGCTATTTCGAGCATAAATTGTACGTCTAAAAGTAGCTCTTTTGTCCGCTTATTCTTTTAATACTTTACTATACATGGCTTAACATTTTTCATTTTTTCTAGAAATTCCGATGCCATCATCGCCTCCCAAAGCTACAGAAATCCGCAGTGGCGGCTCACCCAAAGACGGTGGTAAGTACGAAGTTTTAAACATTAACAATATTTTACAAGACTCGTTAGTTAAATAGTTTCTTTAGGGCGCTAAGCTCGGCTTGTTGAATCCTTTTCAAGTCGTTTATCACTCGGTCATTGTTAATTGTGTGGACAATTACCTTACACTCTTGATAAACGGCCATTATAGCGTTCTTTATTGCCCGTACACCTTTACAGAGCAAGGTTTATCTCGAAGAGAAAGAGTTGAAGTTTGATAGGACCATTAAAACGGTTAAGAGGTTCACAAGGGGCCCATAGAAATTAAATCGTAACGCGACGCAAGTAACAATTTAAAATAAAATCTACCTCGCACATTAATAATTTTTTGATAACACCGGTGAAAACTTGTTTATCGTGTAAGGTGGTGGTGAGAGGAGATAAAAATTAAACACGCCTTGGAAGTTATATATTCACATGGGACGGTACGCTTATTAACGTTGTAGTTTGCTTAGCGTTACTTCTACTCGTTCCCAATTTTACAAGGACGGTTGGCAAAATGGGAGCCGAGAGAATAATTGAACAAGCTTATCGTAGTAGGAGGGAAAGGAGGGCTCCTGTTCTTTGCCAAACAAACCCCAACTGAAACGTTGCGAGACTGGAAGCTGGGTCCGTGACATGCTCGGAGGTTAAGGGTGTACTCACAATTACGGAGGTTTAGTTAGGTGGTCCCTAAGAGCAGACTTCACATTTTTACATTGATCAAAAATATATGTAAGCTCTAGGATTTCCTTCAAATAAATTCAAGTCAAATCTCTTCCTTTTAAGAAGCAACTGAAACAAAACATTATAGACTTCGAAAAGAGGATAATAGATCCAGAAAATATAAGTTTCAGAGTTGTTCTGAATCGGCCTTGTTGATTCTGGCGTTGATTATCGCAGGTGTTCGCACTGTCCATACCACTGATTGCTATATTTCCTATTTAAAAATATCGATCTTTGGTTGGTTATCGCTCACTCGTCGATTGCGTCGGGGCCTGCAAGGTTGGCTTGGTCGCTTTGATTTAAAGTCCCCCACTGAAAATCAGTTATATAACTGAGTGGGTAGACTCTAAATAAAATTTATTTATTTATTATTTATTTATTTAATCATTTTACGTTTAGCACTTTCAGCACATCATGTGCGTGAACATTATAGAGCAATCAAACTATAAGAAATAAAATAAAGCCTTTAATGGCTGAAATGCATTAAACAAGGTGTTTTATATTGCCTTATTCAAGAACATTGCTTATTAACCCTAGCTTTAAAGTGTTGATGTTCTAGTTTGGGCTCCACAATTGAATGCAATAGCCTCTTGGGTATATTATATAATATGAATATTGTAAACGGTGATTAGGCAGCAATGCCATCCCACTGTATGCTACAAGAGGAGAAGAACTGTACAAAGCCTTTCATACAATAAACTCTTTGTGTGCGGAGTCCTACACTCATTCTAGTCAAGGGGGTTAAACAAAGGGGGTGTTTTCACTTCAAGGATACTAGAAGAGTATTCTTCCGACGAAATACGTTTTGCACAGTTCCGAAATAAGAACGTCAGTTTTAATCTTTGGAGAGAACAAAGCTATTTATTTTATTTTACGTCTATCTTATTAATTTGTAACAAAACTAATTTACAATGTACGACAAAACTAATGCACTACATAATAAACTGCAGTTAAGCAAATCTGTATGATTAATAATATTACAACAACAAAGTACAATAAGACAATATTTAAGATATATTTTAAATATATCCTATATTAAAAATGTGACATGAAAAAAATTAAAATTAGAAGAACTAAATTTAAATAAACTAAATTGAAATCATTTAGAAAATTATAAAGAAAACAAAGGATTAAAATCAAAATCAAAGTATAAACATGAAAAAAGAAAAAAGTTTTATTTATTAGACGATCCCACTCAAACGAATAATTAAATATAGTTGCTAAAAATCAGAAACAGCAATTGTTTCACATATTTTGGTTAATGCGATGATTTTTGCGTTTTTGAATCGTTAAACTCCCGTAATTTGACTTATTTTCCTTTCCTAAAAATGTCAACGATTGTTTATTATTGCTTACGTCTTATCTTTTAGTTTTACAACGGAATAAATGAGGTATTTTATTTTGTTCATCTTTAATATCTTACGTTATACACGATTTTTGGATGAGCGAAGCAAAGACTTCAATTTCACCGACCCCCCAAAAAATTTAGCTCGGTTGTTTTGTTTTTTTTGTTTTTTTTTTGTTTTTTTTTTCGTCTGTTTGTTCGCTCTCTACCGGGCAAACGGCATATGCGATCTTGATGAAAATTTGACACGACCTTCGCTTTTTTTGAACTTAGACTTGCTACGTTTTTGGGTACAATCGAAGAAATATTTCTCATGAATATCGTACTTTTACGATTTTTTTCGATTTTTAGTGCGATATTTTCGTGCCATTTGGGCCAATTCTGACCAAACGGGTGGGGCTACAACGTTCATATTTCACATGGACATTAAGGTAATGGTTATGTATTGCTTTCTGAAAGAAAAAGTTGAAAAAGTTAGCCAGAATCGAGAGAAATAAAGCTTTTAATATACGTTTTTTGACTTTTTGTGCGATATTTCGTGCCATTTGGGCCAATTCTGACCAAACGGGTGGGGCTACAACGTTCATATTATACATGGACATTAAGGTTATGGTGATGTAGTACCTTTTAAAAGAAAAAGTTTAAATAGTTAGCCAAAATCTATAGAAATAAAGCTTTTAATATAAGTTTTTTACGGAAAATAATACCAATTGACAGGTAACAAAAGAAACTTGACAACAATCAGCTACAATGCGTAGGCAGCAAAACAAAGAACTTGCAAAAGTAAAGATATCCCACGCAAACTAAAAACTTAAAAAAAAGCTCATCCATCAACGCGGCGGGACTTAAGCGTTTTCCTAGTCTAAGAACTTTGTTGTTATGGAGAAAGTACTTTACACTCAAGAAAAGTCGTAGAATGTAAGATATTATAAATTCCAAATTAAAAATAACTCATGTTCAATAGTCAAAGAAAAGCGTAAAATGAATAAAACCATCCTTTACTTGTCGCGGTAAAATGAAACACATAGTGAACTTAACCAAATGGTTTAGGTTTCCTCAGAAGACTATACTGGCGTTCTTTACTCCGTAAATACTTTTTATACATATTTAAAACGCGTTTTGATGTGAGAACACTATAAATGAACGTTCAAATACAGAGCATACAGTATAATATTATATTGCTCTAGTTTATCAGTGATTGGATGAGCGAAGCGAAGACTTCAATTTCACCGACCCCCCAAAAAATTTAGCTCGGTTGTTTATTTTTTTTGTTTGTTTGTTTGGTTTTCTGTCTGTTTGTTCGCTCTCTACTGGGCAAACGGCATATGCGATCTTGATGAAAATTTGACACGACCTTCGTTTTCTCTGAACTTAGACTTGCCACGTTTTTGGGTACAATCGAAGAAATATTT
Organism: Sweltsa coloradensis; assembly: GCA_024449915.1. Classification (NCBI taxonomy): domain Eukaryota; kingdom Metazoa; phylum Arthropoda; class Insecta; order Plecoptera; family Chloroperlidae; genus Sweltsa; species Sweltsa coloradensis. The sequence continues at coordinate 1,595,897 of JAMZAV010000080.1, forward strand.
CTCATGAATATCGTACTTTTACGATTTTTTTCGATTTTTAGTGCGATATTTTCGTGCCATTTGGGCCAATTCTGACCAAACGGGTGGGGCTACAACGTTCATATTTCACATGGACATTAAGGTAATGGTTATGTATTGCTTTCTGAAAGAAAAAGTTGAAAAAGTTAGCCAGAATCGAGAGAAATAAAGCTTTTAATATACGTTTTTTGACTTTTTGTGCGATATTTTCGTGCCATTTGGGCCAATTCTGACCAAACGGGTGGGGCTACAACGTTCATATTATACATGGACATTAAGGTTTTGGTGATGTAGTACCTTTTTAAAGAAAATGTTGAAAAAGTTAGCCAGAATCCATAGAAATATAGCTTTTAATGTAAGATTTTTACGTTAAATAATAACAAATTAACAAGAAACAATAGAAACTTGACAACAATCACCTACAATGCGTCGGCAGAAAAACAAAGCACTTGCAAAAGTAAAGATATCCCACGCAAACTAAAAACTTTTAAAAAAGCTCATCCATCAACGCGGCGGGACTTAAGCGTTTTCCTAGTATAATTAAAATTGATCAAACTCTTCAATGTGCTGTTATAAAATAAAGTTAGCAGTTTATGGCAGGTTTTACGGTTTGGTAAAACGATAATTATTGAAGAGGAAAGGAGCGATCGTTTTCTAGGGAACGTTTGAGAACAGATAGAGAATATAATGAGATCAATGACAATTATTAGGAGTGGTCCAATATAATGATCATGTGATAGCTTCGAAGAAATTATTATTATTGTCCGTGGAAGAGAAAAATTATGTTGCCTCAAACCATTGAACGAAGTGAAAATAAGTGAACGATCTATGTAAGTTAATGCATAATTATAACTTAATTTCACTTTTAATTAACTATTTACTTGTTAGGTAAGAAATTATAATTATGAGACAGCTGTTGTCAATTTGAATTATTAAATATGAATGATTTTTAGCAAAACATTAATTTTAAGCAACGGTAGTTGCTATGTTGCGTATTCGTTCGGAATAAATGTTGAAATATATTTTAATATGGAAATGTTTGAATGAGTATTTGCGAACACAAAATGCTCTTACCTCTTGTTGGCGTATAAAAGTCAAAATTATAATTAGCTACGGTTTCTCGTCGAATGTTTTTCAAGTGGCTATAAGAGCGATTGTGGAAACACTTCCCCGTTATTCTTGTATGGAATGTCGAGGAGCTTTAGATTTATCGCCCTTTCTAGGAGTAATTAAGGTTTTCTCAGAGCATACGATGGAATTAATACCTTTCTTCTCGGCGAGCTTTCTTCAAGGCTGAGGTTTACCTTGCATCGTGAGTAAGAAAAGCAAACGAGAGAAACTGTGAGAGAATGAAACCTACCGACAGGGTGTTTCCTACATAAATGTAAAGGATTTCTAGTATACAAAACGTGAATTTCTCTGCACCGCTAAAATACAGCTAAAACTCTATATACTATTATGACTTTTATATTAGTGCTTCAGCTTGTGCTTTATAGCTCAGCTTGAAAGTTTACTACTGAAGTAGAATCGGTTTGATTTAACTACTTTTATTGACGTGCACAAATAGGTATAAAAATAGTAGCAGTACAACTATATTTTATTTTAAACAAAGCTCTGCCTTTAAATTTTAATTAATTTACATTTATACAAATTGCATTTAACAATAACTAAAATTGGTTACAGATTATGAAAAAATGAAATGAAGTAAAAATGAAGTGTGAAGTATGATTTGTGAATTGTGAAAAAATAAATATTGATTTATTTTATAATTTTATAATTTTTCGTGTGAAACTTGTCCAGGGTGCAATGCATGCCCCTAGGTAAATTGGAGTTACGACATTATTGTGAAGGGATATCCGAGGTCTGTTTAAGAGGACTCAATCTCTGCATTCGCATGAACGACTGAGGAAAACCTCGGAAAAGCATTCAGTCAAGAATGCGGGGCTCGATGGGATCTGTACAGAGTCGCTCGAACCAGCACTGTCGGTTATTAAAGATAATAATTTTTTCAAATGCCAAATTTGGTTGGGACTGGGTCATATGACAAAGCTGATTAGGGCGTCGATACACAACTATCAATCTTACTCGGTACATTAAGGACTAACCGACTTATTTTTTAACATTTTATATTATTTAAAATTATCGTAGATCTTACATTATCATTTCCATGATAGAATAACAACTTGTTGTTCTGCAGGCAATTAGCATTGGCCTGGAATTAAGCTCCGATGTAGAGCAAAATTTAAAGGGCCTCTAGGCGAAATTATTAAAATTTGTTGAACACATCGTTTAATAACACTTAAACATAAATTAATCATGGAGACTACAGAACATGCAAAGGGTCCATAAAATACCATGGGAAAACTCTTAAGCAAATCAATTGCGTTCTTGAATTCATCGTGGGAGTGAAGAGTAATTAACGTCGGGGAGTTTTCAGTAGCCGTCTAATCTCGTTGCATTTGCATTACTCTTCTTGAAAGCAGGTGCGAATATATTATACAGGCAAACGATCTGTGGACGGAAGTTATAATGAAGCCTATCTCCCGCGCCTTTTCAATCTTTCATTCAATTCCTCATGGTATTGACGGGTTCTAGAAAACGTTATTTTCTATAATATTCAAAGAAAAGTTAGTTTTATTTTACAAACATAATATGAAGCAACGTTATGCACAATATTGTCTTTATTTGCAAGTGCCCTTACGGAGTGTGGACGGTGCATTAACTGTCGGCGTGGCTTCTCTAGTATGAGCTGCCACACCGCTAGCGGTAAAAAGCACCACTCTCTCGTCAGGCATTAATAATTAACTTTTTTTTTACTTTTTTTTAAACCTTTTTTCTGGTCATGCACTAGCACGATATCAATCACTAAAATTCACTTGAATCGGGTGGGCAGCTACGGAGTATTCAAACATGTATATATTTAGCATTTATAACTACTAGAGTTCCTTCCAATATTAATTCGTTTAAATAAAATTTTAAAAAAAAAATTGTAGGCTGTGGCTCATTGTTCTAGTGGTAAACTCCCTTCTTCCCATTAAAATGTTTCGGCAGTATGTTTTTATCTTCGGAAGTCCATCAATACTTTGGCTGGGTATGAGTGGATGGTGGTTTTGGAGCCCTAGCATTGGTCCTAGCAACGAAATACATAATAAATTGTACCAGGTTCATCTGAATGGTTCTTGTTGATTCTGGCATCTCCCGCGGGTGAATGTGTCGAAACATCATTTGGTATCATTTGGACTATTCCTTTTCAAATAATATATATATATATATATATATATATATATATTATCTTGTTGGCCATTTTTCGCTCATTGATGACGTATGGCGCTGACAGGAGTGGATAGGTCCGCTTAAAATTCAGTGCTGTGACTGTTTGGAACCTTGTAGGTACAATGTTAATACGAATTACGTATTTATTTATTACTGCATTTAAGCTGATGTATGACAATATTTTGGATAATGTAAATAATTAACATTAGCTTTTTTAATAATTTGCCCTTTTGGTTCTACTCTTACCATACCGATCATACCATACCGGTCTACTGTTACCAAAATGTGTGTTTGGATGAGCGAAGCGAAGACTTCAATTTCACTGACCCCCCAAAAAATTTAGCTCCAATGTTTTTTTGTTTTTTTGTTTTTTGTTTTTTTTGTTTGTATTTTTGTCTGTTTGTTAGCAGGATTCCGGGCAAACGGCATAAGCGATCTTGATGAAAATTGTAGGGGACCTTCGAAATCTCTAAACTTAGAAGTGTATTGTTTTTGGGTACAATCGAAGAAATATTTCTCATGAATATCGTACTTTTACGATTTTTTCGATTTTTAGTGCGATATTTTCGTGTCATTTGGGCCGATTCTGACCAAACGAGTGGGGCTACAACGTTCATATTATACATGGACATTGAGGTTATGTTAATGAAGTACCTTTTGAAAGAAAAAGTTGGAAAAATTAGCCAGAATCTATAGAAATAAAGCTTTTAATATAAGTTTTTTTACGGTTTAGTGCGATATTTTCGTGCCATTTGGGCCGATTATGACCAAACGGGTGGGCTACAACGTTCATATTATGCATGGACATTAAGGTTACGGTGATGTAGTACCCATTGAAAAAAAAAGTTGAAGAAGTTTGCCAGAATCCATAGAAATAAGGCTTTTAATATAAGGTTTTTTGCGGTAAATAATAACATTTGACAAGTAACAATAGAAACTTGACAACAATCACCTACAATGCATAGGCAGCAAAGCAAAACACTTACAAAAGTAAAGATATCCCACGCAAACTAAAAACTTAAAAAAAAGCTCATCCATCAACGCGGCGGGACTTTAGCGTTTTCCTAGTTACAATAAATTTGTAAGTAAATACAATGTGCATTTATAAACTTGTCGACTAACGGAATAAAGACTGAAAATATTTTGTCGTTTTTTTCTTTAAGTGAGACGAATAGACTCGACGTGCCACTCTAAATATATTGAATTATCAGTGTAGACCAGTTTATATGCGCCATGCTCGAGGTAGTTATAATAGGGGGGCTCGAGAGTTAAGGCCGGAACCGAAGATTACTGGAAAGATACAATACTGGTTCTAGGCTAGATCTAGGCCTAGTCTAAACCTTGCTCCAGGTAGTGGGTATAGGCCTGAAGGTTTAGAGTGGAAATATAATATATGCAACCTAAGCCTAGTCTACTCGGATCTAGTCTAGGTACAGGGTTGGGGTGGATCGAGGGTTTAGAGTGAAATGATATACTACCTCAGCCTAGTCGAAACCTTGCTTGAGGCACGCGCAGGTTAAGTCTGGTACGATTTACAAGACCTAGACTATAGATAGTTTGCCTATTCTTTATATACCTTGCTCCAAGGTAGGAGGGACGAGGTTGGAAAGATATCTTGGACGTAAACTAGACCTAAATTGTCCTTGTTCGAGGAACAGGGTATGGGGTCCATAAGTAGAAAGATCACTAGACCTAGACTTGACCTTGCTCGAGGAACAAGGTAGGGGGTGGAACGATCGCAGTGCCATCCGGTGAGCATTGAGCAATGATCATGACGCGCTCTTGCTTGGTCTGTATTCCAGAGAAGCTCATGCCGCGGAACGCCACAAAACAGGTGCTGTTATCTGAGGGTGAGCACTCAATCCCCTCTCCCGGTCCCAACGGCTCACCCGACCAGGGACAGAGGGACCCTGCTTCGGACAGTCGATCCCCGGACCCGCCCACATCCACTGCAGGTATCAAATAACTACACCCTTTACATGGAATGGACTGGATGTATTTACAGTCTTGCCTTGCTTTACCCCTGCTTATTTATTGCACTAAACGTTATCACTGCTCACTGCTCACTGCTCTCTCTCACTTAGACACGAATGCATCTTGAAAATTTATTTTACTTCTAGTTTATATTCCCTGTGGCTTATTTTTAAACGGCAAATTAATTGTTTTATTCAACGAGTCAATTATATTGGTAGAAAAGCACCGAACGTATTGGACAAGTTGCCTACTTCTGTTTATCTTCAGCTAGCAAAATACGTGATTTGTATCAAATAAAACTTTTGTGTCGTTTATCTTAGAAATATCTAGCAGAGTTTGTTCGTTATCATTACTTAAATGTACAATTTTGTATCTTTCTCTGTGGCTGAATTCTGCTAATTTTTCATGCTGTATCGGAATAAAGCAAAAATAATAAATAATAATATTATCATTGCTTGGAGAGAATGGTTGTTTAAAACTTCTTGACATTCAACAAAACTTTCAACTTGTATATTGTATAAATGGCAGCAAATAACAGGGAACTTAATTATTCTTCTGGCTTCCATCCCTTACCAAAATTATAAGCAGTCAAAGATGTGCCATAACGTTGTCAAAAGGTTGTTACAGCGCTGAAACATAGTCTAAGATGAGTAGGCTAAGTTTTGGATGGTATTAAAAACATTCCCAAATAGTAGTCTAAAGAATCTACCCCAAAACATCGCTAAAACATAGTGTAAACATAGTCACGCAATTCGCTAAAACATAGTCAAATAATAGTTGAAAGAATCTACCCCAAAACATTGCCAAATCATCGCTAAAACATTGCATAATATGCAATATGCATATTCATCGTCTCGCACATTGCAAAAACATAGTGAAATAATAGTTGAAAATATCCATCATTGAAACACCGTGGAAACATCGTCATATAACCAAGTAGTAAAAACATCATCAAAAGGTAGTTTGACAGTAGTATATCCATCTCCAGAACATAGTGTAATCATAGCCGAGGACGTCGTTAAAACATCTTCAAAGGGAAGGGTAGGCGTAGGGCCTAGTTAAAAGGATCCATTACCAATATTATTATTCAAAATAATCAGTATATTGTGAACTAGTCAAAATTTTTAACTAAAACTACTGTGAGTTTAATTCATCATTTAAAAATAATATATAGTGTTAATAATTTCGATTTTAAATTTTAACTGTTGATTTTTTAAATATAATGTATGTAATTTCATAGAATTATATAATGAAAGCTGCATTTGAATAGTTCATTATCCTAGATGGATACTGTTTGTTGCTGTTCCTGACTGTCTTCGTGAGAAAACTTGTGCATTGTATTCCATACGCATATTTGCCCAAATATGTAAGTATTTTTTACTGTTCTCTTTAAGTGCTAAATAATACTTTTATGCTCAAAACCACTCCCTAGGGCCTAGGTGGTGGCATTGGTTAGGGACACAGCCTCACAGGGGCCCCGGCCAGAAAGCTAGGCTTGATGGTGCCTGATGGTGCCTTTGCAGAATTGCGGGCAAGTGTTTGTAAAATGTAAGCTTAGGCCTAGGCTATAGCGCAAAATTTACTAGGCCAATAATGTCCTTAGCGCGAGAAGAACATACAGTGAATCTTAGGCGTAGGCTTAGCCAGGGCCTAGGGGAATACCCTATATTATTAGCCCTATTCATTTGATTGGGGGATGGGGGGAGCGTAGAGTTAGGCCTACGCCTACTACGGCCTAGAATAGGGCCTAGGGGAAACACAAAAGTTTTATGTGTAAACTGTAAATGTGTTTGCACTAGTAGTTAGGCTAAATTATTTGGGAAATAATAGCCTATAGCTGAGAAGGAATTCATAAGCCTAGGGCCTAAGTAGCATAAAGAGGCATGTTGGACTTCGACATAACCCTAAAACTGAAATTGGGCCAGCAGTGCGATTCTATAAGTTTGTTACCTAAGGAGATATCAATCGCTATCCGGCACGTTAGCATCAACTTTGCGTATCGCCCGAGTCTGTCAAAATATAATGATGTTGTTACGGTAGCGATTGATATAACGAGAAAGGAAATGGGTGACACTACACGAACCACTGCTATTAGAACTGTCAATTCGAATTTGTATTATAGGCTACCAAAATAAATAGTAATTATGATCATATGGTGTAGGCCTTAACATGTCCTTATGATAATAATTTAAGGTCTGACCTGCCCACTGAATTTAATTTAAAGGGCCGCGGTATTTTGACCGTGCAAAGGTAGCATAATCATTAGTCTTTTAATTGGAGGCTGGAATGAATGGTTGGACGAGGCATTGACTGTCTGTTTGCTTGCTTGCTTTTTATTAAATTAAAAAAACATTGGCAGAAGTCTTTAAAAGTGTATAACATGCTTTTATTGCCAATTACAAAGCTTTTACGATTTCCTCAACCATGCCTCAACCCAACTCGCCAAATAGCCTAGTCTGTGGGGAGACTGGCCTAAAATGACATACTATGGCAATATGACACATTGGCTAGTTTAGCAGTTTCTATCAACTTATCGTGGGGATTTTTTGTTTTTACTAAATCTATAGGTTGGTACTACAGTGTTCCAAGCAAGATTTCTGTGGCTTGGGCCTGTGCATCAAGTTGACGCTTCTGCAGCTAAATCAAAATAAGGGAAGTTTTTGTTACAATGTTTGCGTCTTACATTGATCACTATAGCTCCTTTGGAGTAAACATAATATGGAAATAGCGTTAACAACTCCTCAAATACGTGCCTACTGTGAAATGAACATAACAATTCACCACGCCAGGCCCTAGACCTAACCTCAAAATTAGTAGTTATGTGGGGATGTGGAGTAGGGCAATATGACATACAACAACTTAGGGCAAAATGACTTATATGTCATATTGCCCCAATGCCATAATCCCACAAGCAAACAAGAATGGACAAACAAAGAGACGAAGCGAGAAAGGTATTGGTGATGGTTGTACGGTTCTAACAACAAGTCCGGTTATACGGCAGTTCAAAGATGGAGAAAGTAACAGGCCTATTCCTACAACAAAGCAGCGAAATAAGTCGAAAATAAAACGTGTTTTGAACCTAAGCTCTATGTCTATGTCATTTTGCCCAAGCCTTAGGGCAAAATGACTTTTAGTTGGGTTTTACAAATTTGTCATTTAAACAATAATTGTCATTAAGATTTATCATTTGTATTTTAATTTCAATAAAGAAATGGTTAAACTAAATTAAAAAAATTGTGTTTGTATGTTTTTGTACACCTTATCAATGTAACAGGATTTAATCCTTAGCTATGTCATATTAGGCCAGTCTCCCCTACCTATCTCTCTAAGCGCCACCGCCTTTGGGTTTCCACCGCTACCGTACGCTTTATTATGGTTATGTTTGGATTTGCACTTCGAATTTGTTTATGAGATTTTGTTTAAAAAAATCAATACAAAATTGTAGTAGGCTAGCCTTGTGGAAATATGTAACAATGATGGTTGAAAAATGTAGAACAATGCAATTAGGCCTAGCAGAATTTAGGCAATGCAAATGATTAGGTAGGTCTAAGGAAAATGTGGGTTATAAAGTTAGGTTATTGTGTTCGTCTACCAAAATAAAACTAGAATATCACACGTACTAAACGCTTATTTAATCAATTGTAGGACTAGGCCTACTGGAATATGCTTAATACTTACATGGAAAATAATTAGGCCTAAACTACCTTCAAGCTACAATGGAAAAAGTAGGCCCTAGTTATTCAAAATTTAACATTTTCGGAGATGCAAAATGTTTGTTATGATACTGTTGTTGTTGTTGTCGAGTTTTTAAGGCCACAAGCATAGTAGTTTTCACCCGAGATTTCACGGACCAATCCGAGCCCGTCCCTTGTCGGCCTTGACCAATCACATAGCCGTAGGGCTAACGACTTCTCACAAAGAAATATTTCGGTGAGAAGTTGTCACTTTTTTCGAACGTGATATCGCAATGTTTCGATATCGATAACCAAACAGAATCGCAGTTGCCACTTCTCACTGGAAATTCTGTCGAATCGTGACTTTGTGAGGGAAACAGAATAAGGAGGGTCCAGGCCTCAGCCTAGCTGTCATGCTGCTAAGCCTAGCTCTGAATGATATGTTTATTTTCAGATGCCGACCAGTAGCATTACCAGTTCCGTAGTCATTCACCAAGGTCACACAAATTGGCATCGAGTTGAAACGAAGACTTTGGCCTATTTACCCTGCAAATTTATGCATTCAAAACTTTTATTTGTGCACCTTTGTTAAATGTTGACCTATTGCTTTAAAACTGGGCTCAAAAAGTTGAATGTTATTTTAAAATAAATTGCATTTTAATTATCACTTAGGCCTTTATACATTACTTAATTTTACTGGCTACCACCAATTTCATAATGATTTCCTATATACCATATCTTAATCCTGGCATTTAGTGTGCTGTAGCCAAATGCAAATATTTGTGATGAAAAATGAAAATGAATCTTTGTTTTGATAAAGCCAAAAATTGGTTAATTATTGGTTGTGTTACAAATATTCCAAATTTTGTTTTTCCACAAATAACTGCCTCTAGCTATAGTCATTGACTATGTTTCAACTAGGTAATGACTACCTTTTGACGACTATTTGGAATAGTCGTCAAAAGGTAGTAGGAACATCGTAAAATAGTCGCCATATAATCGTCGCTATGTTTTTTGGATATTATTATGAAAGACAGAGTAAAATAGTCGCCATTTAGTCTTCTGAACATATTTAACTAGTAGACATCACATATCTAGTTGTGTATTGACACTGTGTATTTGTAAGATCAAACGATGTTTTGGATATGTTTTAAAGGGTAGCTTAAACATAGTTTATAGACTAGGTTCTGACTACTAAAATCTTAGTAAGGGATCACTTACAGCTAATGGCACTATTTTCATGTTAAAGAGTAATACGATTGTATTTAGTACGGGAATAAAGTTGTTCATTATCGATATTATTTAAAATGGAAAATTTAAATTGGAGCATGTTTCAAATTAAATATATCGTAAGGAATTGAAATAACCATAAACTTTTCCCAAAGCTGCGTTTGATTTCCTAACTTTTCAAATAGTTTAACTACTGCAAAAATAATAGGTTATGGAACAAATGAGAAACGGATAAAGGGTAATAGAGTAATATGATGTATTTTAACATTCATTTATAGACACATATTATTTAGAGCTTTCAGGGTAATATGTAATAAACCCGAATGCTATGCCGAATAGCCTAACATTTTAACACGTAATACAGCTATAAGCTTATTCAATTTATCGCTTTCTTGTGCACCCACATTTCCGCATAATGCTGATTGTTTACTCTATGAAATATGTAACCGCTACAAAGTTTTTTTTTATTATTATTATTTTGTTAAATGGCATGTTCTTACTTTGACATTGCCAAATTGAAAAGGTCCTTCGTAAATTTTCAGTGGCTAAATTATTCATCGCATCCTCGAATTAATGTTCACTGCAAACACTGTTACGAACAACGAACAAATTACTTTTACTTCGTGTAAATGAATATCATGCAACGTATACAGAAATATGATGTAGTTTATAGCAAATAAAAAAACGATCTCAAGGTGTTCATAACTTATTTAAATTGATTTATTAAATATACACAAACACTGTATTTAAGGACACCAGGGGCCTCTTTATTTGTCTATAAGTAGGTAGGTAGCACAAGAATTGGGATGGAATATCTTTAAAACTCAATCACAATGGATGAGTAGACATATTATGGTGATCGCCAGCTTCAACTATTAGGAGATATATCGACTACCCCTAACTCATCTTATGCACGCAATTAAACAATATTTAGGTGAGGATAGGATATAGCCTATAAACATCACTTCCCGTTGAATTAAAAGAGAATGGAGTAGTTAATGAATTACTCATATATTGTGAAAATATTGGGTAATTGACAGAGCATGAAACTCGATTTTTAAAACAACAACGAAGAAAAAATACAATGAAAATTTTAGCGTTTACATCAAGTGCTGGTTCTGAACATGAACGCTTGTTTTGACAAGGGAATAATTAGCCCTCTAATTGACTTGCATTATGTAGAAATATGCAAAAGAGCTTTTATAAAAATGAAAGCAATTACAGCAGCCAACGAATATCGCTCACGTGCGTATCATTTTTATGGTTCAAACTGTATTTTACGTTTCCTAATTTGATACATACATAATACACGTCCGCAGTGTTTAGGACGCTTGAAATGGATCTTATTAACGACTGGCTTTGTAGGTAGATTGTTGTTTTACCGTACTATAAACTCACAGTTTGGTAATTGTTGTTTTACCATTCAAAAAGTAACAAAATAAAGAACAAAATTAAGATAACGACGCTCTTATTTATTTTCAACTTACTGTAGCCTGCAGTTAATTGCCTATGTTTATTCCCTCACTCAAATACAATAGATTGTGAATAAATTTAAATTTTAATTTCTGGATTGTATTAAATAAAAATAATAACGGACTGACATTGCTCTGTTTACATGACATGAGTGGATTGGTGCGAAATTATCAAATAGGCCTGCCTGCCTTAAATTCATAATTTAAGAAGTGTCATTCAAGTCAAGCTGGTTCTTATTATAGATTTGGGAATGTTCATCTGCATAAGAAAATTACAACCATTGTCATTACCTTTGGGGGCCCCACCCCCTTCAACCCCCTTCAACCCCCTTCAACCCCCCCCCCCTCCGCTCCCTCGTCATTTTACTGAAATCTGCTTACGCAAAAGAAACGGTTATTAATTATATTAATTATCATATAATGGAATAGCGTAGCGAGCGTAAGCAGACTAGCGTAAGGATTTCATTTCACTACACTGGAAAAAATCGGAATGTTTTTATTTTTCCTTTTTCTTTTTTTTCTGTATTTTTTGTGTTAGTCGCACGATATCGATAAAACCGAAATTCCATTTGGTCCGATGAAATTATGGAGGTTCGAATTCTCTGAACTTAGAATGCCGTTTTTGAGCGCAAATCGGGCAATTTTCTATAAAGAACGCTATTTTTATCGATTTTTCTGATTTTTAAAGAATTCTTCGACTTATTACCTACATGCTTATTCGATTGTAAGATTTTTCACATAACCTAATTTAATGAATTATAATATATCGTGTGAAATTGAGCGCAATCGTAAAATATTCTCGTGAAATCAAAATTTTACAGTTTTTTCCATTTTTAACAATTCTTTGCCAATGACACCTACAACGATTAGATTTATTGTAATTTTTTCACAGATCCTTACTTTATGATTAATATATTCGCTAAATTTGAGCGCATCAATAATTTTCTTATGAAAATCGCATTTGAACGATTTTTTTCTCTTTTTTAAATTACGATAATAAAAAATAAAAAATAAAGTTATTTTTATTTAATTTAATTTAATTTAAAATTTCTTCGACTTTGTATATTTTCACAGAACAACAGAAAATCCACACAACACATGGCAGCTGAATGCACCAATTACGCTCATCCAACAACGCGCGGGACTTAAGCGTTTTCCTAGTATATCAACATTATCTAGCATACATAAAGCACTTTTATTATGGTCATTTTAGATGCTCTTGTCACCTGCAGGTGATAAAAGGAAATAAGATTTCGCTTACACCTTCAACACGATTACAAATGTAGGACCCAACAATAACATATCTTGGCAATTTCACCTATTTTAATGAGTCCGGATGAAATAGGACAATGGGTCATCTTGTCGAATTTGATCGAAAGTAATTTTGAATTTAAAACCACGTCCATACTTAGGTTTGGATTATTTTTATTTATTGGGGCATTGCTAGACATTTGAGTGGCATGTAATGTTAGTGCTATGAAATAATTATAGTGTAATGAACTTATATCATATATAATATATATATATATATCTATATATATATATATATATATAATATATATATATATAGATATATATATATATATATATATTATATATATTGAATCAACATCAAAACATATGATCTTTAATATCTATAAGCTAGTTGAGAACCTCAACTTTCTTTTATAAATCGCATGTTCCCAATCGCTTGACCTCTTTTGTTCTTGCCTTGAATGCCTCTCACCGATGAGGGAACATATTATTGTAAGTTGTGTTCTTCCACGTTTCAGGCTGCAGCTTGAGATGTGCCGCCTACCGCCTTCTAATCACAGGCGTGTTCGTTGTCATCACTGCCCACTGAAGCTGCCACCTGCCCTACTAACATGGGATCACGCGGCCGCATAAAAAGTGACGCTATTGTACAGAGTGTTGTGTCAAGTTCACCTCCCTTTCTGTGCATCTTTCCGTTTTCCCCCGGTGTTGTTAAGTTCTGCTAAAATGCACACCAACCATTGTACAAATCAAACAAACTCCTAAAAGCATAATTATGCTTGATTTATTCTTACCATTTTTTGAGTCTGTGTCGGCTTTTCGTCTTCAAACGAGTGTGAAAAGTTACGTTTCTTTGGGGTGCGTCAAGTGCATGTCTTCAAGACCAGAATCAACATGTTGAGTATATTCTCTCGAAACACATTCATTTGCACCTAATATCATTCGGTTGTTTCAGCAAATGATTTTATATAGCACATAGTGACTTACCAACGGTGAAGATCAAAATGTTTATAAAACACCCCCGGAGATTCTGTTTAGGTGTCTAAACAATTTAAAATGCAACTTATTCTTCATAAGTTACAAGCTTATGCAGCCGATGTGTCACTTATCGAACAATACAACGCAAATAGGCCTATAAGCTAGTTTTTGGATAAACATAATGAGTAAGCTGTGTACATATGGTGGGAAGTTGGTGGATTGTGGAATCTATTGAGATTGATGATGCACATTAACTTATCAATGATTCACGGACTGATCTTGTTAGCATAGAGCCTAGATTCATGTTTCGTTCAAGAATATCATAAACTGATTCGGTCCATATTAACTCGCACACTTTTACTTCATTGACATAGTTTTCATTTTACTGTGAATTGTGGTACTTTTTTCTTCTATCGTGCTCATATGAATAAAAAATACCTGTTATTTGATGTTTTGAAGATTTAATGAACGTTTGTAAATCATAACGAATCAAAACCTTTCTCATAATTATGTTGTATAGATGGTAGATATCAATAAATGGACCATAAATGTACGTATCATTATCATAAGGATGTTCCAACAGCTTTCTGTGATTAAACCCGCAGATATTTAACCATGTGGTTAATGTATAATTATTATTTTCGTCGGGCTCCTACGTAGTTTCCTTGCAATGCTACTTTGTTTCACTCGTTTTCTATGGAGCATTCCGCTTGTCTGTGTTTAGTAGTGGCCGTTTTGAAACTAACTGAAGAGAACACTGTGCCAAACATAAGAATCGGACCACTTATGTACCTATGTAACCTAAGATTGCCGCTTCTGTGTCAAAAGGGGCAGATATTTTGTTAAATATAATAGTTTGTGTTCCTTTCACATCCTTCTATGAAAGTTAATCCACTTGAATTTTGTCTTGATGTGTATGTTTGTTAATATTTCCTGATAATGTGTTCAGTGTAATATTATAAAACGTCATTCTGTCTCAAAATATGATAACATTTGTTCAGCTTTCATGGCAGATGACCTCAACAGGATACAGGAAGAGTGATTTCTAAGACGAGATTCACTTCACTTCAAGGTGTACTATCACTGAATCTTGAACGCTAATGTTGACGCAAAACTATAAACAACAATCATAAAAATAGAGAATGCATCAACATATAATTATTCGATTGTTTGTTACACTTCTCCTATTTATTTCGTGAAAATATTTACGTACTTATGTGAAAACTATTGTTAAAATATAGACGTTCAGTGGGAAGGTATAAATTATTTCTTGTTTCAACATTTTGAGTATTTCCCAAGATATGACCTATTGTCTTTACCATGTTCCTGACTATACTTGAAATGTCCTCGTTGCAATATCGTGTCATCAATAGTAATCATCTGTTGTCACGACAACTCTTCGTTGGTTGTGCATTGAAGGTAATGAACATTTATCTTTGTAGTCCGCCGCCACTATTCCCATTCCACCTTGACTTTACACAATGTTACTAGCTGTTAATGGTTTTCATTAAATAAATAACAAATAAGTAAATTCGTATTTAGAGCCTATCCACTCAGTCATAAACTGATTTTCTGTGGGAGCATTAAACCAAAGTGACCAAGTCAATCCTGTAGGCCCCGACGAAATCGACGAGTGAGCGATAGCCAACCAAAGATACTGTTATCTATATGTTATACTGACAATATAACTGTTAGTTTCAATTGAGGTATTTTAAAGTTCTTAATTAAGTAAAATTAGTCAAGTTAATATTTGGTAAATTTAAATGCAATTTACGGGAAAGGCAACGAGCGAATTCAAACCAACATTAGAATTTCAATTCTCCAATTAAATGTTTATATATGCTATGATTCCGTGCAAGGAAAAAGTCCTGCATGTCAGTACACAATGGATGTGCGGGAAGGGGGAGGGGGAGGGGCCGCTAATCCTCGACTCGTTATTTTTAATGCGGTAACTGTCATAGAACATCAACAACTGCATGCCCTGATAACAGCGTTACCCCATTCTGCTAGCTTGTTATTTTCTTTTTCTCCAAATATATGTATAGAATATGAGTTAGCCAGTACGTATTTAGCCCGTTAGTTATATATACTTTATTCTTATCTGTTTTGCCATACTTCGAAACACATATCGTGAACATTGGAGGTGAGAACCGTTAAAGAGTTATTGTCGTTATCTGATCTGCCATCCTAAATAATTGTGGTCATCTCTCTATTTGCAGTAGGATGGATGAATTATTGGGGTGAGAAAGGTATCAATAATGCCTAATCGGCGCATATTTCATAGTAGTGAAAAATTTCATGGAGTATCACAAATATATATTTTTATTCAACGTATGCTGTTAAAGTTGGTAGGAAAATGATTTCGTTAGTAGTAGATTCAAGTTGCTACTAATATTCCTCTTCAATGAGTCTCCAGCCATCCCGACCCCCACCCCTTCCCGCCCCCTCCTGCCGTTCATGACTCTAAAGTCTACCTTTACACCTACCCTCGCTCGTCATCTGAGTCATTAGTGACAACACGAGCAGTCGACACACATCGCATTGTCAGTACTCGCTGTAAGTGGCGATCTAATTCGAGGCCCGAGCTGATTCCTCGGCAACCCTGACGACGTCCTTTGCCGTGAGTGAGACCTGACCTAGGAATAAGTAAGTAAGTTGATTATTCATAACTCTTGTATATTGGCAGTGTTTATTATTATAGCTACAATGCCAGGGTATAAGCTGAGAAGCTGATGAAGTTGGGAGTGTTATGTAATGCATTATAAAACGCTATGAAACACCCGGTTCGAACATGAATCGGAGCGTTGAGTGATGCATCGTGCACCAGTTCCTCGCTCTACGGATTGTTACTGTAGTGTACTTCATTCTATGTGGTGTGGCGACATATTAAAAGTATCGTTATCATCGAGTTATCGATACGTGGAAAAGTAAAACTCTTATCAATAATCGTCCAGCGAAACGTAAAAATAAAGTTTCAAATGAAAAAATATGTTTACAGTAATAAAAATACATATATACTCGTAAACAACACAACGTTAAAGTTCCGTACGGTTCCAACTTTTCGGTGATGCATGGTTTTTAAATAAACTTCCCGATTCAACACCAAAGGCAATGAATGAAACTCAAGCCCAGTTCTCGTCCAGATATTCAAAGGGTCGCGAGCGCGTGTTATTTCGTTCTTTTTCAGTTCACATTACTATAATATGATTATGAAAAAATGAAGTGTATTATCGGAGTAACATAGAGGAATCAAAGTCATAGTTTTTTCTTATTTTTCAACGAAATACTAAAATACGTCTGCCGCTGACAGAAACAAACAACTGGAAAATTAATGTTTTTTTTGTGTTTGCATATTTTGTTTTTAGGGTTCTTTAATCACGTTAGACCGTTGAAAAATATAAACAACCTACAACTTCGATTGATCTGTGTTACAATATAAATACAAGTTTAGGAATTATACGAGGGAGCGAAGCGACTGTCTTCCCTACATCTCAAATCAACTCGGACATCATGTCTGTGTCTGTGAGTGAGTGATGTAAGTTAAAAACCGGGCAAACCTGCCTCACTCACAACATAATTCTAAACATATCAACTAAAAACTATATATTAAACTCCCTAAAACACTAACTAATTTATTTGATATTGGCAATTTCAGACATAGCCTCACAAAGATTCTAAGGAAAGTGCCTATAATTCTATAGACGAGTATACTTCGAAGATTTAAATATTGTAAAATTAAATTTCAATACAATCAATCTCAATTTGAGTATGCTTTATTTAACTTCATAATTCAATTTTTATTCCCATAAATCAATTTCTTAAAATAGTTTAAATGTTAATGTTTACTTATTGTTATAGTATTATGCTATTAGGTAGATACATATTTTGAATGTCATGTTGCTTGATCTGATGTGTGCTAGAAAAATAGAATTACACAAAATTCAATGTAATTGTCTGTAACATATTTTTTTTAATCCTAAATAAAATATTTATCTGATATCGGAAATCCAAATATTTATCGCAGAGCATCGATTACAAACATTCTGGCAGATTTGAGGAGATGCTTATCTCAAATTTTATTTAAAAATCAAGGAAAATATATAAACATTTTGTTTATCAAATTTGTAAGACTATCTTCCCTCCCCCCTTCATGTCGTTCTTGGTGTAATGCCGATTAAAGAGCTCTCAAACCACTAACCTCTATTGATTGACACTTTATTCACTGTGCTCGCTTAAGATTACATGCCGGTAATAAGTTACAGAAAGAAATGGCGGAATCTTTAGCTTCTTTGGAGGTTGAATGATGCTTCTTCAATTCTTTAATTCTCTCTAATTCTTCTTCAATTCATTAATTCATTAATTTTCATGAAGATGATTATTGTTGCTTTTACGTCTCTATTAATGTGCTAAGGCTATTCGAGACGATGAGTGGTGAAAGATGACGATGAAGGACGATATCAAAAAACCCATGCCTAATGTGGGATTCGAACCCACGACCTAGTAATAATAATAATAATAATAATAATAATAATAATAATAAAATACATTTATTTACCAAGCCAACCCTGTAAGCTCCGACGCAATCGACGAGTGAGCGATAACCAACCAAATATCGATATTTTTAATTGAAATATAGCAATCAGTGGTATGGTCAGTGCGAATAGCCGCGGATCAACACCAGAATCAACAAGGTTAATTCAGAACAACTTTAAATTTATTATGTGCCTCGTTGCTAGGACTCACGCTTTGTACCAGCGCCCTAATCATATTAGCCATCACGGCCGCGGCCACTGTCTTTATGTCATCTTATTATATTATATAAATGTGCATATGTAATGTTTCTCGATCACAGCACATATGGCCAGACAAAATCGTCGCGTAAATATATTCCCTGGTTTCGTGAGTAGACGAATCAATAGGCATATTCGCACAGGAAATTGGAAAGCGTGTAAAAATCGTCCAAAGGGGTAATGCAAATTAATCCCACCACACTGCAATGTTTGGGGGGATGAAATAACGAATAACAAGTTTGTGTTAGATAAATTGAAGTAAAAGCCGTTCCAAATCTATTGACCTGTGGATAATAATGTGCATTTTAGAAAACATCAATTGTTCCAGTATAAACTTTATTATGAGTATAATTTTATATAAATAAAATATATACAATAGGAATGTATGGAATAGGAATGGAAGGCTTTTTTTTCAATCTTCTAGCGGAGATTGTCATTATGAAGTTGGGGTTTTTACTATGCATAATCAAGTAGGAGTGAGATAGGCTGATATATGGTACCAATGGTTCGACCCTTTTGAACACTTTTGAATCTTTCATTACAAAAGAACAATTTCGTTATTAAAATTTACAAAAACATCACTTATATTTTGCAATTGTTAATTTTAAACATTTTCAGAAGATAAAAATTTCATCATTAAATTCGAAATTTTACTATATTTGATACACACTACGTAGTTACTAAACATTCATAGTTCATTCAGTTTGTGAACTTAGTTCAACATTTTATTCATTATGCAAAGAATCGGAATCAAATTTGAAATTCTAGCTTGTAAAAATCTAATTGTGTTTATATTATCATTATCATTATCATTATCAATCTTTATTTAGCAAATAAAGCTATTTAAATACAACACATAACAATATACAAAAATATTAATTTTCAATACCAAATTTACAAATTAACAATTTGATAAATTGACATAGTTAACAAATTTCAACAAATTCACCAAAGTAACAAATTAACAAAATACCAAATTTGCAAAAAATTAACAAAATGATCAAATTTACCAATTAACAAATTATCAAAATATTTAAATTAACAAAATGATAAAAATACTAATTGAACAAATTTAACAAATTCACCAAATTTACATAAATATCAAATTATTACCAAATATATTATCGAGATGAGTGTACATCGTAAATAGTAAAGAGTTAAACTAATTATTGTTTCTCATTCAAGGTTTTGTAGAAATCACAAACAGCTGGAATGTGTAATTGGATGAGCGTAGCGAGCGAAGCGAAGATTCCATTCTACTACACTGGAGAAAAAAATCCGGAATGTTTTTTTTTTTCTTTTTTTTTTTGTATTTTTGTCTGTTTGTCCACACGATTCCGGCTAAACCGATACTCCGATTGCGATGAAATTTTATGGAGACCTTCGAAATCTCTGAACTTAGAACTGCCACGTTTTTTGAGCGCAATCGGAAAAAATGTTCTCATGAAAATTGCAATTTTATGCTTTTTTTATTTTTCAAAAACATTTCTTCGACTTATAACACCTACATGCTTTATCCGTTTTTAATAATTTTTGCACAGAACCATGATTTTATGAATTAAGATATTCTTATGAAATTTAAGCGCAATTGAAAAAATATTTATCATAAAAATCAATATTTTACGGTTGTTTCTTTTTCAAACAATTCTTTGACTTATAACACCTACATGCTTTATCCGATTGTAATGATTTTTTCGCAGAACCTTAATTTTATGAATTAATATATTCGTGTTTAATTTGAGCGCAATGAGAAATTATTTCTTATAAAAATCGCAATTTTACGATTTTTTTTTAACAATTACGATTAATTAAAAACAAATTTAAAAAAATGAAGTTAATTTTTTATTTAATTTAATTTAATTTAAATTTTTTTTAACTTAATAATGATTTTGCCACAGAACAACAGAAAATTCGCATAACACATGGCAGCTCAATGCACCAATTACGCTCATCCAACAACGCGGCGGGACTTAAGCGTTTTCCTAGTAATAAAAAACAATCTGTGTGGCGGTATGAATTAGTCAACCTTCGCTAGACCGTCGAGCAAACATAGCTATACGTTTTGGCAACATTTATCAGGAATCATATGCTGACGTAGCCTAGGATTTTCTTACCAACTATAACCACACCATATTACTAGTTACATAAACTAGGAAAACGCTTAAGTCCCGCCGCGTTGGTGGATGAGCGTAATTGGTGCATTGAGCTGCCATGTGTTATGCGAATTTTCTGTTGTTCTGTGGAAAAATCATTACTAAGTTGAATTCTTTTTAAATTAAATTAAATTAAAAATTAACTTAAATTTTTGAATTTATTAATCGTTTGCGCTCAAATTTAACACTAATATATAAATTCATAAAATTAAGGTTCTGTGCAAAAATCATTAAAATCGGATAAAGCATGTAGGTGTTATAAGTCAAAGAAATTTTTAAAAAATCGAAAAAAATCGTAAAATTGCGATTTTCATGAGAAATAATTTTCCGATTGCGCTCAAAAACGTGGCAGTTCTAAGTTCAGAGATTTCGAAGGCCTTTATAAAATTTCATCTCAATCGAAGTATCGGTTTAGCCGGAATCGTGCGGACAAACAGACAAAAATACAAAAAAAAAAAAAAAAGAAAAAAAAAAAAAAAAAAACATTCCGGATTTTTTTCTCCAGTGTAGTAGAATGGAATCTTCGCTTCGCTCGCTACGCTCGCTACGCTCATCCAAAAATAGCACCGTCAGAGGTAGTAGCTGTCCTACGTCTATCAAAGGGGCTATCACCCCAAAAAATATTTTTTACATATAATCTGTAACATTATACTAAAATTGCTGTAAAAAATGAAATCTTGTAACTATGTTTTTTACAAGATTTTAAGCCTAAAATTTGTGAAAATTTGTATTTTGGTGAATTTCTTCGTACCAGCGCCCTAATCATATTAGCCAGCACGGGCGGCGGGGGGGGGGGGGGGAAATCGGCTTCAATGTGCTTAATTTTTGTTTCTCACAGATACAAGAACATCGTACCAAATTTAAATGGCCCTTAAGAAAATTGTATCTTGAAACTATGAATAAATATACACACCTTATTTGGTAATCAGAAAATTTTGACTGAACCACTTACCCAAATTTAAAAAACAAACATAGTCGATACACAGAAAAAGTATTCTAGTTACGACAATAATGGTCAATATTATAAAAGCAAAATCCTCCAAAGTCACGGGGAAATAAGATCATCGCACATAGGAGGGAGACTTTTGCCGATTTGATCTAGCTGTTTGGCAATTTTTTCTGGTCAGGGTTTACCCAAAAAAATCTGTTAGACTGTTAATTCATAACAAGTTAACGACAGCCCTCGGACTTCCCTTCACAATTGTCCTAACTCTATTATACACCTATAGTTCACACCTGTGTAGGTGCATGCATTGCACACTGGTCATCAGGTTTCTCACTAAATATTAATTATTCATAGCTATAGTGAGCCTGCATAAATTATATTTTTGAATAGCAGCTGAACATCATTCTGGAGACACCCCGAATCTAAACCAGCCACCGGCAGTCCTAACTCAAAGTAGTTTGGATTATTTGGTTGTATTATTGTAGCTGAATTAATGGTTTATCGGCCGAATGCTAGGATTCTGCTAAAAACTTTTGTTTTTTTCCTTCCTAACTACCCAAACAACCTAATGACCTACCCTAGTTGGATGAGCGTAGCGAGCGAAGCGAAGATTCCATTCTACTACACTGGAGAAAAAAATCCGGAATGTTTTTTTCTTTCTTTTTTTCTGTTTGTATTTTTGTGTGTTTGTCAACACGATTCCGGATAAACCAATACTCCGATTGCGATGAAATTTTATGGAGGCCTTTGAAATCTTTGAACTTAGAACTGCCACGTTTTTGAGCGCAATCGGAAAATTATTTCTCATTAAAATCGCAATTTTACGATTTTTTTCGATTTTTAAAAAAAGTTCTTCAGCTTATAACACCTACATGCTTCATCCTATTTTAATGATTTTTTTCACACAAAAACCTTATTTTATGAATTTTGGTATGCGTGTGAAATTTGAGCGCAATCGAAAAACTCTTTCTCATAAAAATCGAAATTTTACGTTTTTTTAAAAAAAAACAATTACTACACCTACATAACACCTACACGCTTTATCCTATTGTAATGATTTTTTCACAGAACCTTAATTTTACGAATTAATATATTTTCGTGTAAAATTTGTGCCCAATCGAATAATTATTTCTTGAAAATTTCAATATTACGATTTTTTCCTTTTTTAAAATTACGAATAATTAAAAAAAAAAAAATTAAGTTAATTTTATATTTATTTTTTATTTTTTTAAATCTTCAACTTAGTAATTATTTTTTCACAGAACAACAGAAAATCCGCATCACACATGGCAGCTCAATGCACCAATTATGCTCATCCAACAACGCGGCGGGACTTAAGCGTTTTCCTAGTTAGTTACCTGGCAGGCTCGAATCACGTTATCGGCAATCCTGACTGAAAGTATTTCAGAGGTCTTCGTTAATGCAAAAGAAATAATTGATCCACTTAAACACCCCTCGTAGATTTATTTTCAAACACCAGTATAACCTATAGTCAATCTAAAAGGGTGACACTGGGAAAAACTTACGTTAAACTTACAGCGGCAATCCTTAAGAATAAACCATATCCTATAGTGACATTACTAATAAAAAGTTTTTTTTAGTCGGGAAAAAAATTTATTTGATGACGATAGTAAACTGTGTGTATGTGTTTTAACGTCGTCGCGTCGTCCATTGAGTGGCTCACTGACTCGTAATTTTGACGCTGGTGTACAAAATGAATAAAAAAACACAAAAAACTGCTGTAGCGTAAAACTACTAAGTTTTAAAAAAAATGTTTTTTCTACAAAGTTCCGCGTTTGCTCTTTCCCGCGCAAAAAGCATGCATGTGGTTATTCGTCACCGTAGGCATTTCCTCTAGGCTTCGTTCGCAAGACCTCCCGCTAGGAGACAACCTCCACCGCACCGCTAGAAGAAACGACGACAACAACAACAACAACAACAACAACTAGATAAAGGGGACAGTGGGGACAGTGGTATGGACCCTCACGCTAGTATCTTATATCCCACGCATAACAAAAAAACTTGTAAAAAAACAGCCAAACCTTACACAATCAAAAGCAATGAGATCTAAAAGAAATGCCAAGCTTATGTACCCTCCTACATTTTCGCAATCTTATCTTAATACATAAATCTACTTTTCCGTGTGACTGTATAATGCAAAGCGTAGCAAAATTTTATTTGCAACTATTGTTTTAAATGTAAAAGTTTGTGCAAATTCATTTTGTCAAGCTTTGCAAGGATACAGTCACAGGGCAAAGTGAGATTTATGTATTAAGATTGCGAAAATGTAGGAGGGTACATAAGCTTGGCAATTCTTTTGAATATCATTGCTTTTGATTGTGTAAGGTTTGGCTGTTTTTTTACAAGTTTTTTGTTATATGTGGGATCTCATTACTTTTTCAAGTTCCATTACAAAATTATTTGTTAAAATACAATAATTTTATCAAAGTCAATTTAATTGATATGGTATTACCAATTAACAATAGAATTTAAAATATCTAGTGGTCAAAAGACTTGTTTTTTTGTAAACAATGTAGGTGATTATTGTCAAGTAACTATAGTTACTTGTTGATTATATTCTTGTAAAAGGCTTATATTGAAACCTTTATTTGGAACCTTCCAGCAAACTTTTTCAACTTTTTCTTTCAAAAGACCCTATATCACTATTACCTTAATGTCCATGTAAAATATGAACGTTGTAGCCCCACCCGTTTGGTCAGAATCGCGGGCCGATTGAAACTGACGAATTAGACCGTAGTAACAGAAGCAGCAGTAATAGTAGCTAACATCCTTAAAGTGATTTTGAGCATATTTGAAGCCATTTTTTCACCAAGAAGGAATGCTCGCACCCATGCATGTGTGTGGCATGTGTTGTCTTCAAGTTCACATCACGTTTCAAGACGGCTGGGTAACACCTCGAAATCACCCCAACTCTGCTTGCTGTATAAGGTGCTTGAGTGTGTAGCGCACCGCGGCTTGGCTGCGGCGCCCTATAACGGGCACCTAGATTTAATTTCGGAAGTCATACTCTTCCTAGCGGGGTTTTGCTCAACTATAGCGATGCTAAAGCCGAGCTAGAAAACGTCTGTAATATCACATTGATCGCCGAGTCACGACGGAGAAAGTTGTTCATTTACACGCTAGAGAGCGGATACATTCGCGTTCGTTATCGGGGTTGTTTTCGGCATGTGACAAGAGCAGCGCTCTAGTGGCGGGACTGTTAACTCAACCGTTTTCTCGTTCGAATCCCGGTGACTGGTAGTGATTTCGTATCGTTATCACTTTGTTCCAATAATACTCACACTCACACTCACACTCGCACTCACACTCACACTCACACTCACACTCACACTCACACTCACACTCACACTCACATCACACTCACACTCACACTCACACTCACACTCACACTCACACTCACACTCACACTCACACTCACACTCACACTCACACTCACACTCACACTCACACTCACACTCTTTATTTATTTTTGCCTCACACCCGGCACGAAATAATAATAATAATGACGACGACGATGATAATAATGTTAAATTCAATCAAGGCTCCTCGCTACAATTAATACACAGTACAATAAACCACCTGACCCCTCATCCCACTTCCTACTCAATACAGCACTCCTTCTGCCGCATGCATGTAGGTCTATGCATGAAAGTGCTTTCAAAGCTACAGAACGTGTTAAGAAATTGCGTCAACTCCAAGCAGTATTCCTAGCATTTTTTATTCGAGCCACCCTGTTTTAAAAGATTATCCCTTGCAAGCCCTGAGGACACGACAACTTCGCCTCCGTGTCAAATTGCTCGTTCATTGTGTCGGTGACAGTTGCAGTTCGCTGACATTGTGCAAAGCTACAGGGTGCAATGAAAGCAACAAATATCGACGAATGCATTTGCGAATGTTTTATGGTTGCTGTTGTATTTTCAATCCAGGGAATTGTTTCAAGTATTTTTGGTTTTGCAGATTTCAGGGTTTTGACACTTTTGAGGGATTAGGGAACTTATCCATAATTTCATACTTGTGCATAGCATTGATTTAATCCCGAGTTGCTGTAATAAAGAAATAAGTGGTTGGCTAAATAAATACAAATATGTTTGCAATATAATTTTAGAAACTGTTATAATATTACATAATATACCCTTTGAAAAATGCGACATTTCTGAAATTCGTGCCGGGTGTAATTTGGTGTAAGTGGTGTCAATAGAATATCCGTAGAATAGTTTAACTTAAACCTGACTACAAAGATCAACTTCCATATACATGTAATGACGTCTTAATTATTTAACATAACTCAATTTCAACTTATTTGTGTCTTCGGCATCTAGTTTTACAAACAAAGCTGTAATAATAATATATGTCCGATTAATTACACTTAATTTCATTAGTGTATTGATATTTTGAAAATCCTTTAATAATCCTTTGTTGTATGTGTAAAGAATGTAAAGCCGAAAAAAATATAACATATGGACACAATTTTTTTTTTAACTAGAAAGCTTCGCAAACGCTTTTTCAGGCGCGTTGTTGGATGAGCGTAATTGTTCAAAAACGAAAAAAGCGTAAAATTGCAATTTTCATAAGAAATAATTATTCGATTACGCTAAAATTTCTCGCGAATATATTAATTCATAAAATTAAGGTTCTGTGAAAAATCATTACATTCGGATATATCATGTAGGTGTTATAAGTCGAAGAGATTTTTAAAAAATCGAAAAAAATCGTAAAATTGCGATTTTCATAAGAAATTCAAAAACGCTAGTTCAGAGATTTCGAAGGTCTCCAGAAAATTTCATCGCAATTGGAGTATCGGTTTAGCCGGAATCGTGCTAACAGACAGACAAAAATAAAGAAAGAAAGAAAGAAAGAAAGAAAGAAAGAAAGAAAGAAAGTAAGAAAGAAAGAAAGAAAGAAAGAAAGAAAGAAAGAAAGAAAAAAAAAACATTCCGGATTTTTTTCTCCAGTGTAGTGAAATGGAATCTTCGCTTCGCTCGCTACGCTCATCCAATTACATGTTTATTACTAGAAAAACGCTTAAGTCCCGCCGCGTTGTTGGATGAGCGTAATTGGTGCATTGAGCTGCCATGTGTTATGCTGATTTTCTGTTGTTCTGTGAAAAAATCATTACTAAGTTGAAAAATTTTTTAAATTAAATTAAATAAAATAAAAAATTAACTTAATTTTTAATTTTTTTAATAAATCAAAATTTAAAAAAAGGAAAAAATCGTAAAATTGAAATTAATTATTAGATTGCGCACAAATTTTACACGAATATATTAATCCAAAAAATTAAGGTTCTGTGAAAAAATCATTACAATAGGATAAAGCATGTAGGTGTTACAAGTCGAAGAATTGTTTTAAACTAGGAAAACGCTTAAGTCCCGCCGCGTTGTTGGATGAGCGTAATTGGTGTATTGAGCTGCCATGTGTTATGCGGATTTTCTGTTGTTCGGTGAAAAAATCATTACTAGTTGAAGATTTTTTTTTAATTAAATTAAATTAAATAAAAAAATAACTTAATTTTTTTAATTAATCGTAATTTTTAACAAAGAAAAAAATCGTAAAATTGCAATTATTTTCATAAGAAATAAATATTCGATTGCGCTCAAATTTAACACGAATATATTAATTCATGAAATTAAGGTTCTGTGAAAAAATAATTACAATAGGATAAAGCATGAAGGTGTAATAAGTCAAAGAATTGTTTTAAAAAAGAAAAAACCCGTAAAATTTCGATTTTCATGAGAAATAATTTTTCGATTACGCTCAAATTTCGCACGAATATTTTAATTCATGAAATTAAGGTTCTGTGAAAAAATCATTACAATCGGTTAAAGCATGTAGGTGTTATAAGTCGAAGAAAGTTTTTAAAAATCGAAAAAAATCGTAAAATTGCGTTTTTTATGAGAAAAAATTTCCCGATTGCGCTCAAAAACGTGGCAGTTCTAAGTTCAGAGATTTCGAAGGCCTCCATGAAATTTCATCGCAATCGGAGTATCGGTTTTGCCGAAATCGTGCTAACAAACAGACAAAAATACAGAAAGAAAGAAAAAAAAACATTCCGGATTTTTTTCTCCAGTGTAGTGAAATGGAATCTTCGCTTCGCTCGCTACGCTCATCCAATTAAATAAAAAATAAACTTAAATTTTTAATTTTTTTAATTAATCGTAATTTAAAAAAGAAAAAAATCGTAAAATTGCGATTTTCATAAGAAATAATTATTTGATTGCGCTTAAATTTCACACGAATATATTAATTCATAAAATTAAGGTTCTGTGAAAAAATCATTACAATCGGATAAAGCATGTAGGTGTTATAAGTAGAAGAAATTTTTCAAAAATCGAAAAAAAAAAATAGGCAAATTGCGATTTTAATGAGAAATAATTTTTAGTTTGCGCTAAAAAACGTGGCAGTTCTAAGTTCAGAGATTTCGAAGGCCTCCTTAAAACTTCATCGCAATTGGAGTATCGGTTTAGCCGGAATCGTGCGGACAAACACACAAAAACAATAATAATAATAAAAAAAAATCCGGATTTTTTTCTCCTGGGTAGGTGAAATGGAATCTTCGCTTCGCTCGCTACGCTCATCCAAAAAGAAAAAAATGTAAAATTTCGATTTTCATGAGAAATAGTTTTTTGATTGCGCTCAAATTTCACACGAATACCTAAATTCATAAAATTAAGGTTCTGTGAAAAAATCATTAAAATTGGATAAAGCATGTTGGTGTTATAAACTGAAGAAATTTTTTAAAAATTGTAAAAAAATCGTAAAATTACGATTTAAATGAGAAATAATTTTTCGATTGCGCTCAAAAACGTGGCAGCTCTTGGTTCAGAGATTTTGAAGGCCTCCATAAAATTTCATCGCAATTGAAGTATTGGTTTAGCCGGAATCGTGCTAACAGACACACAATAATACAGAAAAAAAAGAAAGAAAAAAAACATTCCGGATTTTTTTCTCCAGTGTAGTGAAATGGAATCTTCGCTTCGCTCGCTACGCTCATCCAATTATACCCCGGCTGGCTGGACTTTTTTAATTTCTTAATTGTATTTAATTTTTAGTTTATTATTATCACATTATCTGGTAGTATCTAAATATTTTTATTTGAATAGTATTAGTAGCACAGTAAATATTGCTCTCTCAATTGTTTTAATATAATATTTGCTTATATTATTCAAATAGGAATATAATTACAATAGTTATGTGAAATATCACTACGATACACATATTTCCATTTTTCTACTAACATAGTCCTATTATACCACATTTATTATTACACAAATATCTTTGAGTAAACTGTAAAATTGTAAAAGTGATTATTTTTGTTAAGCAAAAAAAACTTAACGTTTATTAAGTCGTAAACTCTATAGAGAAACCCACCGTCAAGATTTGTGTCGAGACTATATACAATAATACTCTAAAAAGGTAACTCATACATTAAAAACGTGGCGAATATTGTGTACATTGAGACCATACCTTACATATAGCAAAAGGCAATTGATGACATTAAGTCCTACAAAACAGCCGTTTAATTTATGACTTTGATTAAAAAACATCTCGAATTAGCATTTAGTTATCTAAATGGTAATGCATGCATATTAAATAATGTTTTGGTTAGTTAACAATTTGCCACTGAATTACTGCGTATTTCAATCAAAATTGAATCAATTCAATGCGCTGGCTCTGGTTGTGTGAATAGAGTATTTACAGGCGAGTAGATAGCGTGTTAATTCAGCTTGGGGGTCGTGATTGCCAGTGCCTGCAGGGGGCATATTGTGATACACAATGATAGAACGCCGATGAAATGAGTGTCACATCACACCCTCGTCGGTGGCCATGGCTTATCAAGCACGCTCGGTGCAAATCATAACTCAATGGAATGCTACCACATTGTGTTGCGTTACCTGAATTATTTAGAGTCAACACGTATTGTACTAATTAATTAATTTAGTTTTACCTGACCATTGAGCAGGAACGCTATGCAGGACACGTGTGACCCTCTAGCCTGATACAAGTGATCAGAGTTACAAATTCAAATTCTTATCGTAAAAACACATCAAAATATACACCAAGAGACTCTCATAACAATAGTATACCAACAATTCGTAACATATTAATTTCTTAAAAGTGGTGTGAGCTTTCAGTGTCCGTATTTTGATTTTTGAACGAGGTCGTTATCTGTCGTACAAGGGATGTTGGATGCAGTATCGGTTATTTTATAAATAATGTTGTATAAATAATTTTTGTGTGGAAAGCCTGCATGCCCATGGCGCAATTCATGCCTCTAATGTTGCGGATAGGAGAATATTGAAGGGATGTCCGAGGGCTGTTTAAGAGGACTCAATCCCTTGCATTCCCATTACCGACTGAGGAAAACATCGGAAAAACTTCA
The DNA here is from genome assembly GCA_024449915.1 of Sweltsa coloradensis. Classification (NCBI taxonomy): domain Eukaryota; kingdom Metazoa; phylum Arthropoda; class Insecta; order Plecoptera; family Chloroperlidae; genus Sweltsa; species Sweltsa coloradensis. The sequence goes on from JAMZAV010000080.1 coordinate 1,626,060, forward strand.
GTCAGGATTGCGGGTCTCAGTGGGTTTGAACCGGGATCTTCCGAGTCACAGTCGAGCGGATCAACGCTCGAGCCAACGCTGTCATTTTAAAGATGTAACGAACGATTATTTTGAATGAAAAGCTGCATGAATAAATGCTACTTAGTGGCTGGGCCGAAATCGTAACAAATAATGAATTACTATTTGTCGTGGTATTCAGACAATTTTTTAAAGTTATATTCTTTAAACGAATTAAAACTAATAGTCATACACAAAGTTGTGTTGAAGTATCGAAAATTGAAATGTAGTAGATTTAGCAAAAAACATCTCAACTTATGAGACGACGTTACGCAATACAAATCAACAATTTACTCAATTTACCTTCATATAGTACAAATTTTGTGAAATCGGCCTAAAGTATAAGTATGCTAACGTTTCAAATTTCATTTAGAAAAATATTTGATCTTACAAATCCGTAATATGTAATATATTTAATACAAGTTAGTTTCAACAGAAAGTGTGATTATTTCTCAATTGCTGTTTCTGATTTTTGGATAATTTTTTTTTCTTTTAATTTTAATTTTTGAAGTTTTTATTTTATTTTCTGTCTTTTCTTCTTTTCCATTAATCGTCGTTTTTCATTTTCATTTGATAAAAAGTTTTCTTGTTCATTTATTTTTATTAAGTTTATTAAATTTTATCGAATTCATATTTTGTAATGTACAAATTAAATATTATAATATTATCATAAATAATGTTTTTTTATAAGTTGGCGTAATGTTCTTTTTTGAAATTTGTACCATTACTGTTTTTTTCTGTGTGCATATGTAATCTAAGTTTTATTTAGTGTCCTCCTTTTCAAATCAGTGTTTTAACTGAATAGAATAGACGTTAAATAAGTATAAATAAATTGCAAAGTAAATGAAATGTAAAAAAGCACGCAAACTCATAACATTGCACTTAGTATGTACAAGCTTAAAATGTCTCTTTTCTTACACACCCTATAGGGAGGATTACATGAATGAAGCGAGGCATTGCGTGTGAATGGTAGAGACATTTGTTACGTTTTGGTGGGTAGGCGGGCCCGTAGGCTCAACTAACGTTACCCGAGTTTCAAATTATATAAAATTGATGTACAAGATAATACAATCAAACGGACACGTGGTATTTTGAAGGTATATAATTTAATACTTCTTTACTTCTTTTCTCTATTGAATGCAACACCCTTGCTAAATACAGTTGCAAGAACTGTGACGCCCAACTGGTGAGTCAGGACAGGGACTGCTACACTCGGGTTCTGCTACCCTGGCCCAGGACACAACTCGTATCTCACTTGTAATCTGATGCGTGGTCGGTGGTTGGCCACCTTGTTGCAAACATAGTACAATCTTGAGTTTCTCATGTGGTTTTTCATAATACCACACTTAATTTACAGTAAATTAGTTGTAAAATACACAGGTTCAAAATTCTTTACTTAGAACTGAAAGGTAAATTTACAAGTGAAATTAGATTCAGATTTAGATGAAAAACTATTCATGAACGTAACTGTAAAAATCTTTAAAACTGAGTTGCATGAACTCGTCTTATTAGGTTTTGTTTAATTAGCACGAAAAATAGTTTTGTATACACTAGGTAAGAATTGATTTTTAAAATCAATTTTGTACGGTAAATGAAAATTAATTTTTAAAATAAGCTACTAAGTAGTTAAAGTACTGGTACTTCTAAGTATAGTTAACTTATTTTTACTAAAACTAAGATTTCGACTTATCACCATGTTTTGTTAATATAACATAGATTCCTCTGGTGTTTAAATATATTTCCTAACTTTTCAATCGATATTAAAAACAAATTAAAAATTTTGTAGGACATATCCTTTTAAAAAGGCACTAACGATCCTTAAGGGGTAAACACACACTAAACAAAAAATATATTTCATACCGGTTGATTAGTTAAGAATTTACCGAAAAAATAAAAAAGTTTACCATGAACCGGGAAATGATTGGCAACGTGCATAGTCATTTTCGAGCTAGATCCCATGAGCAAAAATCTAGCATAAGAAATTACTTTGGGACATTATTTATGTGCCGTGACCTTGGAGGATTCTGGTCAGAAAAAATACTGACTATTTTGACGTGTTCGCCTTTTTTCTGAACCTAAAATAGTTCTAATCTTTTTTAATTTAGGCATGTGGTTCAGTCAAAATGTGCAAATTAACTAGAAGTAGCATAATTTTGGGACGCATTTTTTTGTGTGTTGGAGTGTATAAAACATATTTTTAAATTGCTATTTTAGAATGGTACTATCTTGGAAACCCAAAGGTACTATACTCATGTATATCTATGTGGTTTACAAACTTGATTTGCAACTACACTTTTTCGTCTCTCGACTAAGTGTACAAGGAATACGTTTATCAAAAAGTAAGAAAGAAAAAAATATTTCAATGTGATGTATTTTTGTAATTTCTTATGTTGTGGCCATCAAATGTTATGTTACTATAACGTCACTTTAAACTTTAGTGTATCAGCAAGCAGATATCCTTGTTGGTGGAGGTGCCGGGTCGGGTTGAAGGATTCCCGCTTTAGAAGGGGTTATCCCCGTTACTTTAAATTCTTATGTATTTTTAACGCATGTCATGTTCGGATTTTAAAGTAGGATGTGACACACGTAGGCCTACAGACGGACGGAGAAAGAAAAGGACAGAAACATGATTCATATAAAGAGGCTTTGTGACCCAATATTAAAAAAAAATCGTTTGTTTTCTAAAGATTTGATACGTTTTATAGTGAAACATAGTCTTGCAGTCAACAATTAATGATAGAAAAATTAAAGAATTAATGGAATCATTAAACACTTATACAAACAAACAAACACAATTTTCTGGTTGATAGTCTGAAGTACAAACACAGAAGCTATAAGATCCTATCGCAATTCTGACATTTCCCTTAGAAATTCATTATTTGTGCAACTAATGAAGATCTCTTTGAACATTTATGAATATTAACATTTTAGTTGTTTTTAACATCGTATAGTTTGTTACTCCATTTTTATTTATTTGATTAATAAGCCCAATCATATTTCTATGATATAGATAGTTATTTTACTTGGGATTGCAGACATATGTTACAGACAATTACATTGAATTGTGTAATCCTATTTTGTAGCACACATGAGATCAAGCAACATGAAATTCAAAATATAGATCCACCTAATAACGTATAAAAATTATTTTATGAAATTGAAGTAAGTATATTAATTTTGAATTGATTCATGGAATTCAAAATTTAATTATGAAGTTAAGAAAAAGTACACTCAAATTAAGATTGGCTATATTGAAATTAGATTATACAAAATTTTAATCTTCAAAGTACTCGTCTATAAAGAATAATAGGCTGTAATATGATATTATTAGTATTGATTCGTTCCACTGACACAATGTCTTTACTAAATTGAATATAATTAAATGCAATACACAAAAAACCGTTTTTTAATATTTTATTAATACTTACTCTCGGCATACTAAATCTTGTATATAAACAAGACTACAAAACATGTTGGCTTATGATGCGTCCAAAATCTTTGAGTGCCATAACAAAACCCTGTTTAACAAATCATCAGTATTTTGTAACATAAAATCACGAGTGTATGGACAAATATTGGTATAATCCTTATATTCGCTCTCGATAAGGCATGTTTTATTACTGTTGTATAACGATATTCGATTACAATCGGGCCCCCACTGTGTGTGTTTGTCACATTTTCTTGCCAAATAAAAGGCAGTGAAAATGCTTAACAAGATCCATTTAATACAGATTCAATGTGGGTATTAAACATGATGAAACACTTTTGTGTCATTCAAACGTCTCACTTTTCGGTGTTAGCTTTCAAGTCTTCAAGTGAGTTGCAAAAGTGTCACCGATGTTGTAGGCCTATTATGTATTGCAAATGCCTGTCCTGTACCCTCACACAAGATCTCGAAAGATCTCGCGTTTCAAGAGGGGAATAACCTACAAGAGGGGAGGGAGAGGTCAGTCGATTGACCCAACAAATAATGTCTAAGCTGCTTATTATTGTGTTATCAACAGGAAAGGAAATTTAAAAGTACAATAGTTTTGAACTGATTATCTACAATATAAATAAATGTTTGTATTCCAATTTTCCCCTCAAACGCACAGAATTGATTACATATTTATTTATTTTACTGCTCTCATATTCAGTTATAAATTGATTTAAACAAAGTACATTCAAATCCACTTATTTCCATCTCCCTCATTCATATAATATTCTTATGGTTTCATAATAAGGAATAATAATCATAGGCAATAAAAACAGAGTTATTTTGTTTTAGGCAGTCAACTTCCATATTTGTTCACTTTTACATTTTACTTCGTTGTGTTTGGGCCCCAAATATTCTCCACGTTATAGTTCTTTCGAGATGAAATAGTGACGTTTATACTGTGCCTATATTAATCACATTTTACCTAAAAACGAATAAGTTTGTTTCTGGTTCATGGCTGAATTACAATACAACGAAAAGTCAGACAAGAATTGTTGATCAATATCCGTAACTTACGTATATTAGTGTGTTCTTAATAATATGTTTGCGTTTCCACTTTCCAATTAAAATATTGTATAATACATTTCTCACATAACGACACATCGAATTCCCTTTCGCTATTGCGTAAAAAAAAATCCGTCTTCGATCGTCGTCGTTTCGACTTCCCGAACTCTTTGAGTTGCCTGTCTGCAGACTTTAATAAAGTGTTGAGTGGCGCTTGCTGTGAATAGGCGGGCATTCCTCGCAACAACAGACAAAAACTGCTCTTTCTTTGTGCGGTGAATGAACAGAATGAACAGCTCCGAATTTCAAAGTCAATTTCTAACCATCAGTCGTCACATTCGAATGCTAAGCACGCCTAAGCTAGGTTGCCTTCATTTCACTGCAGTCGCGCATTGCTAAGCGATACCGCCTTCTATATTATTAAGTAGCGTAGACCACCGATCGACGTGTTCGAAATCGCAACCGAAAATCAAGGGTGGAAACTGCTAGCCTCGGTTCAAACAATCGCCACGTGATAAAAAGAAGTATAGTACTGAGGCAGTGTTGATATTTAATTTCGCTCACTTCTATCTGAAATATCAGAGGGCAGTGAAAAGTATAGCAAATGAGTAACGAGTAGCGTTTCGGTGATGGTCTTCACACCTGCGAAATGTAGACAAGCTAGAGAAAGACTGTGACAACCGATGAAAATCTCTTTTCATTACCTGTTTAGTTCATATTTAATGTAAATTTTTACCAGAGCTGTTTTTATAATTTAACCATTTTGAAAAATTGGATTAGTTAACTAAGATGCATTGGCGGTTTACTAAATAGCCAACTGTTTGGTAGATAAACATACATACACATACATACATACATAACATTATACATTACTAGGAAAACGCTAAAGTCCCGCCGCGTTGATGGATGAGCTTTTTAAAGTTTTTAGTTTGCGTGGGATATCTTTACTTTTGCAAGTGCTTTGTTTTGTTGCCTACGCATTGTTGGTGATTGTTGTCAAGTTTCTATTGTTTCTTGTCAATTGGTATTATTTATCGTAAAAAACTTACATTAAAAGCTTTATTTCTATGGATTCTGGCTAACTTTTTCAACTTTTTCTTTCAAAAGGTACTACATAACCATAACCTTAATGTCCATGTATAATATGAACGTTGTAGCACCACCCGTTTGGTCAGAATTGGCCCAAATGGCACGAAAATATCACACACAAAATAAAAAAACTTATATTAAAAGCTTTATTTCTATAGATTCTGGCTAACTTTTTCAACTTTTTCTTTCAGAAAGCAATACATTATCATTACCTTACTGTCTATGTGAAATATGAACGTTGTAGCCCCACCCGTTTGGTCAAAATCGGCCCAAATGTCACGAAAATATCGCACTAAAAATCGAAAAAAATCGTAAAAGTACGATATTCATAAGAAATATTTCTTCGATTGTACCCAAAAATGTAGCAAGTCTAAGTTCAGAGAAAACGAAGGTCGTGTCAAATTTTCATCAAGATCGCATATGCCGTTTGCCCGGTAGAGAGCGAACAAACAGACGGAAAAACAAACAAAAAAAAAACAAAACAAAACAAAACAAAAAAACACCCGAGCTAAATTTTTTGGGGGGTCGGTGAAATTGAAGTCTTCGCTTCGCTCATCCAATTATATAATTTCACATCATATTATATTATTTTTTATAGTGTCATAGTAGCATCCTTTAAAACCAAGGTTAAACATATTATGAAACCACATTATACATAACTCAATAATTCACACGTGTTATGAATTTTATTTACATTTTAAAATAACCACTGGTGTATTCGTGCACACCCTGCAGTGCAAGCCTTAGCGAAGTGTTATTTTCTTCAGTTATAGTTTTTTCAAGTTTTTATTTTCACTTCTTCAGTTTATAGTTTTCTTCAAGTTCCATTCTCACTTACATTGTCTGCTTTAACAAATTAGCAATGTCCACGTTTATATTATAAAATACTGTCTGCGGATAAAACGAACAAAATTTACGAAGTATGGGGTTACTTTTAAATCTTCATCTTTATTTAATGCAATAGTGCCATTGCCTAAAATAATCATTGAACACTTCCATTCAACAAAAAGGAATGTTCCTCCTCTATTCAATGCTCAAAGTCTATGCGACACGGCGTCGAAATCATTCCGCACCATCCCTTCATTCTCCTACTACCACTGAATTGAAGAGTGGATTCCCCATTCTTCGATACAAGACACGTAGAACTCGATTAGATTACATCTTATTTAGCTTATGTCTTCTTGATTTTCCTCCTATTGAACCCACAGATCGCTATGTTTAATTGCACATACCTATCGCAGTGGTAGCGCGTAATTCTCAATATTAAGGACGTGTTTGAATTGTGTTGTTACGACGCATTCCGTTGACGAACAAGCGGCTCTCAAGACGAAGCAGCTTCGTAACAGCTGCATTCAACCCTTCCCTGTAAGCTAATACATTCTCCGAACAACTTCTCTGATGGTCTCGGGAGATATTTTACATGTTTATGCATGTGTTATACCGATCCACTTGTTCAGAGTGTCAACGTCTAGGTATAAAGGGGGTTGACCCCACAATATGTTTCACCACATATTTTATCAAAATACCTTTATTAAATCACCATGAAAATGAATTTGCCTTCAAACTGTAATTTTTCAAGAACTGTTTAACTTTTGATTATGCAAATTTGAAAATTGTCGTTTTGGTAAATTTCAGAAATCGGCTTTTACCTATTCAATTTTGTAATCACATAGATAAAATAACGTATTATGAAACAGCTAAACTGACCCTTTAAAAAATCTGTTTTGAAACTTTTCAAAACTAAATACACTATTAAACATGCGTCCAGAAATTACACTTCTTCTGTTTTCGTCTAAACGTGATTAAATTACAGTATTACTTCGTAGTATAACTTGCTAGAGAAAAAATAGACGAGTACATCAATAATGAGCCTGTATTTTTTCTGGAAGGAACTCTCCAAGGTCACAGTGTATGAGGAACATCGCAATGTTTTTCTTAGCGGAGATTTTTGCGGTGAGACCTAGTTCGGAAATAATCAAGTTTGAATTTGTTTTGGTGACCTCTTTCTTTTTGCTTGGTACATTCATAACTAAATTGGCCTGTTTGACGTAATATGTTGGAAGTTAAGCGGGTGAATACCACCTTAAGAGTTTATTCCGCCGTAGTATAATAACCCCTCTCTCGATGCAAATTTTGAATTTCACTTTTTTTTCTTTCAATTTTTGCACAATTTTTTCCCTGAATGTTCGCTCTCTTCTCGTCTGAACTAGATCTAACTAGAAACAAATCTAATTCAAAACCTTTCAAATTGCAAAAGAAATAATTGCTAAACGTTTTCCATTCAAATATACATATTTAAACAACCAGGCCACATCACTAACGCTTCTCATAGTCGCTTTTGTTATTAATTGTCTCCAATAAAATTTCATTAATCTAGTACCGAGGTACAAACAGACCAAAAAATTACAAAATCAAAAATATTAGTAGAAGTGCGATTTTCATTAGAAATATTTCTCCGATTGCTCTAAAATTCATAATATACATTCCAAGTGAAAGGTTTCGAAAATTCAATAAAAATGTAATTACGTTTGGAGTAGCCGTTAGTCATGTAAAAAGCAAAAATTCAGACAAAACATTGTACAATAAATAGAAAATTGTTAAAGTGTGATTTTAATAAGAAATATTTCTTTAAATAAATAATAATTTTAAAAAATCGTATGTAGAGTTCTAATAAGTTAGGGAGATTTCAAAGGTCCCCTGAAAGTTTCATCAAGATCGGAGTGGGATTTTTTCAGGCTACGAATTAAAGCATTAATTTGATTTTCTTTTGTATTTGTATATCTGACAACGTTTTCTAAACCATGACTCCAACACTCCCAACAACATTTGGCGCATCCGCTTCACTTAACATTCACACTAGTTTCTCATTTTGTTCCCGGCTTCCAGGTTTACACCGCAATTATTATTACTTGTCGATTTCTTTTCAATTCTCAAGTATCAGGCAGGCGATCATTTATTGGATGAACAAATATGAATGTGTAAATTATTGAAGCAATTAAAGTGAGCCGAAAATCTCTTGAGCTGTTGCTGAAAGTTTTACACCAGAGCAACATCTATTTAACGACGTCGTTAATTTCCCGATCGACGCAATAGAATACACACGTGTCTCCGTGGGCGTGTCCTATCGTTAATTATCACTCAGCTTGTATATTTCATGAAAATGGGCGTCACGACTTTTGTTTTATGCGGGGAGTCGTTAGCGCAAGTTTCTTTTTATCACAATGGCACGGCGTACACATTTACTTCTAATTCGACTGGAAAGGAACAAAGAGATTTTAAAACGAGAGGAAACGGGAAAGTACTACATTACGCTTATACAATTGGTTCCGCGACTTTTTAACCACACGCTGAGTTTTAGAAAAGGCAGCTGTGTGTTTTTGTAGACAAAACCAATCTTGTGCTTGAAGTGCAAAGACTGAAGGGCCCCCCCCCCCCTCCTACAACCCCCCCCCCCCAACAACTCCGCCACTTCCGTTCTTCCCACCCCCGACATCGTTTATACAACACGATCCCCTCCATTGCGCACGTAAATGTTTGTGTGTATAGTGTAATCGTATAGAAAGGAGTCTACATTAATTAATTGATGTTTTTGCCGCACCGCTATATTATAATAAAAAGGTTTGACGAATCATATTTTATCAACGATGCGAACTGATTAGGAAGCACTCACCGCATCGTTGCCAGTGAGAGGACTCAACAACTGTACAGCACTGACACTGACACAAGGTTCAACCTTGTCGGTCATTGAAACTTGGAAGACATTTTGTTTACATACGTTCATGTCACATGTATAGATGGTTCATAGCTATATTTTAGGTGAACGTCACTGCATCACAGCTCAGTGATCTGTAGTTTTCAAAATAGTTGCGTCCCAGCTTTGATTGTTGCTGTCATTGTTGTTGTTTTACTTGTCGTTATTTTCCTTATTTAAAAAGAATCTTCAAAAGAACAGGTAAATATTATTCTAAGTTAATTGAACTTTTACACTGCTGTGTTATTTTCTTGTTATTGTGTGAATTTTGGGCAATTATTAGTTCACACTCGGAGCTTTCAGATATGGCTTAAGTTATATGCAGTAAAATAATCATTACATAAATATTCTCAGTGACAAAACCTTCTATTTTACCATTAATTTTTATAATAGTAGGTTGTTTTTTTTTTCGTTTCTTGATGAAGACATATATTAGTTTTCACCTAATAGAAGATTGCAAGCATTCACATTTGATAACTCCTAAACTTATATTATAAATGCTATTTATTTTTTTATTTATTAACATTATCCTATGATTTAAAAAGGAGGATCAGACCAGTGGTAAAGGGAAAAGCAGGCAAAACTTAAGAAAAGCGGATACCATTTATTTATAAAGAAACATACAAGAACTGGAATTTGAGTGGTTTTGCAACAATACAAATTTAATAATTTTAAGTGTATTGTAAATTGTTATAATAATTGATGATCTATCTATAACATGACAGTGGAATCTTGGCACATGACAAGGTTGAAGTGACACTAACTTTACAAAAACAATTGTCTGGATCATGTGTATTTGATATATTTCATAGCTCACTTAGTAGAACAGCAGCAGTATTTGAAGCCGAATAATCCGGGGGGGGGGGGGGGGTAACGTTATGTAACATGTTGTTAATTCCACGCACTTGCATTTAAACAACAAATTTGCTACCTTTTTTGTGTAACCGTGTTGTTTTCAAATTCATATCATTGTGCATTGTTCACGATCATTTGGGTGGGGAAACCGAGATGGTGTAATTTTGCGTTTTTAAGCGTATTATATGTACAGTATGTATACAGATACCTGAAAACTATGGCTGGGCAAAGATTTCGATATTTTCATACCATATATATATATACCATATATCGGGAAATATTTTTAATATAAATATTTGGTTGGAATCAATGTCAAAATATCGAAAATAAGTTTTTTTTTAACTAAAAAACTAGAACGAGGATAGGAATATTGATGAAAATAAATGTGCAAGCCCTCAATGCTGAAAATGCCCAAGAAAATATGGAATTCGGGTATAGCCGAGCCTATATAGTACATTCGTCCCGAACTTTACAGCAAATGGTGGAGGTGCCGGGTCCTTCAACGGAATGTGAGAACGAAAACATTGGTTATCATTTTTTTATTTTTTAGACACATAATAATAGTAGGTATACTTTGATACAATTTAACTTTTTTGAAAACTTCTATAATTGAATGAATGATTGATAATTGAATGATATGTCATAGCCCCAGCTTTACTGAAAACACCTCAAGGGGTTTATTTGGCAATCGATTGTCGATCGCGGTACGATGACTTTGAAGGTCCAAACCAAGGCGTTTCCTCGTGTGATGTTAAGCATCCCTCAATGTATTCATTTCACATAGTTTGTGTTCGACGGGAAGATATTTACTTGCCACGGGTGATCATATTAATTAATTAAAATTAATAACCCACAACCCTATATATTTTCTCAGGATAAAGATATGCAGTTTGCAAACGTAATTTTATTTGAATGCTTAGAACATAAAACAATCCATTTGGAAGGTAAAGAAGAAGAAAAATTAAATGAATGGTGGATCAAAGAGGATTTATAAAGTTGTTTAGAATGGTTAAAGGTCATGTTTGATGTTTATGAAACGTTCTTTTAATCATTTCAGTATCCATCTGAGCTAACAGAATATAACAAAGTAGACACGGTGCATTTTCTTGAATGGAGACCTTGTTCACTTGGCTTGCTCGCGATACACTTTGAGGCGAAGCAAACCACGTAAAGTTGGTATTAAATCTGTGCGTGTGTGTGTGTGTCTGTTGTCAATGCCTCTCGCTCAAGTGAAAACAATCCCCGCGAGATCGCTCCACCTTTGATCGCAAAGTGCGGGCGGGGAAATAATTTGCCTCAAGTTACAGAACATTTCACGGTCGGCTGGTTCTTCCATTCAGACGAAACTGGGTGTGAAATCGAAACTCTAGTCGCAGGCAGAAACATTTAATGATGTTGCCAATCTTGGAGTGAGCTCCACCGACCCGTGATGCCACTGCTAACAGAAACACAGGCGAAGTTGGCGGCCTGCAGCCACGTTCAGCGCATTACATGCCTGGTGGACCCCGTCTGGTTGGGGGGTGGGGGTGGGGTCCCGCTCGCTCGCTCTCCTGATCATTCTTCGCAACTTATCGTACCAAAAGATGGCATCACAAAGAAGTGAACTCGTCGCTGCCGGAAATTATATTATATCATGCGCCCACCATGCCACGCACTATACAGAGTGGAGACCTCTTGTCCCTGAAAAGGTTCACGACTCACGATATTGAAATAAATGTAGAGATTTAACTGTGGAAGAAACTTTCTTCGAAATGTAAAAAATGGTGGTCACGTAAGTCAAGAGCCAGTTGTTAGTTTGGAACATGTTCACATGGGAAAATGATTTGGCAAAGAAAGAATAAACTGTTGTTACACAGGATATCAATAGTCCATTCAATAAAACACTGTTGTTTAACAATCGTAATAATACAAAATCGAATATATAAATACATTATATGCAAAAACATTATTTGAAAATAAATACGCCTGCAGTATAAATAATATGTGTCATTTTTGTGTATTGGATTTTAGCTCGAAATAGTTTGGAATGGTTTTGCCCAATATTATGTTTTTATAGTAAATTCATTACTTTTGCTACAAACTATTAATGCATGAAGAGGCAAAAGCATGAATTCAACGATGAGCATCATATCTTACATAGTTTAAATATGGGGACAAAACGCTTTGAACACTTTTTACGCGTTTTTGGTTCATTGACATTTTTATTAATATTGTCCAGTGTTTGGTTTTATACGCCACTTACGTTGACCATTGAGGCCCATTCCTTGTAGGGATGGGAAAAAGCGTTTAGTTTTAGAAACGTTTAACCCCTTGAAATTTTCGCTTTCAAACGTTACGTTTAAACATTTTTAAGACCTATTTTTTATAGTAAATTTCAAATAGGCGAGGGCCTAGGTTTTACAAAAAATCGTAATTTTACACAGATGACCAGAGGCCGAAAAATTAACAACGGTTTTATTCTCACACTGCACTTTCACCATGTGTAACAGTCAAGATGCCTTAATACAGCCTGGGACCCGGCACCTCCACCAAAATTAGGCACTTTTAGAAAATTTTCGGCCTAATTTGTTAGCCTGTGTTTGTGAAGGCTCCAAAAGTGATAACATAATAACATTTTGTTTATTTAGAAAGAAAAAAAACTCACGTTTACAAGATTATATAAAACTCAATAAACGTTTGAACTGAGAACTCTACATACACGTTTAAACGACTCATCCCTAAAATTGCCCAGTGGCGAGAACTGACATGTCAGAGAAAGTGCACCACGCCGCCCCGCACCTTCTCGTTTCTGAAAGTTCCGTAAACCGAGTGTCCCGAAGAGCGCAAAGAAACACAGAAAAATAAAACGACAACTTGGGAAAAATGTGTAAGAATGTCATAATCCAAAAAGATCGTAGTCTAGTAAAAGATGTGAAAGTTTTTCATTAAACCTATAGGCCTAGTTTCTCATTTCGTTTAAATTAATACTCAATGCGTGCAAGTGTAGAGCTACTCTACACAATATTTCCATAAGTATATTAAAGGCTCTAATAAAGATTTAACAACCGCTCCATACACAGATTGCACATTCCGCCAATTTCATTTTTCGCTTGTAAGTTTGATGTTTTGCCCAGGCAGGCGACGCCAGCTTAACCAAGGCAACATAGAAGTATATGTTCTGCCAGTGCCATCTGCTGGTGACAATTTAAAGAAGACGCATTTCAAGCTAGAAAAGTTATTACTGTCGACGACGCAATTACAAACTTTATTGAAAAGAACTTTTCAGTACATTTTAATATTTCTCTTGCAGACTTTATTGTTCAAGGTTCTCTTACCCTCGCGCCGAGAAAAGAATTGTTTAAGTTTGAATAATCCGAACATTAAAATTGTCTGCTTATAAATTACAAATTACCGTAGAATTGGAAACAGGGCAAGTAGCTTGGCATTGTGTTCGCTGGCGACAGAAGAGGAAAGACTTCCGCTCCCTTGGTCGAGACAATGCTCAAACTCTACAAATGACGTAGGAAACTTCCAAGTAACTTCAATGAAATGGCTTTTTCTCATCCCTGTTCTCATTATTACTATATAAATCTAAGAAGTTTGCTTAATTTCAACATTGCACAGAGATATATAGAGCTATGCAAATGACAATTTATCCGGTTATACGCTAAATCCGTGCGCTGGGAAACTGTCTTCCTTTAAATGTTATTAATTACGCTTGACGTATTTCTACGCTTACGCCCCTATTAAAAGACCATTTCCGTCTCTCTCTCTCTTTCTTGCTCTCTCACATCCTAATTAATTCCTGGGAATCCTGCCTGTCCCACCGCAGCGAGTGTTTCCAGGCACATGGCGGATTCTGTCGTCGAGGAAACCCACGTCGCTACTGTCGCGCCGGAGGGGGTGGAGGTGTGGGGGGGGGCGTCAGGGGTGTCGGGGGCGGCGCCTTTAAACGAACACTACACTAACACTCAGCGCGGAGGAGAGGGGGGAGAGGGAAAACGCCGGGGAGTTGTTAAATTTTAAAACAATGCGCATCTCCAAAAAGGTTTTAAAATGTAGAGGTATGAATAGTTTATTCTGCAAACGACTAAAAATAAATGGTTTTTAATATCAAAGACATTGTTTTTATATTATGTTAATATGAAAATTGTGATTTAATAAAATGCTGGGGAATATCATTGATCGTTCAATACGTTGTTGACAACGAATTTTTACGATACATCGCTACTTAACTGTGAGATTTGAGTCCAGTTTAAAAACTAACCTTCGAGTCTATTGCAAAAAATAATACATTTTAAATGTTTACTTCATTACACAATATAATATAAAAGATGTATGTATTATAACAAAGACAAACAATAAAAAAATTAAAAATTAAAAATCATTTCCGTAAGTTTGCTTTAAATTGTTTCTTTAAAGTTGATCATACTTGATTTTGAGAACACTATTTTAGCCGAATTAGCTATACAATCATTAATCGAGAATGGGACTTTTAAACATTGTCTTGTATAAATGAACAATTTTAAATGTATTGATAATGAGCTGGATATTTTATCACAGCAATGATTGTTTATTATTATCTATCATCGACCAATGTATCAAACTGCATTTAAACTTATACAAACACAAAATAACACGAGAAATATACCAATCGTTAGTCTTTCATCAACGAGTCACTAGGTGATAAAGTTGAGCCAAATATAAATAAACCACAAACAATTAATAAATAATGAAATATAAATTTGAATATATAGTAAACATTGTTAGTAAGACACCTGTCCATAAAAAAAATGAACCACTGAAATCTTCTGCATTCATTTTGTACCAGTGCTTGTACGAATTTATGACGACTCGACTTGCAATGAATATATTATTGAAAGTAGCAAGTGAATTATAATTTTGTTAAGAACCCTTTCTAGGTTTGAGTAAATGTAATTTAGTGTTTTTGAATGTCATATATTGTGTCCCCATTAGAAAAGTTTTTCAAGGATATCGTCTTTGGTGGAGGTGCCGGTCTGACTATAATCTTGCAGCTTAACCGCGCTTTCCAACTAAATGCAAGGTGTGTTTCGAAAATAAGAAGATATTCATATTTTAACCATTTCACTACGGAATAATATATTATTATCCATTTTAATTGTTCACCTACGACCATTAGTAAATCAAGGGGTCTCGCTCTATCTACTAGAGACCCAGGCCTGATTCACTTCTGGCCGAGGATGTGCTTATACTATTCACTATCAAAACAGTCCTCACAGGTTTACGTCTTTAGTCCAATTACATAGGTCAATTTACTACCATATGAATAAATCGAACTTTACTTTATATGCCATTGACTATAGACAATAATATTTCAAGATTTAAATTAAACTCATTAAAGGGAACTCATCTGTGGCGATCTTTTTCACTCTATTCGCCTTCATAGAATTAATTTGCTACAATGCCCACGTCCTTGCACCTTAAAGTAGGTAATGAAACGCAACCATAAGCACAATATTTACGAAAATTGTATAGTACAATTTTCATTACATGGTTTAAAAAATTTTGATATGTAAATAATTCAATCGAATGTAAAATTTATTTTTCAGCTTATACTGCTTACGCTAAATTTCTTTTCGTATATTTAGTTCCTCTCATGACGTTATTTGTATGTGCATCTTTTTTTGTGTTTTTGCAACATTATTTTTATCGTATTTCATAATTTTATATAAAACATTACTTTGTAATTAAACATGGATGTCATATTGTTGGTGGAGGGAATATTATACATCATTCACCTACACTAGGATGGATGTGGTCCGGTTTTAGTGTTATTCTTAAGAGGATAGCGCAAAACACAGAGGCAGTGATTTGTACAAATTTAAATTCTGAAAAAACATTCTCCCAGAAATGTTTGCATTTCATATGGTTTGGCTGCATTAATTTAATTTGATAACAAATGCTATTAACCGGGTTTTTTATTAACGAAGTAGGTGCTATTTTTAACAAAAATTAATTATGTGTCAAAATTTAGGCATTTTGTTAGAAAAAATTAAAACATCCTGCTTTTGTAGTAGAGCAGTGCTTATTGTACGAACTATAAACGAATTCTAAGGAATATACTTTTGAAAATAGTTGTTATTGAATTGCAATAGTATTTAGAACCAGAATGTTTGAGTATAATGTGTTTAAGTGTTTGTGTATGTCATATTGTGGTCCATTTGGAAAAGTTTTACGAATACCTCGTTTTTGGTGGAGGTGCCGGTCTGACTACAATCTATTGGATGTCTGTAGTGCATTCTATAAAGCGTCTGATTTTTTAGACTAATATTGTAATGACTTTTATAACCATGAATTGAATGTGAATATATTTATATACAAACCATTTCTCTCGGGAATAATATTTGTTTGCATATATTATTGGATGAGCGTAGCGAGCGAAGCGAAGATTCCATTTCACTACACTGGAGAAAAAAATCCGGAATGTTTTTTTTTTCTTTTTTTTCCTTTTTTTTTGTATTTTTGTATGTCTGTTAACACGATTCCGGCTAAACCGATACTCCAATTGCGATGAAATTTTCTGGAGACCTTTGAAATCTCTGAACTAAGAACTGCCACGTGCGAAAAATCGATCGAAAAAATATTTCTCATGAAAATTGCAATATTACGATTTTTTTCGATTTTCTTTTTTTCTGTTTGTAGTTTTGTGGGTTTGTTAACACGATTCCAGCTAAACCGATACTCCAATTTCGATGAAATTTTCTGGAGGCATTTGAAATTTTTGGACTTAGAACTGCTGCATTTTTGAGCGCAATCAAATGATTATTTCTCATAAAAATCTAAATTTTATGATTTTTTTTCGTTTTTCTTATTTTTTCTGTTTGCATTTTTGTGTGTTTGTTAACACGATTCCGGCTAAACCGATACTCCAATTGCAATGAAATTTTCTAGAGGCTTCGAAATCTCTGAACTTAGAACTGCCACGTTTTTGAGCGCAATCAAAAAATTATTTCTCATTAAAATTGCAATTTTACGATTTTTTCGTTTAAAAAACAATTTGTTCGACTTATAACACCTACATGCTTTATCCGATTGTAATGATATTTTCACAGAACCTTAATTTTATGAATTTATATATTTTGTGAAATTTGAGCGCAATCGAAAAATAATTTCTTATGAAAATCGCAGTTTTACGCTTTTTTCGTTTAAAAAATACATACACTCATCCAACAACGCGCCTGAAAAAGCGTTTGCGAAGCTTCCTAGTTTATTTATTATTCAATGATTATTCGTACATAATTATAATCAATAGGAATATCAAAAGCGGCATAGCCCTTAAACACAGAATTGTGTGTGATCCCTAAAAATAATCAATAAAATTGACATTAAAGTACGTATTTTAAATTTACAATGATTATGTGCTTTGCTTGTGCTTGTACTTGGCATAAATTTAAAGAAGAATAGATAATCAAATTAATTAAATTAATTTTATTTTTTTGAATTTTTTACAAAATAGATAATCAAAAATCATCAACAAACTCAACAGTAAAACACACTATATTAACATACTAATGACTATCAAAACAATCCTACTTGGCGTCTTTAAATCCTAGCACAGGTATAGGCCTACAACCCATAGACATACACTATATACTATGTACTTTATGACATGCCATAGAAATCTTTTTCACTCTATTCGCCTTCATTGAAGCTGTTTACTTAGCTATTTCCAATTCTACATTTTAAAATGTAGTTGAAGATTGCCTTTAATGCATCCATCACATACTTGAGCACGTCTTCAACTTTGTGCTATCCCTTAAAATAGGTCTTGAAACGAAGCTCTAGACGCTGTATTTAAATTATACTGTATACATTTGTGTGGTTTAAAACGTTTTTAATAAAATGTAGCAATTAATTCCATATATTATAAAATTACGTTTAAATAACTGCTAACGATCAAATTATTTTGGCGCGCTTAGTTCTTCTCATCCAGCGATTTGTATATGTTTAAACATGACTGTGTCATTCGTAACGTAATTTTAAGTTTTCTAGGAAATTTCAAAACTCGAACCTCTGAATTTCCAAGAGTGGAATTTATCTATTTAGCAATCTTGTTTGTCCACATGTGAAAAATGCAAAGCCTTGGTTGCGGGGTAGTACAAAGAATATTTGCTTCAAGTTCATTTACACGCTTTTCTAGTGTGTTAATGATGCATTCTGTGCATTATTAGTTTTGGCTCCGCAAGTATTTTTTTTAATGTGGTACAAAATGCTTTTTTTAAAATCATGAATGCTATTTTTGCTGATAATTAACGTTTTAAATCGTAACAACTACGTAAATCTAAATATTTCAGGTAAATTTATGTTTTCACAACATATATACCCAAAAACTGGAATGGTCGCAGAGCAGATATTATAGATATTTACATTTTCAACGTTGTCTCTTTTACAATGCACCGTGGAAAAAACCTTGTTGGGCTCTCAGTACTTTTCTATCCCACATTGCCGATAGAGGTTTTCCAAATTGGCAACCACAAGGATTCTAAAAAGAGGTTGTATTTGATTACATTATATACAGTGAACAATTATTCATTTCTTTGTATCCCTAAATTATATTTAAAAGTTGTTTTAATTTGATGTCAACTTACGATGGAAGAAAAATACTTTTGGATCGTTATTGGGTTAAAAGCTGGTAACGACTAACGGTTAAACTCTATGAGTAAGAACAATCATATCGGAAATTCATCCTGCTTGTATATTTCTTAAATTTTGATTTCATTTTCATTTTTCTTATTTATTTCAAATTTTAAACACAATTTTGAAATACTTCTTGTCACAGTACAATTTTATTCAACCTGTGCTGTGAAGCTTGTTTTTTAACGTGCTACTCAGTTTTCCATTCTTGACCAAGTAGCTCACTTTCCATAAAAGGAGTGCAGTAATTTTTTTCGATACCATTATTTCAAGGTCAATTTTTATTATTCTTGCGTGTAAACGCGAATATATTTTCAGTTAATCTTAACGTATAGCAAAGCCGTTTACTATAGAATAAATACGGAACAATGCAATAAAATCTTTTAAACCCTTCAGACAAATGTTAAGGGTTATTTTGTTTTGTATAGTCCTAAACATAGTTTATTTTTCTACAACCACATTATTTGGCTACCAACAAAAAACAAATCTATCGAGTGTCACTATAGTCACTACCCTATAATAAGTAATGAAAGATCTTCTCTGTTGTGTAATTTCAAGGTTTGTACGACGATATCGATATATCCTGCCTGTCAATCGATACAACGGCCATACGTCAACGATCTGAAAAGATTCTCTCTTGCAATGCGAGTATAATAGAGAAACCACAACTTGAATAAGACACTTAATTACATTAACCAAAGGTATATAATTTCCGGTTTCTCTCTAACTCAATTCAGATAAATACTAGAGGTTTAATATAATGCTCAATAAAACATCTATTATTCCTGGTGATATATGATCTCATCCGTGTAAGGGCAAGCTTGAATGAGAACGACTAACCAATTCTTAATATATTTTCTTTTAAGATTAGAAGTAAGAAAAAAGGTCTTGAGTTTAATTTCTTTTGTGTGCTTGATATTGAATTTCGTGGTTGTTGGTTTAAGACACAGTGGGGTTTCACGTATATCGTTGCACGGATGAAAAGCTTGTCGTACAACCCTAAGAAACAGTAAAACATGACTGTCTTATTCTAAACGGACTTACAACAAAACTTGCATCCTAAGTATTATATTTAATATCTGTGTGTTTTTCAAGAATTTTTTTTTTTTTTTTTTCAATTTCCTACCTATAGCGTTAGTACGCTCAATTCGAAGTTCACTAAAACATTTCAAACTAGATTACAGGTAACTTTAGAAAAAGGACTATTACACTTTATCCAAAAGTTGTAATTCATAGTAACGAGAAATTCACGTATTTAAAATACAATGAGTGTAAATTCCGGTATGTGTCATGTGTGTATGTAATACAATATAGTATTTCACACAAAAAGGTTATGGAAACTTAAGCAAAATCTTATACGTCAGACGGTATAACTTGTCACCGGTAGCCCTTAGTCTACACTCTAATTTAATACAAGACATACAATTTTCTCGCACTAGTAATCAATAGTAACTGTTTTACTTATTATTTTTCTACTCTCTAGTAAGTTCAAACAGACAAAATGTATTATTATTATCATTATTATCAACCCAATTTACTTCTTTAATCATCAAAATCTACTAAATAAGAATATTAAATTTACTAATCGAGAAATATAAAACCGAATGTTTTGTGTATTATTTTGGTAAGATTTGCCATTTTTGCTGTTT
Source organism: Sweltsa coloradensis (assembly GCA_024449915.1). Classification (NCBI taxonomy): domain Eukaryota; kingdom Metazoa; phylum Arthropoda; class Insecta; order Plecoptera; family Chloroperlidae; genus Sweltsa; species Sweltsa coloradensis. The sequence goes on from JAMZAV010000080.1 coordinate 1,646,596, forward strand.
TGGTTTCTTGATTTAAAAAAAAAACTCAAAGTAGACAGCAAAAAATACATTATTGGAGACATATATTTATTATATTTGGATAGAACCACAATGCGTGGTAATCTGTATGGGACTAATAAAGCAAATAATAAACCTCATTATTATAACTCTGGAATGTTGTAAAGGTAGAAGAGGCATATTTCTCACAGCAAGTGTTGTCCAAAACCAAAGTGAAGAGTGTGGTTGGAGCGCAGCGGATGGGGGCTCATTGAAGCGTACGATGGGCACATTGACCCACTGAACGACAGCGACATATCCATTCAAGAGCATAAAGCAATACCTCATTCATATCCGTTTATATTTCGGTAAAAAAAGAAAAATATTTCTTGCTTGTTAGTTGAAATGAATCGTGCGGGGATATAATATCAGTTTATGCATTCATGGGCATGTCATTCGTGTAAGTAAGCGAGCGTGAGTTGAATGGGGCCGAGGTTTTGATGCTTTGGGAGGGAGAGCCGGACGAGACACTCAACTGTCAACAATCTTTGGCTCTTTCACAAACCCCCCACTCAAACTTGTGTTCCTTACGAAAATGATAACCGTCCACTTACTCTGAAGATAAAATACACTGCCCAAAGAATATGTATTCATCTGACAATAATATTTTCTACTGACATAAAAAAGACATAATGACATAAAGACATAAAGACAAAAAGAAAAAAAGAGATCTCAGGAAACTATTTTGATTGAAATATACTAAGAACTATATATTAAGGAAGTTGTGTTATTGCACTATCGTGGATTTGGTTTCTAGGGCGCATTTGTTAATGTGTTGATGTATATGCTTTAGATGGCATGTAAATAATAATACAATCAGGCATATACGTTTATTACTACTGGTGTATTATAATTGCACCTAAGGTATATTATATTACATAGTTTATAGGCTTTTTGGAATAGCAGCTATAGCTAATATATAGAGATGTGCAAAAATGTTTTTTTATAGTTGGAAAATTCGCTTCGTGAAAATAAAAGTTCGCGATTTTTCGATATTTACCAAAAAACAATTTGGTAATGCACAATTAACTTTAAAAAAAAACGCCTAGTTTTAAATTATTAGTATCGCAAATTCCAGAACAATTTATGGTTAATTTAAAAGAAAAACAAGCAAATGAGAGTGAGATCAGTTTTAATTTTATGCTCAATTTCAGCCTTCAGTTTTCTAAGTTTCTGACAGTTTTTAACACCTGATTTATTTCGACTACCCGGCAACTCCACCAAACTTTGTTGTGTTATGTCAATATTTTGATATGAAGTATTTTGAGCTTACTCGCGTACAAACGATTATTACGATCTCACAATCACGTTTTATGACCCGGTACCTCCACCACATGTACCAGCCAGGATTATTTTAATTTCGACTACTTACCCGGCACCTCCACCAAAACTTTGAAAAAACCCTTTTTTGAAATTTCGTGACCTAATTCGCGTTTAAAGACATAATTGCTAATTTCGCCATTAGTTCTCGGTATCAACTAAAATATCGCGAAAATTCGCGAATCAGAAATTGGCACCATTCAATCACAATTCAGGTGATTCCTGTGCAAACTGAATTTGAAGGGATTATTGCAACTTTGAAAAAAATTGCGAATTTCGTTCTCATAATTTTTGCACATCTCTACTATATATATTATATATTATATTATATTTTATATATTATAATGGGATATCATTAATATTAATTATTAATTCTCATTATGTCTATTACTACTTGTTTTTATTTAAAAAAAATTTTTTTGGTAATTTAATAAGATTTATGGGCCGTTTTGAAGCGCTATACTAACATATAGAGCATGTGGAAAGTTTTTAAGTTGAAATTTCGCGTCAGTGGAAAATAAAGTCCGATTTTTTATATTTACCAAAACATCGGTATACAACCATTACTTTAACAAAAAACGCCTAGTTTAAATTATTATTCGCAAATTCCAGGACAATTTATGGTTTTTTAAAGATAAACAAGCAAATGACGAGTGAGATCAGTTTATAATTTATGCTCAATTTTCTTAGTTTTCATAGTCTTGTGACAGTTTTTAATCACTTTATTACAGATACTAAAGCATCCACTAAAGTTTGTTGTGTAGGTAATTTTGAATATGAATTGAGCCTAGGGTTGGCAAACGATTATTAATCTAGCATCAGTGTAATTTTCCGGTACTTCCACAGTACCAGCCAGGATTATTCTTAATTCGACTATTGCCCGACTCTACGATAAAAACTTTTGAAAAAAGCCTTTTTTGAATTTCGTGTTACATTTGGTTTTTGAAGACATATGCTAATTTTCGCCTTTTCTCGGTTCAGCGTAAATATCAAAATTCGCGAATTAATTGGACCATATCACATCAGGTGATTCTGTTAAACCCGACTGAATTAAGATTGTTGCACTTATAATACAAACGCGAATTTCGTTCTCATTTTATCCACGTTGTCTAAACATTACTCAATCGTTTTAGTCAATATTTAAAAATGTGACTGTTTAGGCTTTAAGATCACGGATATATTAGAAAATAAGTTGTCCAATTTGTATGGCGATCGCAGCTGGCCTCTAAAAAGGCCAATACCGATCAGTATTTTAAATTGGGAACTGCTGAATTGGATGCAATTCACCGCCGGTGACGTCAGCATCGGCTTAGTTGCTTCGGAACAATTATAGAAAAGAACTAGAACGCTTCGCTAACGCTTCGCTAACGCTTTTCCAGCCGCGTTGATGGATGAGCTTTTATGGTTGATTATCGTTGCCCTAAATGTACGATTTATATGAGAATATTTTTTTGATTGACCCTAAAATCATAACAAATCTAAGTTTAGTGATTTCAAACGTTCCCATCAAGTTTTATCGAGATCGGAGTAGTCGTTTTGATCAGTCGCGGGCCAAATATCGCGAATCGAAAATATCGCAAAAGTACGATATTCATGAGAAACATTTCTTGGATTCTACCCAAAAACTTGGCAGGTCGAAGGTCGAAGGTCCCCTCCAATTTTCATCAAGCTCGTATATGCCGTTTTCCCGGTAAAAAGCGAACAGTAAAAAAAAAACAGACGAGCTGTTTTTCTCAGGGTAAAATTGAAGTCTTCGCTTCGCTCATCCAATTAGTGTGTGTAAAACCGATGCCGATACACTTAAACCAAATCTAGGAGAACAAAAATAGTCAGCAAATGTTGGTTGATAAAAATCATCAAAAATTTAAACACCTCTCAAAGAACACGGTAGTGTTAATTTTAGTATTACATATTATATTTCTCGATTTTGTTTTCGGGAAACAATCCCTAAATATGATATATTAAATATTTTAAAACCACTTACACCGGTACCAACACTCGCAAACAATTTTCCTTGTTTCACAAAATGATTTTATTAAGTTTTACAAGTAAATGAAGTGAAGCAGGTATTTAACCTCAATATCCAAATATCATCACCACACTCCAGTTTGTATATTATTCACAATTTATTAAACAAAATGCTTACTGAGAGGCAAAACTTTTAAGTTTTCTTCCTCTTTGAATTATAATAGGCCATCGTTTTGTTTAATTTGTACTGTCATTCATGTGAGCATTGAGCAGAGAAGCCTTTTTCGGCTACAAACGAGCCTCTCTTTCATCCGTGAAGTACTATCATGTTCTGTCAATCTCCCCTAACTACGCCCTCGCTTGGACTGAGGTCCGCAGCGCACAAAGCGTCAGGTATAGTAATATCATGTCTCGAATAAATCTTCTTTGTAGAGAGTTGAGATCACAACTTGTGTGCGTCTACTTGAAGGGGTTTCAAGGGACACAGATACACAAGATCACGTGACCAACCCGGATGTTGGCCACTTGTGACTCTCTCTCTCTCTCTCTCTAGCCATACAACTCGTAGTTGGTTCAATTTAATCCAGAGAGGGCATAAGAGATGGAAATATTATTATCCTCGAGTCCCTGCGGTCACAGGAGTTTGCTGAAGTAAAACATATATCGCACACGTATTCGGTTATTTCACGGCTAAAACTAAGATTTTATATCGGGGGAATGAACAATTAGAAATGAGTTTATTGATGAAATTGATAATTCATACATCATAATTAATTTTTTTAAAACACAAAAAACACCACAAAAAAGACACTTTTTATAATTAAATTTTACTTTATCGCTTTATCAAGTTAAATTATATTTTTTATTCAATCTAATTTCGTTTAAATGGATTAATTTTACTAACCGATTGTCTATACAATGTCGTATAGTACGTATCCTTATGATCAATATTATTACTAGGCCTACTAACTTAATTAGTAACTGTTTGGAATAAAAACAATGAAATAAACACTTATTGGTACTTTTACCAGTTATGTATTATTTGTTCATTACGATTCTATTCTTGACCTTATATGGTGCTGTGTATACATTTTTACGTGGGGATGATCCAAAGCCCAGACCACTCACTTTATGCTGAACGAAAGCAAAACAATAAATTATCAGTGCTGTGAAATGTATTTATACATTTTTTGTGTTAATGTAATTTAATGAGTGTTATTATTATTATTATTTTGGATGTAATTAGTATTTCATTATAGGTATAATTATTTCATCACAAAAGACATTCTTCGTTCACTCTTTGTAAGTGACATTTATTAAAGTGTTGTAAGTTAAAAGGGAATGCCAACGAAATTGTTCTAGAATTTCAGTTGTAAGGGATAGGAATTCAATAGCCTTATATTATTTGAACAATGTTCATTTAATTGCTTTCTTATTGCAGCAATTTCTACGCCCCCCAAGATGAAGCAATTTGCATTCTCACCTCATCATAAAATTCCAGTCACTTTCTTGATCTGTTTTAGTAGAATAGAAACTTGAATGCCAGCTGGTGACGTCACTGAAGCAATATAATGAACCGTATCCCACTTGAATAGCTCTCATTAAAACCAGAAAGAGTTTAGCATTCTTCACCCCCTAAACGATAGTTTTATTCACACTTCGCGCATCTTATAATACACTGGCATTTTTTGTTGGGGAATTTCAATAACGCCAGAGCTTTTTAATGTTTCTCGGGTCGTCCCCTCCTTCTGTTTCACACCCTTCCAATAAGATGGGGTGAAGACCGTGTTACGCCACACCACTCGAAGATCTACTGTATTGAGCTCGCCCCTATGTCGGCATGCTGATTTGCAGAATAGTGTAAGTGAGGCGGGCGAAAGTTGGAAATTCCTTGTATATCACATAAACTAAAGGCAACGTTTTAGCCAGGATACAGAGACTATCAATGACAGTAGCAGAAACAGTCGTTGAATAAAAAACGTAGCCAAACTTTAAGGGGAGAAAGTGTCCCTTTAAAGACGGAACTAGATATTTGTATTGGATAAAAACACTACTAAACACTAAACAACTAAAGGCAACGTTTTAGCCAGGGTACAGAGACTATCAATGACAGTAGCAGAAAACGTCGTTGAATAAAAAACGTAGACAAACTTTTCAGGGGAGAAAGTGTCCCTTTAAAGACGGAACTAGATTTTTTATTGGATAAAAATGGAACACGTCTTATTGTTTGGTTTTTACATCATATATTATATATTCAATCATTATTATTATTTTGGTTTATTTGTTGCGAATGGATCTCAATGTCGCGTTATATTATCAAACGTGACTCATTGAGAAAAGTCTGGTTGAAATATGATTTATAATGTAATTCATATATCAACCTGTTTGATCGGCACTTTGCAATAAGGAAACTCAAACTCGTTGAACTCACCTTTGCAATAAGGAAACTCAACCTGTTAAATCTCACCTCTGCAATAAGGAAAACCGACCAATTTGATTTCACCTTTGCAAAAAGGAAATTCAACCTGTTTTGTCTCACCATTGCAATATGTAAATTTAACCTGTTTGATTTCACCTTTGCAATATGGAAACTCAACCTGTTTGTCAATTTCAAACCCGTTTAGTATCTTATTTGCAATAAGGAAATTCCATCTGTTTTATCTCACCTTTCTAATATAGAAACTGAACTTAACTTACCTTTTCTATAAAGAAATCAGATCTACAATGCACCAACAATGCAGATGTTATGAAGTTAACCGTCTCGGTAGCTTAGGGGTAAAGCACCCGATCGGCAAACGGGAGACCGGGGTTCTATACCCCGCTGAGATGTTTTTTTTCTGGATTGATTTCCATAAAATTCAACCCGTTTGGTATCTTCTTTGCTAAATAATTTTTCCTCACCAGTGGAATAAGATAACTCCGACGTGTTTTATCTTACATTTGCAATAAGGAAGTTCAACCTGTTTTATCTCACCAGTGGAATAAGATAACTCGACGTGTTTTATCTTACATTTGCAATAAGGAAGTTCAACCTGTTTTGATCGGAATATAATAACCATTTTACGTAAGCAATCAAGGATTCAAACTGTTTTTCTATGGAAACACGAGTGTATAATTGCATAAGGGTTATTTTATTACAAGTGGCATAAATCTCGCGTGTTTTCTCACTTTGCAATAAGGAAGCACCTGACCACAGTGGAAACATCCGACGTGTTACTTACTTTCAAAAAATTCACGTTTTATCCACAGTGAATATGAACTCAGTGTTTTATTTACATTTGCATAGGATCAACTTTTATTCACCAGTGAATAAGAAACTCGACGTTTTTCTTACTTTGCATAAGGAAGTTCAACCTGTTTTATCTCACCAGTGGAATAAGATAACTCTACGTGTATTATCTCACATTTGCAATATGGAAACTCCACCTGTTTGATCGCATATATTAGAATAACATTTTACGTGAACAATTCAACGGGATAAATTTTTCTATAGCGAAACAGAGTGTAGATAAAATGTCGCTGGGTGTTTTTTTTTACTATAGATTAGCGCATAAATCTGCGAATGTATTGGCGCTGGGCGTCGCGACGGGGGTGGCAATAAAATGCAGGCCAGACAACATGTGAACCAGATGCCCGCCTGCTACTGCCGGCAACATCGACTTCTTTACACACAACTTTATTCTTTTCACCACTAACAGAAAGGGTTGTTATGCAATAGCGATATTTTTTACCATCTGCATCTGGGCATTATTTTAATTCAGTCCGCAGGAAATGGAAAAAGGGAAGTTTGAGTTCGTATAATATGCTGTGTGCCGAGTCCATGAATTCTTTGTAATAGCATCAGACAGAAAATAAAATAAACCCTTTAGACGGTAGCTTAATAAATACATGTGTTTCAAAAATTCGGTATGTGCATCACATATCTAAACAATGATAATGAATCAAAGAGCAAAGAAGAATTGATTTTTAAGTAATTATTTATGGTTCATTGTCTTTGTGAGTGGGTAATGTTAGTTTATCGTCATTAGTTCTTATTTAATTTTCGCTATTCTCTTTGGTTGTTCATTATTGCTATGGTTATGCCTTGTTATTGGATGAGCGTAGCGAGCGAAGCGAAAACTTCAATTTCATTGACCCCTCAAAAAATTTAGCTCCAATGTTTTTTTTTGTTTGTTTTTCTGTCTGTTTTTTCGCACGATTCCGGGCAAACGGCATATGCGATCTTGATGAAATTTTTAGGGGACCTTCGAAATCTCTGAACTTAGACCTGCCACGTTTTTGGGTACAATCGAAGAAATATTTCTCATGAATATCGTACTTTTACGATTTTTTTCGATTTTTAGTGCGATATTTTCGTGACATTTTGGCCGATTTTGACCAAAGGGTGGGGCTAGAATGTTCATATTTCACATGGACATTAAGGTTATAGTGATGTATTGCTTTTTGAAAGAAAAAGTTGAAAACATTATCCAGAAACCATATAAATAAAGGTTTTAAATTAAGTTTTTTTTTAGGTATTTAATAACAATTAACAAGTAACAATAGTAACTTGACTACAATCACCTACAATGCGTTCAAAAAGCACTTGATAAGTAAAGAGATCCCACGCAAACTAAAACCTTACAAAAACGCTCATCCATCAACGCGACGGGACTTAAGCGTTTTCCTAGTGGTAATTGATTAATGTTTATGATATAATCAAGGTATTTTAAATGATTTTTTGGGCTTGATTGTCTGGTTGCCGACCACTGGTGGAGCTCGCAACTTGAATTAGAGGTGTCAACCGTGTCCTGTATGATTGCTGTGATCAGATTTTGACTTACAATTTCCAATAATTATATGTCTGATATAATAGAGTCAAGTTTTTGTTATCAAGATTTGAACACAAGAATGAAGATTCGCGATCGGGAGTTTCTTTCGCGAAAGTTTAATTATTCTCCCTGATTTAGAGTTCCTGATTTTTGGCAAACCTCATATTCGTTTGAGTGGGTTCGTCCAATAAATCATTTTTTTCCTTTTCGTTTTTTCTTATTTGATGTTTCTTTTATTTTTTATTTTTTCCCCCTATTTTTCATTCCCCCCTCCTTTTTATATTTGGTTCATTAATTAATTGCATTTAATATCCTTTTTGTATTTGTTACCAAAATGATTGTGTTATTAGTACATTGTTTTAATATGTTCTTTTTCAAAGATTTACATAACTGTAGGTCATTGTTGTGTCTGCATCTATGTAATTAAATTTATTTAGTAGTCAGTTTTTTAACTGAATAGGATAGACGTTAAATACATAAATAAAAACAAATTATTGAAAACGCAACAATGGTAAACCTTATAATTTTGTACGTAATTATAATGTTCTGCAACTGTTATTTGAAGAAATTTATCAATATTTCTTATGTTCTGCATAATTTTGGTCAAACACACTGACATTGACAAAAATGTATATCCTCGTAAAAGTTTTAACGTTATAGTATTTTTTTCAAGTATTATTTTCTAAGTAGCGATATGAGGTCCAAATATCGACATCAAAATATTTAAATAACGATTTCTTTGCCCAGCTATGATTAAAATCGCTTTCTAAGTCATCCAAATAGCACAATTTTGTTAAGTAATAAGCCTGAAGAATTAATATCTCCAGCTCAAAACATTCAACCAATAATCTTTGTTTATTAAATTTTACTTTTTTATCTACAAAATAGTGGTACCATACGTTGATGAAAATGTTCTTCTATTCGTCCTTTTAAATTTGATCTGCAATATTAGTAAATCACATTTACAGAATCCTTGAAATTGTAGTCGAATAAAAAGAAAGGTGAAGATGGCTACCATATTACAAACACGAGTTTAACAAATATTAGATTAGTGTGGGAAACATGAACAACAACAATGTTTCACAAATTAATTTGATAGTGTCTATATGTTCACTTAGATAACATTATACATGTCCACAAACTCAATTTTATAAATTCTTTATATCATACTTACATATTTCTTTCAACATACTTAACTTTATCTATGCCGTGGTGACTGTAACTCTTTAATATTGTATTCATAGCAAGTTGTTCAGGAAATTACCGAAACGCATTCAATAACATATTTTTTAACAGTATTAGCTACAGCGCATTGGCTGCTATTGAGATCAGGAAATACAACACTTTAAAATACAATTGCATTTTTACGAAACCGTGGGTTGTCGGTTTTATCTTGATCGGTAGAATAAATTTTACTCTTTCTACATAATTGTCCAAGTTTTTATGACCATAGGCGATGGATCGAATTCTCAAAACCAAAATGATCGAGTTTGTCTTCTATAATCTTTGTCTTTTGTCGTCACTTCTTTCAAGTAGACTATAGTCTATTCTGAGTAACCTCAGTTGGTTTGCACAATAATTTCGGTAAACGGAAGCACAAAAACAAGTTTGGAACTGGAGTTTTCTTTTCTTTTAACTATGGACGTACACATTGGATTATGAAAATGGTTGATCGGTAGAAAATTTAAGATACACGCCCAGTTTAGTCTATTGAATATTTTGAAAGGAGTTTCCTCCATTCAACTTGACATATCGCAGCTCTTGGTTCTGTTCGAACCTGTGATTTCAATGATAAAAAGTTTTTCGAATTACGTCAATAAAACTTGTCTAAACACAAGAGAAATTAATTTTTCATCAGTCATAAAGAGTGGGTTTCTTTGGCTTTAATTTAATTAAATTGACGCTATTGCAAACTGGACATTGCAATACACGAAATACATTTGAAAAGTAGGTATTAAACTATTCTCTAAGCGATTCAAAGTATGTATGATGTGCAGTATGCATACAACTTTTGAAGTCGATCAAAAAACTTTGACTTCTTTTAGCCATGTGATCAAATAGGTCACAAATTTCTGTTTTCTTACTACGATCCTTTTTTTTATAGAAAAACTTTTTATGGGGGTTTTTTGGACTTTATCCATGAATTAAGTGTTAATCGTGTGAGGATAGGTAGGATAGTGTTTGAAGGATTGATCCCTGAGAATATAATTTGCATTGCATGATAAAATTCAGAATTGTCACACAGGGCTCAGCTACGAGCTAATTATAATATTGTATTATTATTATTGGTCATTGCCAATGGATAATGTTACGGTATTTCGATGGCGACGCGCCAACGTGTATTCGTAATCCATTTCAAGTTTTAAATGAAAGTTATACGTTTGGATCATATTATTACGCGACAATTATAGAGTACATAATGTATTCATTGAACTACATTAGTTCTTAACTGTAATTGAAGTTTGAACCCTAATTTTTTCCATGCAAGGTTATTTTATTGTTTAAAACCTAGAGAGTTTTTTAGTATCCAACTATTCGTCAAACTGGTCTCGTCTCGTAATAATGAAATACAATTACGAGACGATTTATATAGATTAAATAATAGTTCCGATCAAAGCTGATTTCAATTAGTTTAGCCGTTATATTGAAAAGGATACCCCATTATATTTATTTAGGGCTACTAGTACAATTTACTTGCATGTTTCTAGTGTACATAACCAGCCCAGAGGTTTGTAGATAAGTAATAGAACAAGTACAAACCCCATAATATCATAGACGTTGTCAAAATTACGTTTGGAGGGCACTACACTAATCGATATCGATATAGAAATACTTTTATTTAATCAACTGTGTTATTGTATGAACATGACGCAAATTTACCATTACATTATGGCCATGTAACTGCGAATACGTATTGTCTGATTGGCTATACCATTCATTCACACATAATTAAAAGCCAGCAGATATATATATGCCGTCCAGTTGAATTGAAGCACTTGGCTAACACGAGTGCTACAGTGAGGAAACAAAGGCAATGTGATCAACTTCGTATGACACATTGGTGCTGATATCACTCATTTGAAAAGCGTTTACCCTTTCCGACCAGGGGTCGTATCTCCACACTGGGTGCGAGGGGATGAACGTTGTCAGGGTCATTAGTAGGCGGTGATACAATAGATGCGGGAACAATAGTGTCGGGTGGGGATGCAATAAGCTACATGAAACGTGTTGGTGATAGGATGCCATTCAGATGGAATCATCTCGATACACTGGTGGAGTCGAGCGGTTATTGTGTGGGTGACAAGCATAATGTCTATATTGCTATCATGGAATTTGTGCCATTGGTTTGTTAATAAAGTGGAAAATTAATAATATCGGATTAATTGAAGGCGAGAGGAAACATGGGGCATGCAATGTTGATATCCACATCGGTGATTACTTTACTTTATATCCAAAGGATCCATTAAGACACTCCAATTAATCTCCTCGATACACATTGATACATTGATAAATTGATAACTTTAAATAACTGTCCTTTATTCCATAACTCGAATATTTTCATGGCAATTAATTAAAATAGACTATGTTTTTATTTTTAAGTGTCAGGCTCTTATTTGAATCTGGCTTCCCACTAAAAGGACATGTGCATGGCGTCATCCGGGATTGTGCGTGAGCTAGCTTAGCTCGGCAAAGAGTTGTGGCCACTCTCCGCGCTTATTCCTAAACCTCTAACGACCTCACGGCCAATCTTCATGCCATGTGCGGGAATTAAAAGTCAAAACCCAACAACTTTAATGAACACACCTTCCCTCAGTAAATTCGTCCTAACTTTTACAAATGAAATGGTGGAGGTGCCGGGTCATTGATCCCGGGTTTGAGAACGTCAACATCGTTGTTCATTTTTGACGATATATTATCAACCATTTTTAGCCACACTCAAAAGTTGGCCGTCTATTTTCATATTAGTTTTTATAATATTACAATTGTTTTGAAAATAACAAAATTTCGATATATATTTACACCGATTTTGAAATTTTCGTGCAATATCAAGTATTGAATGATGAAGTAGCCCAGCCCTAATCTTTATTTATTTTTGTATTTATGTATCTTCTCCTATTTCTATTAATCTCTATTAATTTATCGTCAATTTACACAGCAGGACAACATTTTATTAGTAATTGTAGCCTTAAAAATCATTTTCAAATTAATTAACGACTCAAAGAAAACGTAATTTACAAAAATTATTTATATTACATCATGCTAAATAATTAAATACAATTATTAATAAAAGATTATCAACTCTACCCATTTTTAAACGTATTTGTAAATTGATAACAACTTTTACCTTATGAAGGAAATTTAAGTATTGACATTTCAAGTAAAATCAAGTATAAATAGAAATTATTGGTTAAGTCTTCGACCTATTATTAGTAAGTGTGGGATCATGTATCTGCCAAATTTCATTCCTGGAAATGTACAAAATGTTAGATACAAATAGGTATTGTTTTAATAAAGTGGTACAACAAACCAATTGCAATACAGACACAAAAGATATAAGTAATACACAATTTTAAAATTTTTAATAAAAAATAAATATATAAATATTTCGGGTACTTTCGACACCCTTCCAATAGCAACAATAAAAACATAACCCCGTCCTAACATAGGTCGTTTATCGAAACAATCACTTGGTCTAGTTAAAACATAATACACATTTATAAAACAAATCAAAGGTTTACTAAAAAAGATGTTATTCTTGAAGAACATGACAATTTTAAATGTAGAGCAATTAAAACGGTATTCGATTGATTAATTGCTAATACGTATTGCTATCGGTATAGCTAGTAAGAGTAATTATTGCTCAACAATTTTCTTTTTTACAATATCAGACCTTTGCATTCTTTCCGTACTTGAACCAACCCTATCGATCATCGCGAGCTTCTTGCTCACTCAACTCGCCTCGATGGTGAAGGTGCCAGTGACTGGCGAGGTGAACCACAATAGCCGAGTACCGGCACGGGCTGGCCATAGTCTTGCGGGGGGTGAAGTGCCATTCGCGTCAGCCTTCTCGTCTTCTATGTCAAGGGTTACAGCCACGACTCGGCGAACAAAGATGCCTGCCTTATATTTATTAACAATAAAGACAGATGGAATGCTTGTTGCTTGCTTTCTTTGTCGGCTGAGCGTGAGCGTCATCATATAGTTCGCGAGTGATTGGTGAAAAGCTTCTGTTGAAGAGCTTCCATATCCACCTTCCTTTATTCCTTCAATACGAGTTGTATTGGAAACAGCAGGTATGCTATAGTACTATATTATATCCAAGCTCTTTTCATTGTCTATTAAAACGCAATTATAATAGAAAGCAAACAAAGGCTTGAACAAGGGCTGTGAGGAGGTGGGGGGGGGGGGGGGTATGTTTCAAGCAACATCCATAGTTCTGTCCCGCGTCGAGTGTGTTAATTTGACAGGCGCACTGCTGCCCTCCTCGTCATTCACGTCAACTTCTAGAACTACGGGGAGGAGAGGATCATAACTGAAAGAATTAAACAGTACAAAGAGAGAGACGAAGAGAAATAGAGAAACAATTGAATGAATAGAAACGAGATGGGAAGGGAAGGGAAGAATTATAACAGAAACTCCATTGTGAAATAAATTCTCTAAATACTTTCCCTCTGTGAGGCTGGCTGGTGGCTGGTGACCGCTGGGGAGTGCGCTAATCTGGGAGCATGGATGCTGTTTTGTTTCCTCAAGTAGGGGATGGGGTTGATCCCCTCGGTGAGAAATCACAATAGCAAGATGTAGTTTCAATAAAGCAAATCATACACCGGGAAATATTGTGGGCAGATATGATGAACTTACAAACCTATTATGGAACTCTTACCAAGCACTCATATAAACGGAAAGGGACCACTCATTCGTTTCCTAATTTTCTTTAAATCAATGAATCGTGTAAACCTATACAGTGAAAGAGCACAATGCAAGCTAGCTTGCTATTGAAAGTCAAACCGAACAATTTAAACTCCGTATAGCCGTTTTGTTTAGCTTTGTCAATAATGTGCATGGAATTAACAGTTCAAATTAGTTCCCATGGATGGTGGACGGGCAGAATGCAAGTACTTAGGAAGGGCGTTAGTTTTGATTTTTGCATTTTTTTTTTAATGTAAGCTTTGGTGATATCCGACTTTAATACATTATTTAAAACAAAAAGATGATCACATTTTATGGCGAGCAACTTATTTTCAGTTCATCGATGTCCATTCTACTTTTCGAAATTTGATACCTTTATACGTTTGGTTGCAACTCTAAAATAACAATAATAAAATTATTAAAGAAAAACAGTAACAAATAAAAAACATGACATTACGTAACATTCGAAATCAAAATCCTTGAGAAACCTTAAGAAAATAAAACCGCGGGTACAGTTCTAGAAACTAGTACAAACCATTTTAAGTAAAGTATTAAATTACAAGGTAAAATAATAATTATATATTTTTTTTTTATAATAACCTACCAAAACAAAAGATCACCCACTCTTGCCTTTCCATGTAGTCGACTAGGAGTGGGCACGGCATAGCAGCTCATATGCTAATGACAAAGATTACATTCTAGCGGAAATAAGCCTACCGTGTAACAATGGAAAATAAAAGATAACGTATAATTTTATAATTTCGTCCCTAAAGAAACAGTGGTGAACCTTGCGGGTTGCAGCCTAGCAGGAGTAGGTCCAGCCAGTATCAGTAGCATGGGTCGCACTCGCAGCCCTAGGGTTTTCTTCTACTCCCTTTCGCGCGACTGAACATCGTGAAAGCGTTCCATACAGAACAGTTGAGTTTTTGTGTACCACTGCAACATGATAGCAACCTCACCCTCGACCCATGAATTAAATGATAATGTCTGAATGTGAACGTCGAGAAGAGGGGGGGGGAGAAGGGTGGGGGGGGGCACAGCCGAAGGGTTGATGCGCCCTCGACTCAATTTGTTTAGAAGACCTCAAGGATTGTCAATTTAAAAACACCACTTAAAAAGGAAGTCCGATTGATAACGTCACAAAAACATATTCTGTCATTGAGGTTTCTGTGGGGAGACCACGGACTGTAACTAAGGGATGGCAATTCTATTGTCGCATGAGAACCGTGTCTCTTATTAGTGAAGTATGTGGACACTTGAGATAGTTACTTATCAACAATCCTCTAGAACCATAAAAAGTGCATTGTATTGTCCGATACATAGTCATACTGCAAGTTTTAATTATTCGTAAAATTTACGGAAACGGTAGTCATTTACGGATTTACGATGCCTGTCAATTTAGCGAATTTTCCAATTTTCAAAAATTTTCAATTTCTTTTTTTTTTTTTTTTTTTCTTTTTTTAACAAAAATCGTTCATTATATTAAAACTGGTCGTGCACTGTGAATTTCACGTTCTTGCCTTCCTTGGTAATGTTGCAACCCTGACACCCCGAACGGGCCCGGCCGCCCTACCGGGGCTCCATGGGAACACCCGAGAGGGAATAGCTGAAATTAAAGTGTCCCCAAAACTCACTAACGCACAAATTAGCACCAAATTGTAAAAAAAATCCGGGGAAGCCACCAGCAACCCCACTTTCTGGGGGCTCGCCCCAGACCCGCCGTTGCGCTGCCGCGCTCGTTTTGCCTTAAAAGTTGTTGGGAACTTTATTACGTATTAGGAATTCAAAACTTGGCAGTGATGTATATATAGTATACCCTTGTGTAGTATAGCTAAAATATTTCTTGAAGTGCATTTAGTGGAAACAGTTTTGTGCGTGTTGTATTATATATTACATTATATCTACACATACATATCTCACATTATTGTATAATGTTTGAAATTGGCGTTCCCAAAATAAAAGAGTCAAAGAAAAATAAAAATCTCATGAAATATTTAAGTTGTTGGTGGAGGTGCCGAGTACGGCGTGTACACAAAAGAGGTAGCCCCGCATCCGTTGAAGGGCAATCTAAGTAATGCATATCAATCAGAGGTCATGTTGGGTGTTTATCGTGAGATGTGACACGCGCACAGACGAACGGAGCGATTGGCAGAAAAGTGATGCTTATAGGGGTGCATCGCTCCATATAATATTGTTTTTCATTTTATCATATCATAATATTATCTTAGTAAATTACAGATTTTATTTGTTCATAAACAAAAATAAAATAAAATTATTTGTAAAATCGTGATGAAGTGTTCTTCTCATGCAATTAGCATATCATAATAATTATTTTATTTACATCAATCCTATTCCGTTCTAAAAACTAAACACAGAAATTTAATACAAATAATTATTTATTTATTTTTAACTTTTTTTAAGTTCGCGTTGTTTTCAAGTATGCCGCAGAGTTCAATCGTTACAAATTGATGAAAACAGAGGACAATGGATGAACATTTTTTTCTGATCTATGACAATTCAATTTTAGATATAATTTTTGTTTTGTTTTGTTTAATTAACAAATATAAATGTCTTTTTTCATCGATTATTTAACCAGGGATGTGCGGGTGGAGGTTTTTACAATCGGGTTTGTAGAAAACGGCCCTTGCAATGTCACATGCTAAATCGGATAATGGATTTTACTTGTAAAGAATGAATAAAAACATTTGAAACAATATTCCATTTTTCCGAAAAATATTCAAATTACCACGTAATTGGTTTTCGAATCGAAGACTTCAATTTAACTCACCCCGAGAAAAATAGCTCGTTTATTTTTTGTGTTTTTTGTGTCTGTTTGCTCTTTACCGGGCAAACGGCATACTATGCAATCTTGATGAAATTTTCAGGGGACCTTCGAAATCTCTAAACATAGATCTGCCAAGTTAAGGGTACAACCCGTACAATCGAAGAAATATTTCTCATGAAATGACGTACTTTTACGATTTTTTTTTTACCTATTATTAATGCGATATTTCCGTCATATTTGGCTCGCGACCGGGTTAACAGCTAATCCGATCTTGATAATCTTTATGGGAACGTTAGAAATCACTATACTTAGATATGTTATGATTTTGGGAACAATCGAAGAAATAAGTACGATTTTTTCGATTTTTTAAACGATCAAACGGCTAATCCGAACTTGATGAAACTTTATGGGAACGTTCGAAATCACGGACACGAACAGTAATCATGTAAAAATAACCTTCAACCATAAAAGCTCATCCATCAACGCGACTGGAAAAACGTTCACGAAGCGGCCTTGTTTTAACTTGTAGCCTATCCGAGCAAACGAATAAAACGAAGTCTGGACCGGCACCTCCACCATTTTCATTATATTTTGGAACCCAGAATTCCGGTACCTTTTTTTTACTATCGGGTCTTCCTCCAAATACCCTACCTGACACGAAATTGCGGGTACCCGCACACCACTAATTAATACTATGCAAAATTTCAAACGAGCGATTCAAAACGGAGTAAAAACCTCACAAGTACTGTGCATTGTACTTAGTTTTATTTATTGTTCTCCTTTGTTAATCAGTTTTTATAACTGAAAGGGACAAAATTCAAATTAAACAGAATGTTTCAAATATTTCAGAATGTCCAACAGATAAAGTAAAACCCGGAAAAAATCTTTATTCGAAAATCATAGAAGGAAAATTTCGCATTATAATCATAAAGCATAGTCGGATTGATAGAAAAAGTGCGTCTTATCAGTTCCCTGCACCATATTTCTGTGCTGCTAATTAACTATCGTGTTGAGCGCAAGAAAAGCTTGGTTTCGTCTGTACGACGGGATAGATAGGTCGAGTGGTGCGCACAGCGAATCTAACAGGGTGTCAAAACCAGCACAGTTAATCTTCAGCATAGCTCTTACAAAATACTCGACCAGAATATATTGATTTCTTTTTTCAACAAATAAAGTAAATCCAGTAAGCGAGCGGTGTATTGTGAAGTTTGGATTCTATAGCAAGATTGAGGCACCCTGCAGGGGTTGTGAGCTGAATGGCCGGAAGGACACTTGACGCGACGCTGGCTGGCTGGCTCCTCGCTGATCCGGGTAGAACTAAGCCAACGAGCAAGATGCACTAACACCATTCAATTCCACTCATCAAAATGTCAAAAGAAGAAATTAAATGGTTTATTTTTTTATATTCAGCGAGTAATTAGATTTTAAGAAGTCGGTGAGGATTTTCTCAGTCTGTTGTGAGAGGTGCCTGTAGTTGTAGGATGACGCATTTGACCTTATTTCTTTTCGTT
This sequence comes from Sweltsa coloradensis, assembly GCA_024449915.1. NCBI lineage: Eukaryota > Metazoa > Arthropoda > Insecta > Plecoptera > Chloroperlidae > Sweltsa > Sweltsa coloradensis. The sequence continues at coordinate 1,664,934 of JAMZAV010000080.1, forward strand.
TAAAGGGGTATTCACCAGCTTAACTCAAAACATATATTTCATTCAGGCTAACTTCTTATGAATTTATAAATCACAGAAAAATTATTGAGCCCACCTTTACCCGAAAAAATGTCGAACTTTGTAATTTTCGAACTAGGTCCCATCGACAAAAATTTCCCATAAGAAATAACATGGGGACGAACTTTATGACCCGTGACCTTGGAGGATTTTGATCCCCAAAAAATACGTTGAAATATGAAAGTGACGTACTCTTTCTGTAAATCCTCTATATTTTGTTTTGTAATTTGGACTAGTGGTTCGGTCAAAATATGCTGATTACCAAGAAGGGGTGTGATTTTGGAAAGCATATTTTTGCGTTTTTGAGTGTGTATTTGTGCACAATTTTCAAGGCATGATTTAATGAAGGGCCATTTTAGATTGGTATGATGCTCTAGTTGCTAGTATCTATGTGGAACAAAAAAGAAGCAAGTTAAAGCCGATTTAAGAAATTTCCCAGAATAAATATAAACAACAAAATAAAACGCTAATTTTCGCAAATTTTTTTGATTAAAAAAATGAAAGAATTGTGTATAATCAGAGTTACAAGATATAATGATTTAAAAGGGATCATTTGAGTGTAGTTTTAATGCTAGAGATTATGTGGTAAAAAATATTTTATGGGGGTAATAGCCCCTTTAAAGACCATGGCCGAATGTTGATGTTCTACCGGTTACAGAATAGGAATGCTGCACCTACACCTACACGTAAGAAAATAGGTAGGCCTAGAAGCAAACATTTACGAATATGTCAATTCTTAAAACTAGCCGTTTAAAACACAAAAAATGTATTCTATTTTTGTATGCACAGAGATTGATCGATATGAGTTCCGTTGCATAGTCGCTTTCGCTCACTCGTAAATATACTGGTTTTTGAATCGATTATGTACGAGAGATTACGGCACTGTGGCTATACGAGTGGTCAATTCAACCTGTGCTAAAATACTTAATATATTTCTTCATTTTAATAAATGTCAAACCACAGATACACAAGCATACAAGACTTTACAAACAAAACTAGGGCGGTTAACTATTTCACTTTGGTGAATTATTCTACGATGTGCACTGTCACTTTGGAGTAACAGATTAAATGCAATTAAGTCTATTGCCTTACAGATATTTGCATAACATATGGGGAAAAAATGCGTTTCACAATTCACCCCTCAACACTTGAATCCTACGTATATATTGAGTAGGTTTTAGAATGTTGTAGCTTTGACAAGGAAGCCAGCGATATAGAATCTAAGTCTAAACGATATTTTAAAATCCAAAGAAAAATTACCGAAATCTTTGCTAAATGAGTGAGGGTTTTCGAATATAACAGGAAAATATATTTTATTTTTTTTGGACGGGACGTAACGTCCCCTGTCAGCCATTACACGCAAATTTGGGGACAAAAGTGTAAATGTGACCTAGGTGCTACACTTATTTAAGAGCGACGATTTGTTAAATATTGTTTTAATACATCATTGCCTTCCACCTCCTTCACAATTGTCATACCCGCAATATACCTACCTATAGTTAGTCACCTGTTAAGTCTGATGTGTATACCCTACAGCGGGCATCCTACAAAAATGTATGAATCAGGACAAAAGATATTCTGAAATATCGTTTGATGATGATGATTGATGATTGATATATTTTTGTCAAGCGGTACAAATAAGAGTTTTTACCTGTTGTAGGTGTACCTTACTAAAACTAATATTGTTCTATTGTAGCTATAGCTATGTTCACTTTGATTTACCAAATCATATTGTTAAAGTTTGTGCGTTGATGACTTTTCACTCAAACGTCCACGTTTTAAAATCCCAATAGTATACTCGATTTTCACATTCTATCTCACTCGCATTTAACATTTAATTCTTTTATGTATTGATTCTATTTTTTTATGTTGGCCTATTCCGTTCATAATTCGCTCTCTCAAGGATATCATGCCAAAATTATTTCAGATTATCTGCATTCCGTTTCTGAAAGATATTGTAGACAACGTATTGTGTAAATAATTTCCGTTTATATTTTAGGAAGCAATTTAATTTATCCTAAACTCAAACACATTATTTAAAAACATTTATACTAAATACGCTAAGCTCCTGTATAGATGGCAGCATCCCCGTCTAAATCGCCTGTGTCCTGCGGCAACTCGGCGTGCTACCCTTACTTCCCGGCTACCCCGTCTGCAAAGCTGGCTATTGTGTTCAGGGGCGCGTGCGGAAACAATCTCTGTGCACAAGCTTCTGACATTTCAACCGCAATAACAATTCAATTTAAAACACAAGGCGAGCTGAGGGCCTGGGGCCCCTCGCGCGTCGCAAATCTAAAACTCCTGCTGGCGACATTAAAAGATTGTCAGAATCACACCCTCCCACTTTGAACGCGAGACTCAATTAAAAAAGCAAATTGCTTAAATCAAACTTATTAACCATTTACTAAGACCTTTATTATAAGCTTCACTTAGTTGAGGAGTGGAGGGTCGGGTCGGGTCGGGTCCAACGAGCTAACCTACGAATCGCATCATTATCAACGCAGTAAAACACTTTATCAAGACGGCTGACAGAAAAACAAGAGGGTCACGCACCCTCAATTTATTACCAGCATATTTTTAAACCACACAGATTAATTTATTTAATATCTACCCAAATCAATAACACACTAATTTAAATAAAAGCCAGTAAAGTTGCTTCAAATAACAATACGAACAACATTAGTTACAGCTAAAATGTTGAAATTGATAAACCACAATAATGTAAAAAGTAAATAAACATGGTGTTACTTTTTTATTCGAATCATTTACTTTTGATGATTTTGAATGCCAGCAAAATGTACTGTCTAATGACTTTCATTCCAAATGAGAAAGTTGTTAATGCGGAATTATCAACTCACGATTGTCGATTGAGAAAAAAATATAAATCATGTTACTCCTTAATTTGCAAAAATAAGTAATTACACATTATTGAGTTGATATGTGTGAAGTACGCCCTAAACACATTTTAGAGCTTTGGGGCGTACGTATATAAAAAAATAATGGAGTCTCAAAATCATAAAATATTTCGACTTAATTTAAGGTTGGAAGCGAAATACGATACGTTTTTTTTTAAAACTTTGTATTAAATATTAACGGTACGAATGTTGCATTATTTGTATGTGCAATTTTGCACAGGAGCATTATGTTGTCACTTGTATTCATTATTCTCCAAAATGTTATACATTAACGTGTCATAGGGTAATGTTTGTTAAAGATATCGCTCATAACGTGTATAATTCAATAATTGTTTGCCTTGGGTAAATAATTGTCGACATAGGCAACACACTTGGTTCCATTAATAGGGTCATTGCAATCTCCTATAACACAATTAATTATCTCGGGTATGAAATTCAAATTAGCCAACGCTCTGCTCAAACACTTAAAAAACTTAATATGTATTCGCATACAACCCTATAGCCAAACCAATGTTCAATAAAAAGTACTGGCCCACTGAAGAAACAACATATTTCTAAACGTGAGTATAGCGCGTATGGTTGCGCCTGTTTATTGGCGCTAGAACTCTGACATGATAATAACTTAATTGTTTTCATGCCAATATAACAATAAGAATAAACATTATACAAATAATGGTTTGGTTCCTTTAGCCGCGTGGAATGTATTTTATTGTTTAAACGTTTCAGTCGACTGTGTGGCCTATCCTCACAAAACAAGTAATTAAAGCGAAAAAAAAATACAAAAATATAAGCCAAGACAAGGCACTATGGGTAGAAAAACAATACTCACACAACAAAAAAGCCTTAAATTTGAAATAAGAAGCATATTATTGTTATTCATTTTTTTCATATCAAATAACAAAGTCCCCTATGCTGGCCGTTGTAATGACTAATTTTATGACTTTCTACTGAGGCATTAAAAAGTAAACGCTGTGGTACTGTCAAGCGTAAAGAATGGATGTATTCAGCAATCAGGGGGTTGATTAAAGCATGGATCTAATGAGCGTGTATACCCCACCCCCACCCCCTGGTGACGCGACGTGAATGCGAGTCGTCATCACAATATCACTCATTCGTGTGAATGGTGACTCGTGTGAACCAGGCATCGTTCGCGTTGTTCGGCAGAAGTCTTTGTAAACCTCGTAATCTATGAGTTATTTCCAATAGATTCGCAGTTTAGAAAATGATCTGTTTTGATAGATCTTTGATTTTAAACATATCACGCTAGGATTATGTCTTGTTCACGGTTATATATAAAATTTGTTAGTTCATACTTTTAATATTTTAATTGAGTCTGATACATAAACAATAAAATAGCAAGTAGGGTATAAAATAAATGTATGTTTAATACCATTGTAATAAAGATTATACGCAAACATGATTTAAAATTAAAATTATTAATATTTTTAATTAAATTGTTCAAAAATTGTTCAAATTTATAACAAGGCTATTGTTGGCTGTCTTAGACAGGTCGGATCAGATTATCTTACAGATGAACCAATTTTCATCATCAAACGAGGGTTAATGATAAACATCTAATAAGACTTGCTATAGTATCCAATGTATTATTCAAGTAAGATAGCTATTATAAATCGTGATAGATTTTCAAACTAAAAATAGTTATTAATGTTAAGATTTTAATAAATATTAGTTGTTTATTTTAGTATTTATGTAATTTATTTATGTATTTATTAATGTATTTGTTAATTTAACCTCTATCCAATTCAGTAAGTAAAAACTGATTTTTAAAGGAGCACAACTAAATAATACTAATTATTACAATAATGCAGGCAAAATAATACAGCATATTTTTGCAATCATATTTTTTGGGTGGTTAATGAAATTTATCTCCAAAAATATAGGGCTACAAATCAATATTTATATTCGTTAAAAATAAGAATAGGCCCACAGCCACAACAATACGGCTTGCACGTATTTTATTTCGAGAGGTCTACAAGATCTATTCGTGTATCGAATAGAAAACATACAAATTTATTTTTATCTTATCTAGAAAATAGCCTTCTAACTAGTCAATTAGCCATAACTGGTGGTGACACCTAGCCCTAGTATAGATAACAAGAAGTGAAGTAGACTCCACTTTACACCATACAGGTCGAGAGTTGCTATTAAAGTTCCCACTAAACTTACCATGCATAATAGTCACTCCTACACCTTCCGATTGGTGGAGTGGTCCTGACGAGTGTGATTAAATTATCAAGGTTTCGAGTGGTTTTAGCTAGATGACTCGATGTGTGTGATTATTGTCTTAGAGCCGTGATGAGAACTGCCACGACCAACTGGCGTAGTTTGAATAACAATGGCCGACTCAACTCTCAACCGGCCAACATCACACAGAAGCGCGTCCGGCTCAACACGTTTATATCCACAACAATAGCCGACTTAGCACGTAAACACAGATTTAACTCCAATCTACTCCGCCGTCTCGAGTTCAGGGTATGGACTTAGTCCTCTCCTGTGGGATATACTCGCTGAATTGTAGGGGAGTGGGAGGAAAGGTTCACAAATTAAAACGTGTGTGCTTAGCACAAACTACATTACAATTTTAACGGAAAAATAAGTTTTGTTTTCATTACGTTGGCTATACTATTTTAAAATCTGCGACAAAATGTTTTTCGTTGTTTTCTTTACTAATTTGGTCTGAAATAAAAATTTGTGAACGATCCTTCTGTATTTTGAATATCGTTCTTAGTATAAAATTATTTTAATATTCTAAACTGATGGAAAATACGAATTTCACTTGTTGGTAACGAGACAATTAAAAGACTTTCCCAAACATATAGTCAGATTTTATCGAATACAAAAATGTTGTTTATATACATGCTAATTAACGTTAATCAATTTTAACTTTTAAATAGAGCCATCAAACCTTTTGAAATTGTGCTAAAATGTAGTTCACTATTATATTAAACATGTATAATTAAGTTCGTGTTAAAATCCCAATTTAACCTCCCCCCTCCCCCATAGGAGGGTTACAAAAATACCGGCACCTCCACCAGGCACCAACAAGGATGATATAGAATGTTTTAGTGTCCCTGAAGACCACGGGGGCCTGTCTAACCTTACCCAATGGGAGGGTAACAAAATACCCGGCACCTCCACCAACAAGTATTCTTCAATGATACACAAAGCCGTAAGTTTTTAAAGACGATACGCTTCGCACACCATTTTAAGAAATTCCCCTTTAACAAGCAATCGATCATTATGCATGGTAAATAAGTTTTATCCGATCAGTTACGTTGCGTATAGAAAGGACTTGTACACATGAGGTGTTGTAAGATCACACAACCAAATAATTCAAACCAATAAAGTTGAAGGTCCTAAAATTATCCTCCCCGTCTACCCACATCTGCAAACTTAAAATTAATTTATCATTATATTTCACATGTTATAAACACATTTCTTACTTACATTGGCTATTCAGCAATTCGTTATAATTTGCTCTCCATGAACGATCGCTAATATATAAACAAGTTTTATCCCACCTCTCCCGGAACTGGTTGCTTTCAAATTACTGTTTGTATATGATGCGCTCTAATTATAGGTCATTAATGTGAACATGAAGTGGTACGTACGAGAGAACTTACAAGGGAGCGAAGCTACTTAATACACCAATTTTCATAGTAGAATACACCCTATTTATGACAATGAACCATATTTTAGGAGACAATCCAGGCACAAATCAATTTCTTCTTGTATTAATTCTTATACTATAGTGTTCCGCTTCTGTTCTTAAACTGCTCTACTATTATTAATACTATTGTGCTTATACTAGTCATATTTAATTTTTATATTACCAGGTACTCGTTATTATGCTATAGTGTGGGCTATCATGCTATTTTCCCATGAAGGCCGAATATATTTTTGAAAATATATTAAATTAGATAATATGTTGTGATGTTGGTTTGGTTTGCTTTACACCTTCTGATGGACCCTTGTGTTTATAGCCTGAGAGCCACCTTCGCAAGGGATAGACTCCGAAGCCCGGAATTGTCATCTGATAACGTTGATGGTTATATTGGCGAAAAGACGTGAAGAAACAAGGTATGTCAAACCTCCGTTTTACAAATCATTTGATAATCTCTCTTTTAATAAAAAACAAATACTGTCCAAATTTGTACTGCACCTTTTCCTTTTGTAATTTCATAACTATTATATTGCTTGACGGTTAATTTAGGCGTCGTTGTAAATGTAATATTTTGTCCTTATAAGTTCATAAAAATATTCGACATTAATTTTGTAGCTGATATATAATAAACTTAATTTTACCATTGCTATGACATGCAAGCATTAGTTCTCCACATACTGATATTATACCAAAGCTCTTAGCTTTATACATGCCGACGCTTCCTATTATAAACTCAAGGTTTATCCTTGTGTGGCCTATATTAGATCAATGATGCCGACCACCGCTAGCTATAAAGCCTAAGGTACTAGGTTTGAGTCCGAGTCAAAGCAACATTCACTCACTGATTATGTGCAGATACAAAGTCGGTAATTTAGATCGTGTAATTTTGTCCTGAAGCTGGGATCCGTTTTAATCCAAGCTTTTATGATTCGAATGTATGCAAAAGATAAATATTAAAATACATATCTCCTGTTTAGATAATAATCGCTTGGCCTATTCACGTTCTCTAGCCCAATATGACATGAATCTTATTACTCTTGTTATGGAAATTATTTTTTTCTCGATTGGATGATTTCGAATACGTTATCATTATTACTAAATTGTGTTCTACCTGAGTGCATAAACATCATATCGTATATACAATATTAATTTATCAATGTGGAGCGGGTTCGTACGCGGTTGTGGCTCGTGTAAACAGTCGCCCCGACAAGCACAGGGGTCGTTAGACAGACAGACACAGATCTACGATTGTTCTCATATGAGAAGAACTGTACTACGTCAGATACAGATTGAATGTGTAGAGATAATATCGTGTATACGTTTAATATTAGATCTAATTGAAGACAGTTGAGCATGTAGTTCCCGTTAGGCCAATTTGGAGATATAAAGATGGACTGACAAAACCTGCTTGGTGGTTTGGGTGCTCGTTTGTAAGGGTTGGTGATTTAATCTCTACATGGCGATACACCACTAATTTTGTATGTAAACGTAGTTATCCATGGTTTAATGAGTATTTTGATCATCGGGACCAGATATGTAATTGTGAGCCGTTTAAAGATACTTTCCATTTCATTCCATTTTATGAAATAATAGTCATTAACTTTTGTTTTGAGACATAATTCTCCGTTGAAGGGGTTTCTACGTGTTTGTACGTGTTAGTACTTTTGTTTATATACCGAATTCGATACACGAAAAATGTCGCCAGTTATAATTATAGCCACTTGTGGGTTGATATTCCTGCTGTCAGAGATAGAAATAATTAAATATATTTATGTATATTGGCAATGCCTTGTAAATCCATGGTCTATGAAAGAAACAACTGAAGCATTTTATGGATATATGTTACATGTACCTGAAATATGAATTTTTGTCGTAAGGTTTACAAGAAGATATTATCGTTTGCAACGATGGTGATGTTTGACATACAATAATAATTTTTGAAAGTTGAAAAATTGAAATTTGTGACCGAGTTTCGTTGAAATTTATCTACAACTGTAACACGCTTCTCAAATCATCATCAGTCGTGCAACTAGTCCTTCTTAATAAGGTCTCACGCTACACTAAGCACAACTTTGAGCCTTCGTTAATCAATGCATGCTGAGCTGGAGTTGGACACATTGGCAGTCGGCGGTGACAGAGAGGGAGCTGCGATGCTAGAAGGCGGTGGTTTTAGAGGGTGGGTGGTGTAATTCATCACCTCTACAGCCTCGAGTGTTTGCCCAGTGGATGGTTGCGCCATGCACTCTCTTGCGTCACACAAACTACCGGGACGAGACGAGACGTTTTAAACCAAAGAAACACATTGCTCGTTTTGCTTTCGGCTTATTGACTTTATTGATGTTAAAAATTCTTTCCGTTTCAAAAGAAGGTTATTGTTGGTTCAACCTGACGATGAATTCTGTTAACTCATCTTTGTTTACTTATCGTTCAACATTTGTTTTAAGTTTTAACTTCGAGTCATTTTTCTCATCACGCATTTGTGTCTGATCTCTATATTTATATAGTTGACTGTCACATATTTGAACATATTGTACATCGCTAATGAAAACAGGAAAAGACGGATGACGAATTTTGTCTCTCTAAATGTTGGCCAGTTTGCAAACATCTACTTGTTAAAGATTTTGAAGAGCTCAAAAAACATAAGACTAATTTTTTGTCATGGACAAATATTTAAACTAAGTACTTAATATTGATTTGAACATTATTCTCAGTTTATACAGTATAGGGACTAAGCGTTGAGTGCACTTCATGTGTGCGAATAATTATTCAGTAATTAAAGGCTAGAAAATATCGACTCATGTTATTATGCAACATTAATACAGTCACTGACAAATATTGTATAACACCACGCATAGTTTTTGCTCCATGCATACATAATACTTGAGCATCCGATTTTGGGATTTGGGGTGTCATATATCTATAAAATACCAAATTAAACCGACTTTAATGGTCTGATGCTTAATGTTGTCGCTGTCAGTACGTCATACATCGTCATAAAGATATAAATTAAATTGAATTACACATTATTCTCAAGATCATGGCAATCCAAAGCTGTACACATATAATTGGGCAAAATCCAATTTGTACGCATGCAGCAATTATACATAATTCATTTGTTCACAATTTTTTGGAGTTTGAAGAATTGTTATTTTAGTATTACGTCGTCGTATGGGGTCTCATGTTGCAAACCCGCTCATCGATTGCATCGTGCCCTACAAAATCCAGTGGTCAACTACCCCAATCACAAGTAACATTCCAATAGTTGCAGCGATTGTTTTGAGAGGACCTCGACCGTCCCGGACATTCCGTCAGTTGCGTTTGCCGCTTGTTTGCCGTGCCATTAACCAACACACCCGACCGATGCGTCTCCTCGGTGTGTTGAATCAACGTCCTCCACTCCACCCCGGGCTCGGGGCTCGGGTTACACTATACACTATCGGGCACCTGTTGCCAAAGAGCCCCTAACACGGTAGACACAGGGCTGCGGTGTGGGTGCACAGGTGCGAGCGAGGGGACTCACCTAGAACTGTTGCAACATTCTAGGACTATCAAGTCAGAGTCTAATAAGCAATCTATAAACTGACAACAAGACAGTTGAAGTAGTTGTAGTGATAGTGACAGTTATATAGTGGTAGTGATAGTTATAGTTATAGTGGTAGTAATGATGGTGGTAACAATGGTGTTCATGGTAGTATACAGATATTTTTTATGAGAAAAGCTAAAACAATTGGTTTGCAATACGCGTTACAATAATACATAAATAATTACTATTGTTAGTGATAGTTTATTTATTTATTTATTTATTTATATAAGAGTCTCGTACAGCACAAGTACCATTTTACATAGACAATCCTAAAAAATATATAAATAAGTAAAAATTAAAATTACAATTAATAAACCTACAAATTAACAAACAATTAAAAATATTAATTAAAAATAAACAAATATATCAAAATTATAAGTGCAACAAACATAGAGTAGAAAATGTTTGAAAGAATAGAGGGGGAAATGCTAATGACCTTCAACTGCAGTCCAATCACGGATTGATTTTTTAATTTTTGTGACAAAAGTGAGATTTATGATAATAACAATAGTGGCCGTATAGTTTATTATTATTATGATAGGTTATTTTCTTGTTGTAAATAGAGTAATTATATTTTATAATCAACATTACACTTCATGAAATCGTTACTCAGTTTTGGCACCCTAAAGAAACAATGATTTCACTTCTGCTACTATTTTATGCACACATTAAATTAAACTTTCATCTATGCGTGTGTCAAATCTCACGATACAAATCGAAGGATGATACAAAAGGTTTTAATGTGGTTATACCCAGTGGCGTCGGAACGGGGGGGGCATTGCCCCCCCCAACTTTCATGCCATGGGGGCATAGGGGGGCAGTTTTTAGAGTTTAAAAATCAAGATTTCTACTCTACTTTTTGGGAAAGCAACGTCGGATGATCCTGTCAATTCTTTTCCAGGAAGAAACAACCCAACAATAGCAGGAATGTTAGGTTGGCTGACGTACCCCATGCCTGAACCGTATATCCGACTATCTTTATAACCAGCCACCCGTCTTGTATGGTGTGCCGGTCACTCACTTCAGCGAGAGTGGACACGAGACTAAGACTCACGTCTAATCCAAACATCCCTTGAATGATTTGCTAGAGTTATTGGCAGACGCAAGTTGGGATTTGGTTCGCTCGTGTCGCTTCGTTATGCGTTCTGTCATCTTTGGAGTGGCGTAGTGACTTTGATTATAAATAAGTGGCAAGTGGGAATATTATTCCTCTTATTTAGAGTGAAAGTAGTGTAGTGTGAAGTGTAAAGTAAAGTTACGTGTTAAAGATTAAATAAATATCGTAATTTTAAATATGAAACGTACTAAACAGCCTTCAGTAAGTTTTTTTTTTAAGAAGAGGGTAAAACAAAAATATGTTTGCCTGTATGCTTTGTCATTATAAATATTATGTTGTAATTGTAATTTATTAAAATGGGCCACTTCACGTTAATTTCTTGAGTTTTTTTGATCGCAGATAGTTGATGTAAAACATTGTTTACAAAGTCCGAGTGCAGTTTAAACATGACGAAATAACTGTAGAATAGTGAATTTTTTCGCCTTCGGCGAAAAGGGCCTCCGTCGGCTGGGGCTTCGCCCCACACACCCCATCTATACCCTACAAAATCTACTAATGAATTTGCCCCCCCCCCAACTTTCAAAACGTTCCGACGCGCCTGGTTATACCTAAAATAAACTATAATGTAAAATACCCGGCACCTCCACCAACAACGAGTTTTCAATGAACAAACATAACGTATTTTTATTTTTATCCCCCTTTCTACTTGGCAGTTGGCACCTCCACTAAGAATGAGAAGTGTACAATGAAAAGGAACGTTTTATTTAATTTTTCTATTCTTCTTGTAAGGTTTGATTTGTATAGTAGGCCTAATTTGTAATATTGTGAACCCATGGTAAGATGTCATTTAAAAATTTCAATTTCTTTAAAAGGCCATGCACTAATTAGTAGTATCGGTCATTTAAACTTTCCCTTAAAGCGGTAGCTTGTGAAGGAATAATAATAAATTATTAATAAATAATAATAACATGATAAACAATCGTTGTAAAGAATCATGGGCAGTGCGTCCGTACGCAAAATAGGGAGCGAAGAGAAGCTTTTTGTTATTCTACCATGCTTGTTCATAAGTTCCCACTTGTTGGTGACGGTTTCAAATATACAAATATTCTAACTTTCTGGGGGCTAACCCCGCCTCCCTAACCCCCAGGGTCACCAAAACCGTTTGGTTTTATCCTTGTGGAAGGGCAATGTCAACAAAAATACTCATTGCAATGAGAGGTCACGTTCGGTTTTTATCGTGAGTGCACACACACACACGCCCAGACAGACGGACAGACAGACGGACAGACAGACGGACAGACAGACGGACAGACAGACGGACAGACAGACGGACAGACAGTCGGACAGACAGTCGGACAGACAGTCGGACAGACAGTCGGACAGACAGACGGACAGACAGACGGACGAACAGGAAACAAGTGATGCATATAGGAAAGCTTTGCCTCCTAATTTGTAACTTTGTAAACAAATACTGTTATGTGGATCATATATGGACAGGCAATAGGTCAATCTTGTCGCGTGGTAAAGAAACACCTGGAAATAAGAAAAGGTCTTATATGTAGAAATATTAAATATTTATTAAGTCTGAAGAATTATTTTCTTACTGGTAATTTCAGTGTTACATGTAATCGTAGTTATAGTTTAATAGGCCTACTATAGCTCCAGTAGATCTTCATAGTTAAATTTACATTGCCATCATGCGTCATTGGTTGTAGTAACGCTCGCAATTGTGGCACTCCTTACTTGAGGTGACTATCTTCCTAAACCCTGCTTCATGTCAAACATCAAGTTTCACTATGAAATACTCTATTGTTGATGACATAATTACACCACATCCACCGTGATAATAATACCAGGAGAGTAATGAGCTTGAATAATAACTATTATGCGATTGTAATATAATACGATGAACGTTTTGTCACTTGTGGATCTGAAGCGTCTTTAGTCATACTTGACAGCAGGCAGACGAGATTACAATGGCGAGTTCACAAAGAGCTTTATGCTTAGATTCTATCCAACGCCGATACAAAGCAGATACGCGCCAAATGAGCGGCAAAAACATTCAAAGACGATCTTATTGGAGTAGAAAAGCATTCAAACAAAAGTTTTATTAGGCGTACACGGTTAAATGTATTGCTTTCATCAAGCATTGGAACACGTGCTGCAATTGCTTGAATTGCTTGGAAATGATAGAAGAGCGGTGAATATGAAACGAATAGGCCTATACATGCTAGCTATTTAGCTGCTAACCGTTGACACTGTCGGTGTATTCTGCATACAGTTTAAAAATTGCAAACACATCGTAAAATTAAGACGAACAAATAGCCAGGAGTTTCGTCAGGGGTGAGAATGGAACGAGATTTGTGTGCTACATGTAAGCTGTACCCCCCAAATACAAAAATTTGTAAAAAATAAATAAAAAATAAACGGCAGCCAAGCTCTCCTTCAGAGGTCTTCAGCTGTGAATGCTGTGAGATATAGAAGTTGAGCCAAGCATTTCATTCTCTCTCCCTATGTTGGTGCACACCCTTCAGGTGTCACTCTCTCGTCGGTCACTTGAACTTTAGTTTAAGTACATTTCTCCACTCTTTGGCAGATGGCGCACGCCTGCTTGTTCTGGCCTCTAGCTGACCCAGATTCCGGAGAGTGGAGGGTGTCTTTGTGTCGGTCAACAGCCCCCGACAGACAAGTGCGGACTCTCGAGGCTCACTGAACGGCCACACGCACGGGTTTCACGGCTCGCTACGGCCAACCTGTACACCAAACGTACATAATTCTAGTTTACCTAATTGTTAGTTGTTTCATCTTTCGTGTTATTCATATACTTGTGTACTACTGTGCTACGTATCATTCAATAATATTTCAGTTCGTTAAACTTCCACCAATCTAGTGATTTTACCTCCCTATGGATTTACTAATTAGTTCGTAATTTATTCCTGGTCCTCCGATTATTATAAGTTAAGTTTTAAGTTTTATTTTAAGTATTTTATTATTAGAAAGCCACTCGGGCCCAAACATTGGTCCCACCGGGCCGGATTGGTGAAGTAAGTTGTATATCTCGAACATTGAGTTGATATTATTTGCGCGTCGCGTTGTGAAAACATTCCTCGAGCAGGACAGCACGCTAGCTTCGTCGGGCTCCGTCTGCGTGCAACACCGGCTTATTTGCTCACGGCTTCACGCGGGAAGCCAGCCGTGCCCAGAGCAGTGCGCGCAACAAGGACCTGTACGCTGGTACGCGCTCGTTTCGTCACACGCGGGAGCTGAGCTGAGCGCCGCCCACCTGCAGCCGTCATTCTCCACGTCTCCAGTTCGACCACCGCCGTTGACACTGCCGTTGATATATCAGGTCAGATTATTCCTTGTTCTATTCCTTGTTTCCATTTGGCATTTCTCTTGGCATAATGGACCCAGCACACAAAAAGTTATTACTCAAAAAGAGAGGTTTAGTCAAGGCGACAATCACACGTATTGCAACCTTCGTTGAAAAATATGACGCCAGCACTGAAGACATCAATCTAATCAGGTCTAGATTAGAACAGGTTCTTAATTCTTGGGAATCATACAATGAAGTGCAATATGATTTAGAATTAAATGATGAAGATGATCACTCATCTGATCGTGAAAACTTTGAAAATGCATACCATGCCGTGAAGGCCAAAATCACGACGCTATTAGAACCTGCAACTATTCCAGGTCCTGTAGCCGGTCCTGGAAGCACAGGAGGTTGCAGTCATGCACCCAGTGACGGTATGCGTGTACAGCTACCTACCATTAAATTGCCTACCTTCAGTGGCGACTACAGTCAGTGGTACATTTTTAAGGATATTTTTGATAGTCTAGTTATCAATAACCAAGCGTTATCAAGTGTACAGAAACTTCATTATCTTTTGTCTTCCTTGTCGGGCGAGGCCCATTAAATGATCACATCGCTGCCAGTTTGCGATTCAAACTTTACAGTTGCATGGGACATGTTGCGGGAAAGATACCAAAACAATAGACTTATTGCAACTCGCCATGTCAAGGAATTATTGAATTTACCAATGGTTAGTCGAGAATCAGCTACTGACTTACGCGCTCCCCTTTAAACCCAGCCTGAAAGGCAACGTGAATGCCATTGAAGCTTTGAAAATGGAAACGCCAGTTCACGAGTTACTGTTGTCTCAGCTAATGTTAGATAAGCTAGATTCGTCTTCCCGTAATCAATGGGAAAATTAGCCACACTACGGCCGATACACCTAGTCTTGAATCACTCTTTTTCATTTTTGGAACAGAGAGCCAAGCACTGGAGGTCATCAGCTCGGGTAGTAAGAATAAGCCTAATAGCAGTGCTCAGTCTACCCAAAAAGGAACGAAGGCAAGGAAGGGCAAGTTACGTCTCTACCACGGCACCCACATGTGGCTACTGTAAAGGGACAAGTCACCGCATTTATAAATGTTCTAAGTTCATTAACCTTGATCTTAAACAACGCTGTGACTTTGTAAAGCAGCAGAATTTGTGCCGCAACTGTCTCCAAGACGGACACCGTAGGGGACACATGCCAAGCCTCAAGTTGCAAAAGCTGTGCTAAGGCACATCATACGCTTCTGCATTTTGGAGGGCAGGTGGGAACGGGAACGACCGATCATCGACAATCCTTGTCGACTGATAATGGAACTGGACCACCGGCTACACCTCACAGCCAGGGAACGAACAATTATTGTTTCCTTGAAGGTACAGCCACACGTGCAGATTCTTCTGTCCACTGTCCTCGTACGGGTGCGTGACAACCATGGCCAACTACACACATGTCGAGCGCTGCTTGACTCGGCATCACAATCCCACTTTGTGTCCGAGTCATTGGCACAGCTTCTGCGCTTGAAAAAGCAACCACAATCAGTTTCCCATTCATGGTATTAATGATTCTACATCTGAAACTAAATATTGTGTCACTCTTGAGGTCCAATCTACGGTTGGTGATTACAACGCCACCATTAGTTGTTCGGTATTGCCTCGAATAACAGGCAACACACCAGCCACAAAGATCAATCCTGATGCATGGGGTCTACCATCGGATATCACCCTTGCGGATCCAACTTTCGACCAACCTGGCAAGATTGACCTTCTCATCGGAGCTGAGATTTTCTTCGACCTACTGCTTCCTCAGCAAAGATCGAGACCTGGAAACTACCTATGCTCCAAAACACTAAGTTAGGGTGGATTCTATCTGGCCGCATTCAGCAAGCGCAGGTAGAAGAGTCCACACCACGCCCAGCACCCCGCACGTTCTTCCTACGTAACGACGACTTGCTTCAACGCTTCTGGGAAGTTGAAGAAATGACCCACCCAGTTCGAACCATGACGAACGGCGGTGTGAGACTCATTTCATTGAAACACTACCAGAGACGCAACAGGTCGCTTTGTCGTCCGTCTACCTCTCAAGCAAGACCCGGCGATGCTTGGTGCATCATACTGTACATCCCGTACTAGATTAAACCAAATCGAGAGACGTCTTACTCGTGATACTCACCTTGATACGCAGTACAGTCTATTCATGCGTGAGTATGAGGATCTCGGTCATATGAAGGCAGTCAGGCCCCTAGATAAACCTTCAGCACCTTGCTACTATTTACCACATCACCCGGTCATCAAGGAATCAAGTACTACTACAAAGATGAGAGTAGTATTTGATGCTTCAGCCAAAACCAGCAACGGCACATCGCTAAATGACATGCTCCTGTTGGCCCTACAATCCAACAAGACCTCATGAGCATTGTTCTTAGGTTTCGGTTGCATCAGTTTGTCTTTACGGCAGACCTTTCAAAGATGTACCGGCAAATTCAATAAAACCCTGCTGACTATGATCTGAAAACGTATCCTCTGGGGAAGAAACGCAGATGGTACCCCTCGAGAGTTTCACCTCACGACACTCACCTATGGTACCGCCTCAGCCCCGTTCATAGCAACCAGGTGTCTCCATAAAACTGGCAGACGATGAACGAGACCGCTTCCCCAAGGCGGCAGAAATCGTGAAGCGCGACATGTATATAGACGACGTCCTCTCTGGAGGTGACACCATCGACGAGGTGCTTGAACTTCAAGACCAAAGGATAGATCTTCTCAACAATGGTGGATTTCCCCTTCGGAAGTGGTGTGCGAATCACCCCGCTCTCTTGAAGGCAATCCCAGAAGAGTGGCGCGAATCACAGCTTCCTCTGCAGTTTGACAACGAAGATCACGTCAAAACGTTAGGTCTACTGTGGCACCCAGGCTCCGACCAGTTTACAGATTGTGAACAGCACAAGTCAGTACCACAATTCCAATCGAGTGTCCCGTAGCAACGGCAGGTTCTTGCCACCATCGCATCGATCTTCGACCCATTGGGCCTAGTCAGCCCAGTGGTTATCCTATGTAAAATCTTCTTACAAGCCTTATGGCAAGAAAAACCCTTTGGTTGGGACGACAGCCTTCCTGAACGTTAATGCAACAATGGCATACTATCCAGGACTCTCTCCCAATGCTCAACCTAATCAGTATCGACAGATTGGTGTTAGCCCCTGGTCTTCCGGCAGACATACAACTCCACGGTTTCTGCGATGCTTCTGAACAAGCGTACGGAGCCTGTGTCTATCTTCGTTCAAAAAAATGAGGTCGGTCAAGTCACCACAAAGTTACTTTGTTCAAAGTCGAAGGTAGCACCGCTCAAGAAACAATCCATTCCGCGGTTTTGGAGCTATGTGGCGCATTGCTGCTAACCCGACTCTTGACGAAGGTGATTGCATCTCTTCACATCAGTGTCAGCAACAGATACCTATGGACTGACTCTACGTTGTTCTCGCCTGGTTAACAGCAAGCCCTACGAGATGGAAGACGTTCGTTGCCAATCGTGTGGCCGAAATTCAAGAAGCTACGGCAACAAACGAATGGCGTCATGTCAGATCCCAGGACAACCCTGCTGATTATATCTCTCGGGAGTACATCCAAAGGAAAATACATGATCTAACAATTTGGTGGAATGGACCTAAATGGTTACAAAACACTCTGATTCTTGGCCAAATGAATTCGTGTCCGGAGCTCCAATTACAGCACAGCAAGAGTTGATTCAGACCGAAAACAACAGCAAAGCCCATGGCAAGGTTTCTGTCCTGCTGGCACAATCAGTGCCAGAAGAGGTCGTTGAGAGATTCTCCAAACTGGTGACTTGTCAACGAGTAGTTGCATACTGCTCACGCTTTGTGAACAACTGCCGTAAACCTCCACAATCCAGACAGCTGTCATCGCTATCCTGTAAGGAGTTACGGCAGGCGCTAGAAACATGCATACGAGCTGTACAGCAGGCATGTTACGCAACAGAGCTCAAGTGTATTGCCACTTCGACCCCATTGCCTCCAAAAAGTACACTCAAGAATTTAAACCCATTCCTTGACCAACACCAAATACTCCGCGTAGGCAGTCGCTTGCACCATGCCAACCTCTCCTACGACAACAAGTATCCCATGATCTTGCCTCCTCGACATCACTTAACTAAACTGATTATAGTAGCAGAACATCAGCGCCTGCTGCACGCAAATCAGCAACTTCTAATCTCCTCCCTGCGACAAACACTACTGGATACCCAGCGTACGTCGTACGGTGAAGAGTGTCATCCACAAGTGCATTTCCTGTTTTAAGCTAAAGCCTGAAACATCCAAACAACAGATGGGCATCTTACCAGTGCATAGGGTAACACCAGCACGTCCCTTCCTTAATGCTGGAGTTGACTATGCTGGCCCTATCCAACTCAAATGTGGTACTCCACGGAGTAAGACCACTGTAAAGGCTTACATCGCAGTGTTTGTGTGTTTTGCAACGAAGGCAATTCACTTAGAACTTGTTAGTAGTTTAAGCACTAACGCATTCATCGCAGCCTTCCGAAGATTCGTTAGCCGCCGAGGAATGAGCGCACACATATACAGCGACAACGGTACAAACTTTGTTGGAGCAGATCGTGAACTGAAGGAGCTTCAAACCCTACTGAGAAATCAAGAACATCAATCTCATGTCAGGAATCATGCAGGAGCAGAAGGTTGCACGTGGCACTTCATACCTCCAGGTTTTCTCCACACTTTGGAGGATTGTGGGAAGCAGCAGTGAAGTCTCTTAAGTACCATTTGAGACGTATTGCTGGAAACCGTCTGTTTACTTTCGAGGAAATGTCCACAATGTTATGCCAAGTTGAAGCATGCCTCAACTCTCGCCATTTGTCACCTATGACAGCTGACCCCTCTTCCACAACTTTTCTTTCTCCTGGACACTTCCTTATCGGGGAACCGCTTACATCCCTTCCCGACCCTGATCTGTCTGACATCAGGATCAACAGGCTGGATCGTTGGCAGCTCATCCAGAGAGCGACACAGCAGCTGTGGCACCGATGGTCGACAGATTACCTCCATGGACTCCATCAGCGATCCAAGTGACGACTCCTCATCATGACCTGGTGCCAGGCACAGTGGTACTGGTCAAAGAAGATAGCCCCCCTCTTCAATGGAAGACCGCCGTGGTCACGGAGGTCCACCCGGTCCTGATGGACGAGTGCGAGTGGCGACTGTTAGATCCGGTTCCGGCACCTATCGCCGACCCATCCACAAACTGTGCCCGTTTCCCGAGTAACATTCGCCAGATATTTGGCACCCCATGTGTAATTTTGTGTTAGTGATTATGTGTTGCTCCCTTTAGAGTTATATTTTTTAAAAGGTATGCCAGCCCTTTTCCCGCGGGAGAATGTTGGTGCACACCCTTCAGGTGTCACTCTCTCGTCGGTCACTTGAACTTTAGTTTTAGGTACATTTCTCCACTCTTCGGCAGATGGCGCACGCCTGCTTGTTCTGGCCTCTAGCTGACCCAGATTCCGGAGAGTGGAGGGTGTCTTTGTGTCGGTCAACAGCCCCCGACAGACAAGTGCGGACTCTCGAGGCTCACTGTACGGCCACACGCACGGGTTTCACGGCTCGCTACGGCCAACCTGTACACCACGTACATAATTCTAGTTTACCTAATTGTTAGTTGTTTCATCTTTCGTGTTATTCATATACTTGTGTACTACTGTGCTACGTATCATTCAATAATATTTCAGTTCGTTAAGCTTCACCAATCTAGTGATTTTACCTCCCTATGGATTTACTAATTAGTTCGTAATTTATTCCTGGTCCTCCGATTATTATAAGTTAAGTTTTAAGTTTTATTTTAAGTATTTTATTATTAGAAAGCCACTCGGGCCCAAAAACCCTAGTTTTCGCATTGAAAAAGTAAGTTCATTTCGCCCGTTGACGAGCGCCAAGCCAACCATTTTCGTGGTAAAAAAAAGGAAAAATTTTAAAATCAAAATCACAAAAAAAATACTTCACCATTGACTTTTTAGAGTTCTCGTAATGAACCAAATTCAATGGCCAAGTAATTTACCACGAAATGGTTGGCTTGGCGCTCGTCAACAGGCGAAATGACCATACTTCTTTTCAATGCGAAAATAGGGAGAAAGAAAGAAATATTTGGCTCAACTTCTATATCTCACAGCCACTGCCTCCTAGATGTTCGTCGTGGCTAACGAGGAGCCACGACGAACATCTAGGAGGCAGTGCTCGCAGCATTCACAGCCGAAGACTTTTGAAGGAGAGCTTGGCTGCCGTTTTTTTTTTTTACAAATTTTTGTATTTGGGGGGGATCACATCTTTTTGTTGTTTGTTTCATATCAAGGCGTAAAATACGTAAAAAGGTGGATACAGTGCCTTTAAAACAGATTGTCTAGAAAGAAAAGCTACATCTTTTGTTTTTGTTCACTATCTGTGGTTGGCAATATACAATGTTTTTATTAAAAAATTTCCGGTGGTTAATGTTGTCTTGGGTTTTTGTGTGAATTATTTGTTGACCGGACTATAACACATTGACGCATAATTTTTGGATGAGCGTAGCGAGCGAAGCGAGTGAAGCGAAGACTTCAATTTCACTGACCCCCAAAAAATTTAGCTCGGGTGTTTTTTTGTTTGTTTGTTTGTTTGTTTGTTTGTTTTGTTTTTTTTTTTTTTATTTTTGTCTGTTTGTTCGCTCTCTACCGGGCAAACGGCATATGCGATCTTGATGAAAATTTGACAGGACCTTCGAAATCTCTGAACTTAGACTTGCTACGTTTTTGGGTACAATCGAAGAAATATTTCTCATGAATATCGTACTTTTACGTGTTTTTTTTATATTTAGTGCGATATTTTTGTGACATTTTGGCCGATTCTGACCAAACGGGTGGGGCTACAACGTTCATATTTTACATGTACATTAAGGTAATGGTTATGTATTGCTTTTTGAAAGAAAAAGTTGAAAAAGTTAGCCAGAATCCATAGAATAAAGGTTTTAATATGAGTTTTTTGAGGATTATAATAACAATTAACAAGTAACAATAAAAACTTGACAACAATTACCTACAGTGCATTCAAAAAGCACCTACGCAAACTAAAACTTACAAAAAAGCTCATCCATCAACGCAGCGGGACTAAAGCGTTTTCCTAGTTAAACTGTATTAAATACGACCTAACGTTTTTCCCAAAGTTAAGGGTGGTAGGGAACAGTGGAGGTGAAATATCGCTTGCCTCCCGACGGATTATTATTTTTCATATTGTTATGTACCATCATGCCAAATTTCATGCTAATAACTCGTTCAGTGCCTTCATAGTGAATGCTGGAAAACAAGGTAAAAATAATATAAACTATTAGGGATGGGGGTTGAAAAAAGTGGTTTAGGAAATGAGAATAGCGATTGGGTTAAAACACATTAAAACATAATAATAACTAATTTGAATAAAAATTCAATTTTGGGTTAGAGCTTTGAATTATTTCAAATTAAGGGGATGATTTAGGGGGTGTTGGGGTGGAATATCGCTTGCCTCTTAGCGGATTATTTTTCATATTATTATGCACCATCATGCCAAATTTCATGCTGATAACTCATTAGGTGCCTTCATGGTGAATGCTGGAAATCAAGGTAAAAATAATATAAACTATTAGGGATGGGGGTTGAAAAATATGGTTTAGATAATGAGAATAAGCCGATTGGGTTAAAACACATTAGAACATAATTTTAATTACTAATTTGAATAAAATTCAATTTTGGGTTAGAGCTATGAATTATTCCAATTTTAGGGGATGATTTAGGGGGTGTTGGGGGTGGAATATTGCTTGCCTCTCGGCGGAAGTATATGAGTCTGGGGTACATCTATGTGTGGTTCAAGTTTCATAGTTCTAAGATGTACCGTTTTATCTGTAGGCTCTTATTCCTCTCTGTCAGAACCCCCACCCGGAAGGAATTCGTCGGTTTTTAAGCACTTTTTTAAAGCAGAACGGGTTATCGATCGGGCTGATTTTTTTTTTGTATGTCATGGACCAAATATCAGGTTATACACCTAAATTCAAGATTGTAAATTTTTGGCTGCGGGCGAACGACCGTCGCCCTAGATTATAAATTATGCTTTTTGATGTACATTCAAGACACCATAATTCAATTTAAATTACGCATAACTTGATTTTTTTATACATTCGAGGAATTTAAATAAAAATTTGCAAATAAAACATTATTGAATGTTATAATTTTACAAAAATGAACTTTTTCAAAATTTTGTGAATGGAATTGACACTGGCTCTATGATAACATGAAAACAATTTTATTCTGCGTTTTTCTGATCGGGCACAGGAAAATATTTACCAGTATTGACTCTTCAAAATAATGTTGAACTTCCGTTCCACCCTAACCTAAGTCTAACATGTTGTGTTCTTGTGAGATTAATTTTTACTAAGTGTTTTTCTTGAAGGTGTCCGAGAGAAAATGATGGAATTTTTTACACTAGTTGCATGTTTTATGATTTTTTAGTTTAGTTAAGTTTATTTATACATCACAAACAGGTTCTCTTTTTACTTGTGATTCGATACAGAATACAATAATATATAATATAAACTTAAAGGGGCTATTAAGTCAAAAAAAATATTTTTTACCACATGATCTATAGCACAAAACCACACTAAAATGACAGTTTAAAAAATTATATCTTGTAACTGTGATTTAACACGAATTTTTCGATTTTTTTAATCCAGAAATTCGCGAAAATTGATGTTTTGGGAAATTTCTTAAATCGGCTTTAACCTGTTTCTTTTTTGGTCCACATAGATACTAGAGCATAGTACTAATCTAAAATGCCCATTTTTTACATCGTGTCATGAAACTGTGCCCAAATATACCCTCAAACACGCAAAAATATGCATTCCAAAATCACACCCCATCTTGGTAATCAGCATATTTTGACCGAACTACTTGCCCAAATTACAAAACAAAATATAGTGAATTTACAGAAAAGGGTGTAGAATAAGTCAATAATACCCAATATTTTTTTAGGTCAAAATCCTCCAAGGTCACGGGGCCTAAAGATTGCCCCCATGTTATTTCTTATAGGAGATTTTCGCCGATGGGACCTAGCTAGAAAAATGCCAATATTTGACAATTTTTTGGGAGGTCATGGTGGCCCAATTTTTTTTCTGTTGATTGCTAAATGTATTACTAGTTAGCCAGAATGAAATATATTTCTTGAGTTTAGCGGTTAAATACCTTAACAATTGACATAGAACACTAATATTAATTTGATCTCAATTCTAGAGTTGTCGTGAGCTCAAAAAGGTAAATAAACAAAATAGCGTAGTCAGAAACAAAGACGAAAACATTTTTTTTAACTTCACTCTTATTTACAACCGCATACACGTATGCCGGTCAATGTGTTTTGATGATAGTCGACTTATCACCGTTTGCCATTATATGGGTTTCCCTCGTCGTGTCGTATATTCCAGTAATAATAATCCTCGCCGCGTTGTTATCAATAACCACCACGACTATATAGTTGTATATTATACTGTCGGTTGTAACAAACCTCTACTCTTTTCCCACCGCTTCGCAGGCATACATCCGTCATAATCTCTAAGTATTATGACTACCCTCCGGCAGATATCCAGCACCAGAACGACGTAAGAAAATATTTACATTTACATTCATGTCCATCTAAAGAATGTATTTATTAGGCCTGCAAATAAATCAAAATCAGCAAGCTGAAAATGGAGCGAATTATATTGCTGTTGGTTAATGTTGTAATTTGTGCCATGTGTCATAAAGTATTTTCTATAATCTATTAAAAAAAGGCAATATTTGAGTATATTCTTCTTCTACAACATCTAAAATAAACTATTAATTTGGTTTATTTTGATCATTTAAAATAAGGATTAGTACAATCAGAATTGACTTTTCAAAATTAAGAAATTTTATGTTTCATAATCAAGTCAACCTTCACGTTTAATGAAATAATAACCATAGAGAGTCGTGTTCAAATCTTGAATGGTATAAAATTTAATCATATATAAGCTCGAGTTCGTGTATTCAATTTAGAAGTTACTACCTTCATTTCCTCGTATGTGAAAGGATTAAGAGTAGCTCCCTAGCTGGTTGCACGTGGAGTTGCTAGGGCATAAGCCAACACAATGGAATCAATTACACGTTGTCTTGCTCAATTTCGAACACCCCCCCCCACCCCGTCCTACCTACACCAGGAGATTCTGTTTCATTCGCAACAAACAAAGGTAGAGCAATCTCATTTTGAATCCGTAAGGTTGAGCTGGCTTTCATTGCTGCAATAAAAAAAACTGTGAACTTGGAAGGATTCTTTGCAAGTGGAAGAGCAGAGCTACTTTATTGAGTTTTGCTTCGATGCAGATACGGTTACATAGGGTAAGGGGTGGTGATATACCCCGTTGCGTATACATCGAGAGCTTTAAGAGAAAGGAAAATTGACATAGAATACATTTCATTGGATTCAGGTCAGGTTAGGTCAACTCGTGTAATTACAACAAAAAAATTGTTGACGAAGAGAAAAATATATAGAAAATAAATTTATTTGTAAGTAAAAGTGGACGATTCCGCACGTATCGCTCTAATAATCGATTGTTTTTATTTTTTATGTTATAAACTAAATGTAATTTGCTACACTGTTAAAACCAATAATACCACTAACACAAACAGATATTGAATTTTAGGTTATTAGAACAGGTATAGGTTTCAAACATTTTTTTGTATTTTCATAGTTATTTTTTAATAACATTGATTTTCAATTTATTTGAAAAAGTTTTATCCGTAACCTGGCATCGAAGTCATAAGCCCTTTGATTTTAAAAAAAAATTTGTTAATAAGACCTGTGGCAGTGGAGGTTTTATATATATCGACATTTGTTAGGGCAAAGGTATAGTGTATATTATATGAAGACCGATTACAGCTCAATCCCAGCATTGTTCTTTGTTCATTTATCTTCTGTCATGATTTCTGGATTCTGGCATCGAACCAACGACCTTCATGATAGGTTCGTAATTGACCTGCACTGCGATCACGTTACTGTTGATTGCACCAACATGTTTTTATTTATACTCCAAATGTTGTAGATTGCAGTCTGTACCACAGGCGTTACTTCTTGACTTTTCAAACACTTAAAGAAAAGGCATTGCTTAACAACAAAATGATGCTACAGCAGGGCATCTTGCATTACTTCAGTGTATCCATTCCAAATGATATCGACAGTTTCCGGCTTACATTACCCCTGGACCTCAAGAAAATGCTGGACTAAAGACAACCCTAATAGAAGACTCATGTGTGAAGCACTGGTTGAATTAGTCGCAAAGTACTTTAAATGAATGTGATAATAGATCCTCTGACGTTGCATTTGAACCACGAATGATAGTTGTTATACGGGGAAAGGGTGTAGTAAATACCAACTCATATTTGTAATTGATGCGTAGCTTATGTGTAATGGGGAAATTAATTATTTACAAAACTGTGAGTTTTCTATTTTCAACAGTCATAATACTTTATTAATCATTGTACAATATCTAGCAATTATATTACACAATTTTATTATCTAATTAGGTTGTTTCACATCGATAGCTCTTGCAATAACAGCATGTGAATACAATACTTATGTTTAAATCGATCTCCCAAATAATACTATATTTATATCTTACAATCTTATTCGTATTTACCGACAGTATATCAATGTACGTCGGGCGAACCTGGAGTACATTATTTACATTTATACACTTACTAGCATACATTTAAAAAACATTCTAAAATATGCATACAAACTGATAAATGGGTCAGAAGTGTTCTGGACTAGACATAAAACTTGAAACTGGAAATACTTTTATAAACCTGAATGTTGTTTTTTTGTATAACACTTTCCCACCAACATGATTACGCTTTAATAACTTGCCGCTTCAGTCTGCTATTAGGCATGATGCACTAGGGCTATTTAGAATGAACAAGTTTGCAATTTTATCTATCAATAACTTGTATTTACATTTACATTGGTTTCGATTTTTTCACATCATCGTCGTTCTTAGAAGTAATTCACATAAAACTTGACACAAAAAACTAAGAAAAAAAACATGAAGACCCCGCAAATATATTTGAGTATAAATTTTGAAAGATAGAATTTGGAAATTAACGAGAATTTTCCCGATAAGTAGCAATAAGGCATAACTAAATTAGCTTATTATTATTGCCCCGCTTACCATTCTAACAAGGCGTTGAAATATGGCAAACTGAAAGTTGAAAATAAAATGCGGGTAAATGTTGTTTTTTCAGTTTGAACCCAATTTTTTGGGTAAATAACAAATAAATAGGCCTACTGCTGTTATTTGAGATACACAAAATAAAAAATATGCAAAAAATTACAGAGAAAAATCCAGTTTCAGGAATGCATTTCAAATTACAATGTTTACGAAAAATGAACATTTTATTCAAATTCTCAAATTTCAAAAAAATTATTTAAATATCATGATAAAAACAAATAAATACCAAAACGGTTAGAACAAAATCGGAAATTTTATTGGTTTATTACAAATACCTAATAAAGACATATTTAATAATGGATTGAAATGGTTAAGAACCGTGTTAATTGTTTGATTCCATGTTGAACACGTAAAACAACGTTATGTGTATATACGTTACCTATTGCTCGTAAACGGAACCATGATGGCAGTTTGTTCGACAACCTGTACATTAACTGTATTGTTTTGTCTTATTAATGTTGATACTTGATCCTAAATCTTTCCCTGCCCAATCAGCTGCTTTCGAGAAATCAAACAGAAGTTCTAAAAATAGCATGTTGTTTAAATTAGCCAATAACATTAATACTAGTTAATCTTGAGTATCATCATCAATTTTAGTATTCGTATTTAGTTTTCGTAACCATTTTAAAAATTAAAATGTTTTGATAACATTTTACAGTATCTCACAATCCATGTACCTACACAATGTTAAATGGAAATATCAAATTATTTGAGTAGGTTTTCTTGGTCGAATGTTGTCCATAATGTGGCAACGTATAGCCCTATGGTTTAGCATCCACAAATGTAATACAATGTGTAAATATAATATGGATAGTTGTAGGTTTTTGTGGCCCTTACTCAGCTCATACTAGTTTCATTAATTATCTTGAATGTACAGTATATTATGTCTCAAGTATAAAATTTCGTCATCATTTCTGTGTGCCTCTCTCTACCGTTATCCATAGTGCATAACCTCTGGCTCTCAGTAAACTTTTCTTCGGTGTTACATGGGCTGCTAAGGATGTGTTTGCATAAGATAGACGTTGCGTGTCCTATTAAGATGACAAACCTAATGGATGAAAGTAATCTCAGTATACACCACGATTTTTTCATTTTATATTTGTTTTGTTAAACTACAGAAAAAACAGTTAATAAAATTGATTTGTCTAAATTTGTCGTATGAGCAAGAGCATATTAAAAAACAACGTCAGTACAGCATTATATATGACTTTTATTACATAATCACCTTGACGTTTTGACTGCAACACCCTTTTTCTTATTTATAACATTAACTTACATCCAACGGTTAAATATTACACAAAGATTCAAACAAATTTTTTTTTCAATTGGAATTAAATCCATTTTTCATAAGCACAGTTAGACGTTTGAAATATTAAAAGCAAGTTTTCAGGCAATGCTACAGAGAAGATCTGTTCATTATTTCGATAAGAAATTACTTCAAAAACAACATTTCGTTTTAATTAGGAGCATTGTGTTTCCGTTTGAGAGATAGCTTTGACAAGAAAATCTGTTCCAAGCATTAATCAGCTGACGATGTGAATTGTGTACTTCTTGAAACAGCAGTATATACACGCCAAATTGTTCAATAAATACCACCATTATTTAGTCAAACAGTATGTATGTATGTCTTACATTGAAAGCCACAAAAAAGCAGTGACTTTTTTTTTAATATCGCTTATATGTACCCGCTATCATGACTTATTATTTATTGTTTTATAATCTCCGGGTTGAAATGCTTGTGGAAAGTCGCCATGAGTCAATAATATGCTTGAGTTTTGACCTTTTTGATTTTTTTACAAGCAAAAACTTATCAACATAAATCAATTCCCAATTGTTCATTTAATTGATTGGATAAATTAAATTTCCCTGTGTATCACAAACATCGTGCATACTTCATCTGCATGCTAAGGGAAGAGGTACGAAGCTGAGTTTTTTTTTTACATCGAAGAACACAAATCATCTACTTTCACTTTCTCACCACTAAACATTTAGTTCGTGTGACGTTGTATACTGTCAGTGTCAGCATTGTGTTGGTTGTGCGCTTCCAGTCGGAGTAAGATAATATGAAACAAGAACTTGGAATGATAGTTCGCCTTACAACCGCATGTGATCAGATAACGGCGTCTCGCAATGAGAGTGGGTGTGTGTTCTTGATGGCTAGCGTCACTCCGAGTAGGCAGTCTTGTCGGATCCGGGAGACGAAGCCGCGGCCTTGTCGCTGCAGCTGCCGCCACTGCTGCCGTAGACGTCGAGCTGGGGGTGGCCGACGAGGGCGAGGGCGTACTCGGGCGGGGGGCGGATCACCGTCGGCAGGTACCCGGTGCCGGCGTAGGGCGCCGCGAGGAACCGCCGGTGCTGGGGTCCGTACCGCGGGAACTGAGGCCCGAGGGGCGAGAACGCCGACTTGGCGACCTCCTCGCTGGGCCCGCTACACACCATCAGCTCTATGGCGTGGAGGATGTCGCCCTTGCAGCGGGCGAGGAGCGCCTCGACGTCACCTCGCCGTCGGTCAGGGAACACGCGCAGGAGGATGTCGATGGGGGACCGCTGTTGGTGCTGCTGCTGTTGTTGCTGGAACTGGAAGTGCTGTTGCTGTTGAAACTGTTGGTACTGCTGTTGATAGACGAGGTACGGGGACTGTGGTTGCTGCTGTCGGGGCGAGAGGAGCCCGGGGCGGCACTTCTTCGGCAGGGACAGGTTCTCGGGCAGCGCCGTGTCGGCGTCGGTGTCGGAGGGCTCGTGGTCGTGATCCTGCTCGTTCAAGGACGCGGAGAGGTCGGGGGAGGGCGTCGTGGAGACGGAGAGCGGCATCGAGGGGAGCGGGGGAGGCGGCGGGAGGAGGGGGTGCTGAGACGATGGCGGGGGGGAACGAGATCGGCTTCTCTTCTCGGCGTCGAGGTCGTCTTCGTCGTCGTCGTCGTCCATATCGTCCACGGAGATTCTCCCCCTCTTTTTGTCATCTGAAACATTTAATCGACTCATGAGAATGGGTGTATGTGCACATTTTCATTGTGTAAAAATTGCACACATGTACATTAAAACATTATCACAATTCAGAGTACATGTTCTGAACACTGTCTGTAGAACTCTGAAATTAAATTTTACGCGCACGATAAATTAAGATAGTTTGAATTGAATTGATTTGGTTTACTAATACCTGAAAATACTTGCTTACCATTTTAAAATCCACAAAGCATGCTTTTTTTGTTTCCGAATGCCGCAATATTGTATTCTGTTGATGAGCAAGTAATTGTTTTTTTTTTTACCATGAAGACACAACTCGATGAAAGTTAACGCACATTTCGAATAGTTATCAATATATGATTTGGTTGATTTACTCAAACATCACAACTGACGCTTGTTAAAAGTACCACTAAAAGAAGCTTTTTATGTTTTCAAATATGTTGTATCTTCAATGTTGCATAGCAGTTAATGTTTTTTGACCAATAAATCAACCGATGAAATTAACGCACATTTCGATAGTTTTCAATATAACTGTATTTTGGGTGCAGTGTATGTTACTCATATCCATAACAAACACTTTAACGACGCTTATTTTGAGATTATATGAACAGAGGAATCTTCGTAAAGGAAGATCGTGGCGTGTCGGAATGAAGTCTTTGAAAAATATGGTTGTGTCGGTTCAAAGATTCATGCAGTTAAATACGTTTGACGAATAATTAAACGATGAACTTAAATGCTATTATGTGTTTGTAATGTATTCCTGTAACATATATTGTAAACAAATGTGATCCTTTACTGTATACGTTGAGTTCACGATAAAACACCATTTTAAATCACATTAATTTTGATGAGTTGTTATGAAGAACACATTTATCGAAAGATACCCTTTGAGAATTTCCCGTTCCCAGAGGTTTTTTGCTAAGTCTCTACTTCCCTCTCATAAGTCACCTCACCAAGTATGCAAATAATGGCAATGCATGATATCATCATCAATCATTACTTTTCGCGTAAAATGGTAATTAGCAATGATGAGTTTGTCTGTGTTTTTTTAAATTAGTTAATCAACCTCGTCTTAGCTAGCTTTCGAACTACAAACTATTTTTTAAAAGTTACTGTATTTTGTGTACGGTATGTAAAGTTAACGTAATTACTGAAAGAATACTGCAGATAGTTGTACAGACATGTTGTCTTAAACGCATCTTGCGCCTCTTGATCCCGTGGGAAATAATGTTATAATTTGTTGATTATCGTTAAAAAGTGTTTACGCAATAATTTCGGCATTCGATTGTAAGTATAGTAAAGTATATTTATTAGCCTCTTGGTTCATATATACATTCACATAATATATAAATGAGTTGAACATTTGAGTTGTCAGATTATTAATATTTATAATAATGAGATAAACTTAAACTCATATAAAACATAATATGACATAAAACATAATAACATAATTTAAATTTTAAAAATTGGGAGTAACATTAAAAATCCATCAGCAACCTTTGTTTAATTTAGATTTGATTTTGAGAAGCCAATTTAAACTCCTCCACTGAATAAAAACATCTTTCCATTCGAAACAATTTAATTTTTTCTTAAATTTAATATGATCATTAAGTTGGTGCTAAGACAACTTTCCAAGTTGGTGCTAACGGCTAAGTGTAGAACATCAATGCATCAATATGTTATTTTAATAATTTATTTGGTTAACGTATGTATTTGTTTATTTATTTATTTGTGGCCACATTACAACAGGACAAATGTCCCACAAGTGATATTTAACCAACCAAACCATAACAAAACAATACATAACGCAATAATACCATACAATATAAAATGAGTTAAATAAAGATGACTGTAAAAAGTGCATAAACATGAATATATGTGTGTGTGTTGTATGTTTATGTTTGAGTGTGTGAGTGAGTGTGTGAAGTGTAAATATAAATTGTATGTGCGTACACGAGCGACTGAAGACATTGTTGATTATGTTATTTCTTTGAGTTGATTTCGAAAATGATAAATATTATTGTGCAAGTCTAAATGAGGCCTATTCAATGGCAAAAGATTGTTATAGGTAGACTGCAGCCTTATTAAACAGTGTTTTACTTGTGCACATCAATGCGGCTCGGTGGAAGATAAAACAGTTTATAAATTCCTTGGTATTCCTTGGTGGCACACGGTAGTTATACATATATTCCATTCCATGTCCTTATAAATTGAGAGAGTTATGCTTGTACGAAACCTCCAACACTGAAGCTAGACTCTCCCACCGAGCACTTCCATGTAGCGAGGGATGTGAATAGGAAGAGAAACTGGTATGGTAAGGAAACCAGATGATGGGAACTGGAAACTCAATTTAAATCAGGTCTATTGAAGACGGCTGCACGGCGCACGGTAGAAGCCGACAATATCTGACACAAGCAGATCATAGAGAGCGCAATGGTGTCAGTCTTCCCTGGCAAAACTCCAGCAACTCCGAGGAAACACAATATAGAAGAGATCGAACGTCTTTTGATGTAACGTATGAGAGTCTATAAAGAAGGGAGACAGGACGCGGTGTGAATGTGACACTACGGCAACAATGATGTGACTGAATCGAATATGAGGGTGTCGTATATACTAATCGCATTATTAGTTACTTTGCCGATAAAGAAGGCGAGCAAAACTCAAAAGCGGAAGGGGATGAGAGTACGATTTCCACAGCATTTAGTAAAATTTGATATTTTTAAATTTAAACAGATGGTTTACAATGAAAGAAATACTTCGCAACTATTACCGTTATAATTGGTACACATTTTTGAAGTGATCAAAAATGTATAAAATCAATGCTTGTTCTTTTAATTTTTTAAAAATAATTAAATAAGTATTACTTTAGAGTACATCTAATCAGTCAGTAATACTCACTCAACTGATTTGCACTGGGAAACTTTAATTTGAAGTATAGGCACAGACACAATCGACGAGTTGAATAATGACCAACTATAGAGATTGGTAATTGAAATAGAAAATGTAGAAAACTGGTTAGGAACGATTCACTCAAGCGAGATGACGAGAGGAGATTTTGTCAACTGCTCATCGGAATTTAAAAATCGTAACATTAAGTACATAACACGATTATTCGTTTACACGAAATAAGTAGGTTTTATGTATAACCCTAACAAAATTGGATAAAATAATCGAAACTATAGCATGGTAATTTTACCTTTCATACGAAGGAATATGAGCTGGTTACTGCCCAATAGCTAAACATGGTGCAGACAAATCGTGGCTTTAAATTAAATCAAACTTCATGCGTGATTTTATATGGTCTTGAAACAAGGATAATGGGGTCTCCACAATAGCCAACATGAATTTAATGTGCAGTGTGTATTGTGTACTTCAGTATGTAAGTGAACAGATATTCTGTAGTTTACAATCAACAGCGTAATATATTCATTCCAGTTCAAATCGAAACAAGTACCAAACGAAAATTATAAATCAGCTCGTGTCATCCACATCGGAACCGCTGTCAAAAACTTGTCACGAACACAAAATTAATTTGCCAGTTCATCACAGTCCCGTTCCCCGCAGCCCTGACGAAACAAAGGAACTCGCCGAACCTGTCTTCCACGCGGGACCAAAACGGGAATAATAGACGAAACAGTCATCATATTTTAATAATATGATTCTCTTAGTATCGCGACCGACCGTGGGGGGCCATATTTACCGCGCCATGCGGCACATTGTGTAACTAAATTTATGTTCTAACTCCGGTCTCGGTGTAAAAATGCCGGGCATAAAGGGTGGGCGCGCCCGCTCCGTGATATATCGCCGCGCCATTGTGGTGATCGCATACACGACAGTTAATACTTGGTGTTCTATTCAGGACGAGTCATTAGCGCCACTAAACGGTGAACCACTGAAACCATCTTTTGTTTCCATACCGTGAGTCGACTCACTTTCCGGCTCCCTGCCAATGGAATAGTCTATCTTGTTGGAAGCCTTAACAGTGTTCGCTTGTGTCCGCGTGCGATGCCAGAGCTAGGATCAATGCGCGTCTACTGAGAAAACCACCTCAGTTTGGAAATATTACAACCTTCCTTATCGTTAAACCGTTTGATCAAAAGCTGGCGATCATTTGAATAGGTGGAGGCAAAGCTCCCCTAACTGCATCACTTTTGTTCTGTACGTCCGTATATATACCACTACTATATATACCGTATATATACGTATATACGATACTCCCGTGCCTGTCCGTATCAAAATAATTTATGGTATCAAGTAAACAAAAACGCAGCGTGTTAACGATCTTCTTTAACGCGTCTTAGTGAGATTTGTCTATAAACCAAGGTTTTCTTGTTATTTTTAATAAATATAATTTTACATTGGGCTCCCAATGTAACAACACATTTACTTCGATTGACATTCTGTTTACGCAAATGATATAATTTTTTTGTTCTTAGTGCAAAATGTTCCTTTAAGAAGGATATTGAAACCCCTCCCCACCCCACCCCCCCCCCCACCCCCCTGAGATGAGAGTATATGCGGAGGTATGTAACAAATTACATTATTCCTAACATTTAATTATTTAATTTTATTTATTATTTTTTTATTTTTTTATTTAACGTATATCCTATTCAGTTATAACTAGAGGTACGTGAAAATAGCGTTTTGTGAATAGATGCTACAAAGCGCTATATTTTCACCTGAAACTAAGGTTTTCCAGTGCTATTTTATTTTATTTTCCATAGTATCTATAATTTGTTTTTACACATCTTTATTCAGTTGATATTGATACAACCTTGATGACCAAATTTCAAACTAAAAATCTGAAAAAAGTTCATACATAAGGTTTTGAAATTAGCCAAAAAAATGCTACAAAACGCTATAAAATGACACTTGAAAATGCTATATACACGCACCTCTAGTTATAACAAACATTTACCAAAGAACACAGGGGTGTATTAGTAGGGCCTATCTATGGCGTTTCGTAACTAGTTTCTGCTAATCCGTGGCGTGCATGCGCGTACCGTGCACGCTAGACTGTCGCCGTCGCGACGCCGTAAGAGTGGCGGTCACGTCCGCAGCGACGCTACAGTTATATCGCCTCTAACTCACTTTTATTATCAATGATGCGAGTGGCAAGGAATGTGCAATAACCACGCCACATTCCTGGGGACCACACGAGGGTGTCTTGTATCGACGCATTTAACACCGACCGCCAAACGATGCTCGGCAGAATGTTTCAGATTAGGTGGCCTGCACGGATATTGGGACTCGATTAAAACAAGAGACATTTTAATGGCGTTATACCAAATAAAATATTATTAAGATAAGTGTTATATTTGTTAAAATACTTATTTATAACATTTAAAACGATAATATCGAAAATTAAATCAGGAGTGCAGAATCATTTTGTGAAGATTTTGGCCCAAATTGTTGGGACGGCTTTGTGGTGTTATCATTTGGGAATCGTTTCAAATACTTCGCTGATCGTCGCTTTTAATTCGAATGAATTAATTATTACTTATAAGCAATAGAATTGTAAAGATAGCGTTTACTTCTTACCTGCTTTGCATAGTTTCAATTTAAATATATTTTGTTGAGAAGTAATATTCCAAGGTGTGACGATTTAACTACCTCTACTCAGATATCTGTATGAATACCTAACGTCACAATAGCGTATTAACAATTGCGTACAATAGGCCGAAATCGTGTCCTGCGCTATACTGCCAATCTATAACCTTCAATATTCTTTTAAAACATCATTTTTTCTAGTTACTAGCAGTAAGTTATAAACTCGTGTAAAATCAGTGCAATGATTTTTCTCTTTGGAAAAAAATAATCGCTCACTCTCCCATTCTATAATGTTGATATTATTAACCACAAGTTCCAGCCAGGCTCCAGGATCTATTTTCGTTTGGAATAATTATTACAATCGAGTGAAACATCGATTTCAATAAGAATAAAGCACATGTTGTACTTTGATCACACTCCACTTACATGTTCTTTTTAACCAAGGATAAACTTGACCATTTATTCTAGAAAAGCTCTCTTTTGTGGCAACTTCCCCTCTCAGCATTGTGCTAATTACAAACCCCTTCCACCACCGCAGAAATACACGTAGAATTCCCTATACCACTAGATGCAGATAATTGGTCAAATTAAAATTGAAAACATATTTTTAGACTTTTATTTGGTTTTGCTTTCGCGTCTTTTCTTATTCGAGTGGACACTCGAAACGCTTTCAATTTTATATTGAATTCAGTTATATAAAAGCTATTGAAGATTTAGTTTGAATAACAAAACAGTGAGCGACTCTGTTTTGAACTAATGAGGTTTTAAACTTTCAATAAAGTAGCCTCTACACGTTAATGGTGACCACGCTCAAGAGCCAGCCAGGTTGCTAAGCTACGTGATATAATACACAACCCTCGCGATTTCATTCGTCTTTTTGTTCGACTAATACCGTCAAGTTTAATCCTCTGTATGGAGATATTATTAAAACTTGTTAAAAATGTATTTTTCAATCAAACTTTGTATTAAATGAGGAGAAAAGTTCAATACACGTCTGAATATCTCATATTGAAAGCGCACCGATGTATAATCCATTTTATATAGGGTGGCTATAACTTCGTCTTTAGAATACTCAATTGAAATTTAGCACAACGAGACTTTTGTGATTCTAGACGTAAATGAAATATAAAACGTTCTTTGTAAAGATTTATCGCGATATTGTCAAGCACATTGGGATGAGTCGAATACACGTTTTGTCAAACAGCTCTAGTTATTATTAAGAAGAAAATGTCAAATCATCTTGCGTATTTAATTTGCATTGCATTGAAATTGGACTCGCTGAGGCTAGCGCGGGAAAAGTCCACAAATAAATCGTATATATTATTATTGCAGCTTAAGGCTATTCGACCGCGTTTTTCTATTTTCCAAAATATGCTACCAAGTCATAACATAGTTATTTGCTTTAAAACCTGGCTATTTTAGAAAATCAAAAATATTTTTTTCAAATTTTTCTGATCCGGTACACGGCCAATATAGCCATCTCAAAATAATTTCAAACTTCAATTCGCCAAGGCACACCATTCAACGTAGGGTGTTGTGTTTTTGTGACATTAATTTTCAACTGGTTTTCTAGGCTGACTGAGAAAAAAAAGATTTTTTTAACAATTGTCTTTCCTGGAATTTTTTCGTTTGGCGGTACAAATCGGTAAAAAATACCGCCAAAAGAAAAAATTCGCAGGAAAGACAATTGTTAAAAAAAATCTTTTTTCTCTCAGTCAGTCTATAGAAAACCAGTTGAAGATTAATGTCACAAAAACACAACACCCTACGTTGAATGGTGTGTCTTGGCGAATTGAAGTTGGAAATTATTTTGAGGTGGCTATATTGGCCGTGTACCGGATCAGAAAAATTTGAAGAAAAAATATTTTTGATTTTCTAAAATAGCCAGATTTCGAAGCCATTCACTATATTTTGACTTGGTAGCATATTTTGGAAAATAGAAACACGCGGTCGAATAGCCTTAACAGTTATACTTACGTCAATATATCGCAGGACGTTAGTGAAGAAACGTTCCATTGATTGTTGTACTTGGTTGCAAATAATTTGCAAGGTATATCACTAGGCCGCTTCGCGAACGCTTTTTTTAGTCTCGTTAATGGATGAGCTTTTTTGAAAGTTTTTAGTTTGCGTGGGATCTCTTTAGTTTTGCAAGTGCTTTTTGAACGCATTGTAGGTGATTGTTGTCAAGTTTCTATTGTTACTTGTTAATTGTTATTATATACCTCAAAAAACTTATATTAAAACCTTTATTTCTATGGATGCTGGCTAATCTTTTTCAACTTTTTCTTTCAAAAGGTACTACATCACGATAACCTTAAAGTCCATGTAAAATATGAACGTTGTAGCACCACCCGTTTGGTCAGAATCGGCCCAAATGTCACGAAAATATCGCACTAAAAATCGGAAAAAAATCGGAAAAGTATGATATTCATGAGAAATATCGCATATGCCGTTTGCCCGGTGGAGTCCGAACAAACAGACAAAAAACAAAAAACAAAAAACACCCTAGCTAAATTTTTTGGGGGTCAGTGAAATTGAAGTCTTCGCTTCGCTCATCCAATAGTTCCGAAAATTTTAAAAAAATGGAAAATTCTAAACATGAGTTCCAGTTTGTGAAATTCCCATTAAATTCTTCAATATTTATGATTTTAAAAATAAATGTTTACGTTCAAGTTGGTTTAAACGTTGAGATCTAGTACAAAAATTTGCTTTAGAACATCTCGGCAGTTCTAATAAATTATTTTCAAGTTCAAAATCGATGTATTAAAAAATAAGACATTAAAAATACTATCACATTGATCTTAATTAAAGTTCTAGTAAAATATTGTAAATTACCTATACAAACGAGAAAAAGCTGCAACAGCTGGACATAAATTTCCAAACTTTCTGGGGAAAGCCTCCTCCCCGGGGATATGGGTATCACCAAAAACATTCTGCTGAAGGGCAATAAAAGCTATGTTCATCGGACGACATGTTCAGTTTTCAACAATTTTCTTTTTTAAATTTTAAAACTAGTTCAGGAGTATGATATTGATAACGGTGTCATAATGGTGTCAAATGAAATATTGCATACTACGAATATACTTTGAACTTTTACCAACGTGTGCCATATTTATACAAAAATCACATTCACCGTGCATACATTTCTAACACAGACCACTGGTTCACAGACAGTTACGTATAATTATATTTTCTTGACCGTCAGAGCATTAAGCACCGACAAGCAAACAAGCAAACAAAGGGAGGGGATTTTAATTAAATTGGAATGCAGTTCAATTGTATATACATTTTCATATTTTGAAATTAACCTCCATAACTGAATTTAGTCTGTGATGTTATGTAGGCATAGTTCAACACAAGCTGGTTGACATAGTGTTGTGATTTTGTCGATTATTTTCAATAACTCGGACAAATAAATGAGCATGTATATTTCCATTGTTCTGTATATTTGCGCCTTTGAAAGCCGACGGTGTATTATCTGTGTTATGCACACATTTATAGTTTGCATAGATGGAAAATAAACCTGCACGTTTGTTGATATTTCAGTCGCGTTTATTTGATATTTAATGGTTCACTGAAGAGCTCTTTAAAGGACCTAGCCCACACAATAATGACGATCGTATCGTTATTTGACTCACGCCGTCAGGGCAAAAATACAATATGGCAAGGTGACGTAGCAAAGCAATCCCATGCACACTCCTTGTTATAGGTTATAAATTTCGTTTACCGATTTCACGTTCAATACAAATAAAAAGATCAAATTTGAATGTTGGTAAATCTTAAAGGGGTATTTAACCGCTAAACTCAAAAAATATATTTCATTCAGGCTAACTAGTAATGAATTTAGCAATAAACAGAAAAATTATTGGGGCCACCATGACCTCCCAAAAAATTGTCAAACATGACATTTTTCGAGCTAGGTCCCATCGGCAAAAATCTCCCATAAGAAATAACATGGGGACGATCTTTATGCCCCGTGACCTTGGAGGATTTTGATCAAAAAAAAATATTGGCCATTATTGATGTACTCTACAGCCTTTCCTGTAAATTCTCTATATTTTGTTTTGTAATTTGAGCAAGTAGTTCGGTCAAAATATGCAGATTACCAAGATGGGGTGTGATTTTGGAATGCATATTTTTGCGTGTTTGAGGGTATATTTGGGCACAGTTTCAAGACACGATGTTATAAAGGGGCATTTTAGATTGGTACTATGGTCTAGTATCTATGTGGACCAAAAAAGAAGCAGGCTAAAGCCGATTTAAGAAATTTCCCAAAACACCAATTTTCGCAAATTTCTGGATCAAAAAAATTAAAAAATTCGTGTTTAATCACAGTTACAAGATATAATTTTTTAAACGGTCATTTTAGTGTAGTATTGTGCTATAGCCCCTTTAATTTAAAATGTTTCTAATAAAAATAAATAAATAAATAAATTGTCACTCAGTCCCCCACTCAGTCATATAACTGATTTTCAGTGGGGAACAGTAAACCAAAGCGACCAAGCCAACCCTGTAGGCCCCGACGCAATCGACGAGTGAGCGATAACCAACCAAAGATCGATATTTTTTAATAGGAAATATAGCAATCAGTGGTATGGACAGTGACATTCCGATTACGGAGTAATGCTCCCATATAATAATTACGATTATATCCGTCCGTACATCTGTGTGAGTCGTCTCACGATGAAAACCGAACACGACCTACGATTGACACTTTATTTTGGCATTGCCCTACACTAATTGGATAATACAGAATGTTTTTGGTGACCATATGTGTAAGGGGGGGGGGGAGTGGCTAGCACCTCAGAATGTTTGAAAGTTCGTGTACCCGGCACCTCCACCATAACACTACCTTGTGTTGACGTTTCTATTTCTAATTTGCCCATCCAATTCAATTAAATGAACCCAAATGCCCAATGCATAGTAAATTTTAAATCTTTTTAATGTTACAATCATCTACATTGTTTATTTAAATCTGTTACACATGAACTCTTAAAGTATCTAAACACGTGTCGCCATATGTTCTAGTAACCCCAATTTAATTAAACATTTTCGTAAGAATTCCCGCTGTATAGGGTACCTACCTAATCAGTTTTACCCAGTGTTAACTCTCTCCAGGTCACTAACTATAGGTACTAAGGGTGTTAGGACTTAATTGTGAATAAATGTCCAAGACCTTTAACGACCGATGAAAACTCGGATAACATTTTTAGTCACGCTTGTCGGTGGCAGGAGGATCCGAACTAGTGATGTAAAATTTACCGGTAATTTATAATTTGGTAAATTACCGGGTAAATTACCCGGTAATTTACCAATGGTCGGTAATTTGAAATTACAAATTGAAATGGTATAAATTTAGAGTGTCTGGTTAAGGGAAAAATGTTTTTAAAATTAAGCATTTATTCAGTAGGGCCTGGGCCCTACTTGTAGAGTAACCGGTATTTAAGGCTGATTCATTATAAATTATGGGCCCCTATGTGCATCTACACTCACTTGTGTGGCCTATTATTTGTTTTGTTTGAGTGGTGGAACAATGCACCTAGAGGCACACACACTTTTTTTTAAGTGGTAAGTGTGCCCTTTGGCTTGATAGTAGGCCTACCATGTTAGGGAGCCACCTACTAGTGAGCAAATGGGCACAATGAAACACGACATGTGTGACTGTGACTGTACAAACCCACTCAAAGTTTTTGCCATAAAAAATAACTTTTTTAGCTACATCAATTTAAAAAAATCGAAGTCCTATAGCAGGCCTAATACA
Source organism: Sweltsa coloradensis (assembly GCA_024449915.1). Classification (NCBI taxonomy): domain Eukaryota; kingdom Metazoa; phylum Arthropoda; class Insecta; order Plecoptera; family Chloroperlidae; genus Sweltsa; species Sweltsa coloradensis. The sequence continues at coordinate 1,706,155 of JAMZAV010000080.1, forward strand.
AAAAAAAGCAGCTACCTTCTTTTCCCTAATGACATAACCTTAAGGAAAAAAATGACAATGTTTTAAAAAGATAAAATATACGGTAAAGGGTAACAAAGAAAATGTCCCTTGGGATTTTGAAGATAAAGTTTAAAGAAAGAAAAAATAAAGTAAAGATTTCCAAAATTTTCAGTAAATTTTGGCATTTTACGGTAAATTACCGTAATTTTGGTAATTTACCAGCGGTAATTTACCACGTAAATTACCGAGAATTGGTAATTTACCACGTAAATTACCGAGAATTGGTAATTTACCAGCGGTAATTTACCGCGTAAATTACCCAAATCACATCACTAAACCGAACCAGTGACCTCCGGAAACTAAGTCTCACCTCCCGTTTTACTCATAACCAGAGGCAGATATTTGGGGTGAAAATAAAAGTCAATTTTATTTTCTATTATGCCCAAAAGCAGTGAATTGGCGCTTAAAATAATTAAACAAAAGTCTTATATAGTTGAATGTTCTATACCTCTCTCCAGTCTCCCCCCTGATATTTGTTTTAACTTTTGAGTGTGGGATCTTGTAAAGATGGACTTGCAGATTTCAATAAAATGTAGTTATGAGAATTCAGAGGCAGGTGTTTGTGGTGGAACTTATTTGCATCTACAGTTTTGTTCTGACCAAAAGCGGTGAATTAGTGCTGAAAAGGATTTATAATTTACGGGTATTAGCGATGAAAATTCGTTTTTACCATAAATACCTGCCCCTGCTCATAACCTATCTCTGTCGGAAATTCAACAAAAAAAAACATCGCACAGATATGTTATAGTATTATAAACAATCTTAAAAGATATATAACTTAACCGATCGTTTCACCTATACTTCAAACAGTAGATCCTAACACATTTATTAAACAGTCATTGGCAGTACTTCTATATAATGATTTATCGTAATATAAATGGCCAGTAAAACCAGACAATGTCTTCTTTCAAGTGCATGTCGGATTGTAACATCAAAATTCATATGTGAACATGTTTTGCATAAGTGGTATAGTGACATTTATATTAATTTCCTTTGTCAACAAAATTGACTTTGTATATTAATGATGAGACACACGAAATTAAATCTTTCTCATGACTCTTAGTTGGAAATGATTTGCAGTGTGCAGTGTTTTATTGATTCTGACCATATTGTGTAAACAATACGAAAATAATTTAAAATTCACATCAATTATTATTCTAGCTAAGTACACATGCATGCATCATCCTAGTGGCTAGTCTGTCCTTAGAGGCCCACTCAGCTGTCAGCCATGCTGCAAGTGTCTCCACTCTCGAGAGCGCCATTTGAAAGCTACACAGTCACAAGGACTGCACTCGACAACGATCGGTGTTGACACACCATTACATCGCGTATTTGTCGAAAAACTTCAACCAAGTCAAATTACCGATTTCTTCATTAGCAAAGTATATTTATTAGGTATTTGTACATCAATAACTATCTGGTAGTAGGTATATATCATGGATTTGCTTATAATTAAGCATTCAAGGTGACAACGTTACTAAAAAAAACTTGTTGTCAAATTGTTCAGTCAATAACATTGGCAGCCTTGGATTCGACGAAATGAAGAAGCTATCTCTATGAGTTACACGGAAATATTACGTTCCTAAATTTTTATTCAAAGTCTGGCAAATATTTCTTTTAATATTACATTTCGATCGAACCATCGATCTCCTCTATTCGAGTCTCTTACGCTAGGGCGAAGCTCTTTCTAGCTTTCAGAAAAGAAACAACTTTCAACATTTCAGAGCGCCTAGGGGTGGGTTCCTATTAAACCACTATAAAAGTCAGGCAATTTTATATAGTAGACCAAAAGCGGACGGTCTGTCCCTGGTGTATTATATGAATGCAAATGCTTTACTTTTAAAATATGTCACAACGACAAGGTTAAAAATAGTGAAAGATGATCTCAAACGAGCATTCGTCAATCCAATATTAGGCGATACAAAATCAAGTATTTGGAAAAAAGTGCTGTATGTATTTGAACCACGGAATATAACTTTATAGAAATGGAAAGATTGCATTTTAAGGTTCCTTTCCTAAGTAAATTATATGTTGAAGTTTGTGCCTGTAGACTTGACATTTTGACTCTCATTATTGTAGGAGTCTTGTAATTGCATTACATTTACATTTTATTAGCCCTTCGAAAAGCCAATTCTTAAATAATTCTATGGAGTTGTATTAGGCCTATAGCAAACATGTCAACAAAAGTGGATTGGGCTATATCCAACACATATTTCATATATCCAGAAATATATTATTTTTTATAAGAAAAAATACATTCCCAAAGGACCCCCACATAATTTTTACTCTTTACAAGACGGCGTCAAACTGCATGCACGAGATGTGATGTGGGGTGTAAAACAGATGAAAAGATTAAAACGGAAATTGAACTCAGAATCTTTTGAGAACGATGCAGATATTGCGAATGTAGAAAGAAAGAAAAGAAATAAACACCGTCTGCCCCGAAGCTTTCTCTTTGCACTGGTGCTATTTTCATCCTTGCGTTAGATAGATGTTTGTCCTCAGGCTGTGAAAAAATAATTATTTGCTTTGTGTCCTTGGTTGGTTATATAAAGCTGACATTGCTTACGTAAGAATAAAAAATGAATTAACAAACGTACTTGCACATTATATATTAATATAGGATCATTGACAAGCTATAAGAACTTTTAACGAACCCCGATATGGTTGGGGTTGGGCCATTGGTTGGACCACGTAACGTGATATCAAATACGATACACTTTGGCTAATAAATTTTACATTTTTAATTATTTGCCACTTTACTTTAACTTGGCTGACGTTTTTACACTAGTTTATAAAATAGACACCTACATAACTAACCAGCCAACAAAAACATAACAGAGAATTTTTACTAAAGGATATTATTAAACATTACAAACTTTCGTCCTCTTGTGTAAGTTATATTTTGAAATCGTTCCTTTATCGTTTTTAAATATACCGCAAATTAACTAACGAACTTTACCAAACAGCTGTAATAGAATTGTACGTTAATTTCTATAATCACTATTCACAAGGTCAGATTTATGAAGTTTTTCTTGACAGAAAGGTCAAACGAGATTTGTGAAAGTAAAGAAAACACCTTTATCAGTCACGCTACTTTTCTAAACCAAGTTTCAGCAGTGAAGGTGGGTGCAATATTACAGAACCAAATTGCTGAGTACCCTTGACGAGACATAGGACTGATTCCGTCGTATTTTAAAAGGAATTGCACTAATCGACCCGTAAGCGCGCTATAGGGTTCATCTGACAATTAGATCTTCCTTCGTAAATGTTGGCATAACTAGACCCCCGACTTTATCCTTAATTACGAGGTAGAAGGTTTCGTGCTCGCATCTTTGATCAGGATGTTTTCATTCTGAAATGTATCTTAATCAATTAATTTGTAACTTTTCTAGCAACGAAGTACTTAAAGGGAGGGGTATTAACCAGCTAATCTAACAAAAAATTATTTAATTGGGGCTAACGAGATATGAATTTAGAAAGTAACCAAAAATTATTGGGTCCACCATGATACGATTTTTTTTCAAACTCGGTAATTTGTGAGCTCCCATCGGCAAAAATCTCCCATAAGAAATAACTTGGGGCCCCGTGACCTTCGAGGTTTTGATCCAAATTTTTAAACATTCATTTTAGTGTAGTATTATGATGTAATAACTATGTGGTAATAATCATTTTTGGGGGTAATAGCCCCTTTATTAAATTTTAAAATAACAATCCCTACTAAAAAACCAGTTCTTGTCATGTAACTGATTGTGTGACTCTAAATATAAATGTAGGCCTATATTTTACTTTTAATTTATTTGGTTTGGCGATGTCATGATAACGTAGGCAATAAAGCTTACCAATAGTCCACACAATATTGAAAACCCAGCTCGTAGAGTGAAATCATACCAAGTGTTCAGAATTTATCTGGTAAACAACAATTCTTTCGTGCAATGCTGAACCTAGGAGACGGGATCACATTTATAAAATTTAAGCTTCCCTGAATTTCTATTTTATTTAGAAAAATATAAAACTATTAACTATTAACATTGGATTCAAAATGTAGAGAAATGTGAATCTTATAAAGGTTATTCCTTGCAAGCGTGCATATATTGGATACTATTCGGTTAACATCAAACAAACAGCTTTTTTTTTATCGCCCGGACGTAAATAAAATGTTATATCTGTGATGTCTTTCTTGTCTCAATGAAGTGTCTGTCGGTGTAATGAACTCATACTTGTGTAAACTACTGAAGTCTACATCATTTGAACACTCTGCAATTTAGATATAAATCAAGATTTCAAATTCAAATTTTCATGTCTGAATTCTTTATAACTACAACCTTTCACGTAGATAAGAAAATCATAATTTTTGTATTTGAATTATTGAACAATGTTAAAATTATTGTTGGGTCATATTACAATTACTGTTAATGTTGTTAAAAAAAATAACCGTTTTTCGAAAGGCTCAAAGACTCACTTTTTTGTTACTATGTGGATACTATAGATGAGAGAAGGTATAATCTCAAATAAGTCAAATAATGGTTCAAATTAGTGAAACTGTTACTGTTATGCTATGTTATGCTTATTTTATTTACTTTTTGTGTTTTATTCTTATAATGACAGTTAGCTAAAATGTTATCGGATTTATTGCATAGGACATTAAAATGAGAGACAATAAAGGATACGCGTAAACCCCTGACCGATTTTACTTTTCACAACTGTTATTGCATGACCTCCTACTTAATTTTAACATAAAATGTTTAAATGATAACAATCCTAAATTGTTGATAATTTGTATCGTTGTGTAAAGATATATGAAATATTAATTAACAGTTTGAATTGAATAAAACGATACGTGGAAACGTCAACAATTAAACGATACGTGGAAACGTCAACAACTATATATTGCGGAAACAAACATTAAGTGTGATATGCACGATACACTTACAAAATCCACAGTAATCAAATCAAGGCGCAAATTGGAGACGAGTAAAATAATGTCATTAAAACGCACAAAGTGAAATGAAAATAATAATCAAATCCCTACCATTTGCCCTTCCTTGCGCACTTACTGATCGTCTCGCAGTTCGCCGTTCTGATTCCCATCTCTCGCCCAAGTACCGCCGAGCTATCGCATGACTATATTATTAATCGAAATAGTCGAATTCCGTGTGTTTCATCTATTATTGAAAACGATTCTCGGGGTGATGCGAGCGAGCGAGAGAGTGAGGGAAGGAGTGAGAGGGAAGGGTGCGAATACGAGGGAGGGTGAGGCATTGATGACACCAACAGACGTCACAGATTGGTTTCATCACCACACACAATAGCTTGCAATAGAGACCATCCTCGCTTCGGCTATATTACCAGATCTTTCAACCAGCCAGCCAGCTTGTTAATAACCCTCATTCTCAAGTGGTAAGATCGTTCGCCCCTCGACGCTTACGGTTAGGGATAGCAATTACTTTATACTGCGTCCAAAATCGAGTTTAAATAGACTTGCGTTTCCATCAGAGCAAAGACTGTATTCGGGGAGTGAATTTAACCACAGCGTCGGCTATATAGGCAAGTGCAACTGTAATATCTATCACTTAACTTAAAAGTATGTAGATCCAATTCCTCGGTATATAAAACAACATACTACTTTATCAATGAATACAATTCCAAGACGCTCTTTTTCCCCTTCATGGGACGGGTTTTTAGTTTTTATGTTACACGTACATTTATATTCTTTAATAACTAAATCCTTCCTGACTTTTTTTTAATCATCACTGCGGTGAATGGCTTTCCTGTTTCATTCTGTAAAATTTGTATAATGTGTACAAATTACAGAGACAAATAATAAATAAATAAATAAATAAATAAATAAGTTATCTTATCGAAGTTCGTAACACACCACATGCAAACAAACTATTGTTATTTTTGGTGGAGGTGCCGGGTATACCATATTGCATAGGACTACTTGAATAAATACGTATCGTGTTTTTATCTAATAATCTTATTTTATACTACTAAATCTTCAGAAAAATATTACAATTATAACATACTAGGAAAACGCTTAAGTCCCGCCGCGTTGTTGGATGAGCGTAATTGGTGAATTGAGCTGCCATGTGTTTTGCGGATTTTCTGTTGTTCTGTGAAAAAATCAGAACTTTGTTGAAATTTTTTTTAAATTAAATCAAATAAAATAAAAAATTAACTTTTTTTTTTTTAATAAATCGTTATTTTAAAAAAGGAAAAAATCGTAATATTGAAATTTTCATAAGAAATAATTATTCGATTACGCACAAATTTTACACGAACATATTAATTCTTAAATTGAGGTTCTGTTCAAAAATCATTATAATCGGATAAAGCATGTAGGAGTTATAAGTCGAAGAAATTTAAAAAAAATCGAAAAAAAATCTAAAATTGCAATTTTCATGAGAAATAATTTTTCGATTGCGCTCAAAAACGTGACAGTTCTAAGTTCAGAGATTTCGAAGGCCTCCAGAAAATTTCATCGCAATTGGAGTATCGGTTTAGCCGGAATTGTTCTGACAAACTCACAAAAATACAGGAAAAAAGGAAAAAAGAAAAAAAACATTCCGGATTTTTTTCTCCAGTGTAGTGAAATGAAATCTTCGCTTCGCTCATCCAATTATTATGTTATTAAATTATTTATTAATATCGACAACTGCTATGAATCAATAACTATGTCCTTAAAGCGGGCTTATGCTTAAAAACCTTATATTCATTATTTTTATTATTATTTTTATTATTATTATTATTATTATTATTATTATTATTATTATTATTATTATTATTATTATTATTATTATTATTATTATTAATTATTATTAATAATAAGTTTTTGGCAAGACACTATATTATGTCAAGACATCCACAAGAAACTATACAAATTTGGAATATAGAACACAAGTTTTGGTTGTCTGAATGAACACTTTTTGGGATTGATTGTGAAGCCTGATGTTTAAAGTCGTTCGAAGACTGCTTTTAGTGCCTTGTCATGAGCTTCTTGAGTCTTCCCGTAAACAAGGATATCGTCGCTGATATTGATGACTCCGTCAATGTTGATTAAAACCTGACGAATGATCACAGAAAATGTCACTGATGAGCGCCGATGTAGCTTTTTTATTTATTCAAATAAGTATCTTGGGTTATCAGTTTGATATTTCTAAAAGTTGAACAATCTTATATTATATTTGTAAATAAGTACAGATTCAAATTCAAAGACAAGACGAACAGGTATATTGATACAATTGCTACCTCCCCCCCCCCCCCCCCCCCCCCCGCCTCCCCGAACCTACATGAATTTTCTAAATGTCAACAATAATAAAATGCATTATATTTTTAGTATATCCAAGTGTAAAGTGTGTGTGTGTGTGTAGCATTTTATACGTAAGTTTGTAAATACATACCTATTCTGCGCAATCTTGCAATCTTTTCCGTTCAGCTAGTTAAATATTACACCACGGATCACGAAATCGACATATCACACACACGTATATTTGTATGAGCCTGTTTTAACTGTGTAAACGAGATTGAATATAAAACATTCGTGCCGTGTCAATGCAAATGTTTTCATATAATACTAGGTTTACATTATGACTATAGTAGTGTATTTCAAAATGATGTGTTTGGATAGAAGATTTATTCTCATGTACAATGGCTTACACATTATTCGACAATCAAAGTTTCCGCAGTTATTTTATTTTATAAAGTTTTTGCTTTTAGTGCTTTGAATTTAAAATATGTATGCAGCATTCTCTATGAATGATTGAATATGTGAACAGGGTCAAATAAACTTTGACAAATACGCTTATTAAGATGGATGAAATTAGCGTTTTGCTTAAATAAATAAAATAAATAAATAAATTGTATTAAGAGTCTACCCACTCAGTTATATAACTGATTTTCAGTGAGGGACAGTAAATCAAAGCGACCAAGCCAACCCTGTAGGCCCCGACGCAATCGACGCAATCGACAAAGTTACAGCGCAAGTTGAGGATTTTTTTTAACGCTACAAAATTATATCTCTTTTTGCTAATGCTAATGTTTGCCCATTACTCTTCGGAATTACTTTAAATGTGGTTTTCATAAGTTGCGCATTCATTTGAATTCCACATTGGAACACCATGTCTTTCAGTTTTTGGGAGGATATTTGCTCCCAACACGCCTAAACTAAAAACAATTGATAAAAAATGTGAACAATTTAGTTTCAAAATGCTTCTTACACTCATATAAAATTATAATACATTAAATTTAATGTGCTAACACATTATTAACTGGACAGAGTGTTATTGAAAAATATATAAAGTTATCTGTATGATGTCGTATAAGTCGCTGTATAATGTTTTTAAAAAAACGGGTAAACATCCTTTAAGAAATAGGCTCTATATTTATATGCTGCACGTGATGCAAACCATTGCATTACAATGAAATCTTTACAGAAGTTTATACATGATAATACTTTGCATCATTGGAATGTTTATATTGTACACTACATGTACACATATTGTATTTTATTCACTGAGCGATCTACTTCTTAAGAATTCTACCCGCATTGAGTGTTTTGTTTGTGAGAGCTGCATAAAGAGTTTATTAATGTAGCAATGTTGGGGTTTCATATCTAAAATTCACATATCCAAAACAGTTGGATGATATAAGTAAATCCAAAATATTCTCTGCGCGAATATATTACAATGAACGCTTTCTATTATTTTACATTTTCGTAAACATTTGATCAACCATGAAGTTGTCGGATTGTTTTTTTATGAACTTATATAACTCAGGGAAACATTACTTTCTGTGAATTACTTTACATATTATACCATATTTTGAAGTAAATTGCTTGTTACACCGGTTTTTAGCAATACCTCAAGAATACCGCAAACAAAATGTGTTTAAGTAAAGTAACGATATTTTGTTAAAATTATATGCTGCACGAATAATGTTAGAATTATTTTATGATATCCAAGTACGGTTTTTAATTAAAATACGTATTTAAGCAATTAAGGATTTGTAAAACTTCCTGGAAGATTTGAATGTTTTTGTGTGGAGCTTTTATAGTTAAAACCACATTATTATTCTTTCTCACTTTCAACACTTTCAACTATTTAACTTTTATATAAACTGCAAAGTTAGGTTCAAAATAGAATTTGAGTTCAGGTGAGTTGATCTATATTTTTTCCCATCATACGTTTACTAATAATATATGCAACAGATTTCAAATACAAAAATACAAATCAATTTTAAAACTAGACAGCTTTGTCAAATGAACGTTTTAGCATGTATTCCTTCAAAACAATAACTTATTAAAACTAAAGCTGGGCACGGATATCGATATTTCGATGTGACTTCGATATGTAGGAATAATTTCGATGTCGATATTTGGACTCAATATCGAAATTAAAAAGAAACAATCGTCAAAGTGGATGTGCTGGGTAGTTTACAGTAAATTCAATCTGAATTTCACACATGGTGGAGGTGCCGGGTCACCAACCGTGAGTGTGAGAACGTAACAATAGATTATGAATTTTTGCCGATACCCTTTTCAAACCTTTTGCGCCACATATTTTTAATAGCGGCCTACTCTTTTGATACAATTTTAAATTTGTTGTAAAATGTATACTTTTTTGCACAAATACTAAAATGTCGAAAAATCGATTTTGACATTTTCGTGTGATATCGGTAAATGAATGACTTATCCTAGCCAAGCCCTAATTAAAACGGTTTTTAAGATTTAATAAGTTACACTTAATATTTGCTGTCAGATTAGAACTATGATTTTATCCTCTAGATTAAACCTCGGAATACGAGCAGTTTTAAGTCCTCTAGTGTTAACCCAAAGTATTGATTGCTCAGTGCATGCAAATTATGACTTTAGTTGATATGAATCCAGGTCGCAAGACATAAATTTCCTAGAAAAGGAATTTTGTTAAAGGTGCGTGGAAAACTCATGCTTCTATAAAGTAAGTCCACTATTTATTTGATCGCGCCTTGAAACCAATAATAAATGCTAAAGTTGCAGTTGGCAATGTTCCGAAATTATCTTGTCATATAGAGATCGAGGCAACTGTGTAATTCTCCCTAAAATATTAGATGTGTCCATAGGCTATACTATAATTATATTCATCGTGTGAAGATTATAATTATTCATGTCTATGTGCAAATGTTTTTATGTAAATCAATCCAGAAATTACAAAATCCATCCATCAAACCCCGGTCTTCCGATTGCCGGTCGAGTGCTTTATCGGCTATCGGGAGACAGGGGTTCGATATCCCGCAGAGATGGATTTTTCAATAATGGATAGATTTACGTAAACTCAATTACACATATACGGGAGTGTTTCCCGATTAATGAAATTGAGAAGAAATGTGCTATAATGCATGCATACAAGACTTATTATAGTAATTTCTTTAGTTGGCCAGACTAGAAACGTGTTTAGTATAGATGATTAATTTTCTTCCAGCATAGGGGTTAAACCACTAATACATGTACGTTCTCCTTATAATGCTAATGTCACACTGTATTCCATCAATATTATATTATTTTTTTCACAACGCTTATAATAGCTTCATGTGTTTGTCTGTCTGTCTATCTGGACGGAATCTTATAATCGATATTTCATCCACTTCTGTCCAATCGTGCTGAAATTTTTCACACATACGTATTCTTGATGACAATAGATGAATTAATTTATTACATTCACTAGTTAATCAATTAATTCATCATAATTAATTAATCAAACAATGCTTCAAATGGGAAACTACTCACAGCTAGTGAGGATGGGCCAACCAGATGCGGAAATTCGGACACGTCCAGTGAGCACATATTCGATTACAACATTCGTAAAGACTAAAATGTATAAAATAATATTACGAGAAAAAAAATATTTTTGGATGAGCGTAGCGAGCGTAGCGAGTGAAGCGAAGACTTCAATTTCACTGACCCCCAAAATATTTAGCTCGGGTGTTTTTTTTTTTTTTTTTTTCCGTCTGTTTGTTCGCTCGATTCCGGGCAAACGGCATATGCGATCTTGATGAAAATTGGAGGGGACCTTCGTTTTCTCTGAACTTAGAGGTGTATTGTTTTTGGGTACAATCGAATAAATATTTCTCATGAATATCGTACTTTTACAATGTTTTTCGATTTTTAGTGCGATATTTTCGTGACATTTGGTTCGATTCTGACCAAACGGGTTGGGCAACAACGTTCATATTTCACATGGACATTAAGGTTATGGTGATGAAGTACCTTTTGAAAGAAAAAGTTGAAAAAGTTAGCCAGAATTCATAGAAATAAAGGTTTTAATATAAGTTTTTCAATTTTTAGAGCGATATTTTCGTCCCATTCGGGCCGATTCTGACCAAACGGGTGGGGCTACAACGTTCAGATTTCACATGGACATTAAGGTTATGGTGATGTAGTACCTTTTGAAAGAAAAAGTTGAAAAAGTTAGCCAGAATCCACAGAAATAAAGGTTTTAATATGAGTTTTTTGAGGTTTATTATACCAAGTAACAAGTAACAATAGAAACTTGACAACAATCACCTACAATGCATTCAAAAAGCACTTGCAAAGGAAAAGTGCAAACAAACGCAAAAAACGCAAACAAAAAAAATTACAAAAACGCTCATCCATCAACGCGGCGGGACTTTAGCGTTTTCCTAGTTTTAAAACAATGCTTATATTTAAATGTAGGTACTAAAAAGTAAAAAATAAATTTTCGTCCAACAAATTGTTGCCTTACTCGGAAAATAAAAGCGTTGGGCGCTTTTTCTCCATGAACAACAAAATTCTGTAATCTATGCCAATACCGTAAGCGCCCAACGTTTTTATTGTCCGAGTAAGGCAAAAATGTGTTGGGCGAAAATTATTATTTTACTTTTTAGTACATTTATATAAGCGTTGTTTTAAAAATATTTGTTTTCATGTAATATTTTTTTAATGAACCGTTAATTTATAGCTGTCTTATAGTAACGATGCCATAATGAACACCTCACCCGTTATACTTCAAAATCGTTTCTTATAACTAGGTAGATATAGGCATAAATATAAATAAATTGAATGACATATTTAATGACTCAATTTGTGTGTACCTACGCCTATTGTCAACTTTACAACACGTTCGTGTAGATTGTATGCCTAAATTTCAGCAGCTTTCATGCAAGCACCCTCCATACCACTCCTCGCGAATATAAGATACGACGATAATGGAAACAAGATATTATTTCTTTGAAAATGTCAAACTTAAACGTCAAAATATTATCAAAGTATAGTTTTACATCAAGACAAAAATGTTATCACGTTAGCCTGAGTGAGCTTTAAAATGTTTGAGTCATTGAATAAAAACATAAGTTATAATATCAACTCATAATTAATTGTTTTTGCCGTGGTGATTTAACCGTTTCAAGACTGCCGGCGACGGGAATAACCATGCACGTCAACTTCTCGTCGTTTGAGATTCACTATATTTAGATTGGCTATTAGTTGTTGCGTATTTAAAAATACCACAATAAATGAACTAAATTTGAAAGCTTAAAATTAATAATTTTTAAGAACAATATAATACATCAATAAATTTAATTTATTGAGACTTTTGTGTATACGTCAGCGTTTCAAGCCACGGCGGATTAAATGCGTTGCTGTATACATGAAACAGTATTTTGCTGTAACCGACACTTGAAAATATAACTTTATTGATAAGACCATATTAGACAGTGGTGGCAGTTAACATGCTAAGTAATTTTTATTGGCTCATAAGCGAAATGATATCCTATAATCTAGACAATGATCACTCCAAGCATCTGTGTTAAGACACCGTGGATAACATAACGTGTATATCTCTTAAAATCTTGGCTTCACTGATATTGAATGTTGGGATTGCAAATTTGAATGTTACGTTGTGTATTGATAAAGAGTGTTTGTATGAAGTACCCTGACTAAGCGAACGGAGTAATGTAATCGGTATCGTATAATCGTGTCAAATACAAAGGCACCGATATCACGTTATAGGATAAAATATAGTTATATGTATAGGATACATGCGTGTTCCACATGTAATGATTTTATACGTTGAATGTGGGGAACGCTGGTTTTGCAGGCAAGCATATTGATATAACTAAGTTTTAAAATAATGCCCCCTTTGTAAATATTGTATGTGGATATGTGGACAGTATAGGTACAAGGTGATACGATTCACATAAGAAAAAAGCTGTATTATCAGAAGTGAGACCAATAGTCACAAAATTTGTGCCGCAGTTTACGAGAAAACATAATAATATGTATAAATGCTCATGGTTTTAAAGAGAAGAAAAACTGCCGGCATATAACATTGACACCATGGAAACTATAACAACTCCATTTATATTGAGGCCTAAGTTATAGTTTTGACTGTGTTTAATAGTTAAATGGTCTTTAACCTACACTTTTGAGGACAGTTCATCACTGTTTTCTTATTTCATTAAAATAATATGAAAAATTAAAAATTTCTACATTTTGAGTCCTTCATCACACTTTTATATATTGCTGCCAGTGCACCCCACCATCCCCTTCCCTGTAACAGCATTCGATTAGAGAAATATTTTCACTGATGTGCGATGTTTATGTTTCCTATTCTGCCGTTTGAACGGTGCAGAATCAAGGCACTATATAGAAATATAGCAAACAGTTTCCATTTATAATTAAACAAAGAACAATGGGCCGTCCAAAAATGTAGGATACATAATTACTTCTTCAAAAATTCTCGGCATTAAATAATTGAGGACAATACTTAATTTTTCATGACAAATATATAGCTTTTAAGAATTATATGACTATACTTGGATTTTGTTCAGTTGCATGGCTTTAGTTTTGTTAAAACTATAGTTTATATTATACTGAATTTGTTTTTCTATGATAATTTTTAATAATATATGGGTACCTATTTGGTTCTGTTGTGTATTTATCTCTAATATACATTTTTAATAAAAAATACAACGAACGCCAAAGAAAGGCCATCTCCAAACACCAAACACAAGGATTACTTCGAAATTTTGTAACTATAAGCCCTACTTTATCCATTTTATTGTTAGTGAAGAGAGAAGATATTTCTCTGAACACAATAATAATTGTCATTGCTGGTGTATCGTGCGGTATATCCCGCTTGCTGTAATTAAGGAAGTCGTTGGTTCAATCGGCCACTATCTATATTGACACACGGTGACAAGTTTTTAACCACACAAGCAGGGTTTCTCATCAACCACGGTTAATTTGACCATGAAGTTTGAGTGACAGTGTTAATGGTTAATTATTGTTGTCAAGTCTGCCGCCAATATTATAATATTATATTATAATATTAATATTTATTATTATTTATTATTATTATTTTTAATCTTATCTGATTATAATATTCGATATTTCTCATAAATCATTGTCAGTAGAATTAATGGGAGAATTACATTACATCATTAATATTTTCTGTGACTAGGGAGTGTTGAATAGAATAATGCTCTAAACAGACCCTGCCCTACATGGGTGTTGTGTACAGATTACTACTCGAACAGTTGTATCTCAAGGGCTGAGTCCAGAATATTGGAATATGTAAAGCGTTTTCATTTTCACATTTTATGGCTGTTCCAGCCTGTTTATCCATTTTCGAAAATATGCAACAAAGCAATAATATTGTTAATGGTAAACCTTGCGCTATAGAACATAAAAACAATTGTTTTCAAAATTTTCTGATCGACCACACGAAAAATATTATACATCTTCAATATAATTTCGAACATGCGATTACAAATAGTGCATGCGTATATATAGATTTTTTTTGATTATGCTATGATGCTTATATACAAAAAACAGTTACAATAGATACAACAAATAAAAAACAAGTATATGAATTAAAAGAATTAACGAGTACAACGCTGGTATATAAATTATAAATTTAAACCAACAAAACAGTAAAAAAATCATAAATTCATACTATAACGGAACAGAGGATGAAAAGAAATATTAGTTGGAAAGAGTTGTGTTTCTGTAAGATTAATGTTCAACTGTTTTTATTTTACAAGCATTGTGTACGAATTCTTTGGTAAGCCGGTATTGTTTGTCAATTTGTAGCCTACCGTAAAACGAAAAAATTCTCGCGAAACGTGATTTTGAAAAATCCACATTTTTCTCTTTGTTATAAACTCAAGAAAAACAGTTGAAAATTAATCTCACGTAAACACAACAATCAACATTTGCTATAGATGTTCCAGTTTAAAATTATTTTGAAGAGGCAATATTAGCAATCTATGCCCAAGCAGAATTTTTTTGGTGGGAAATATTTTGATGTTCTAATAGCGCCGGTTTCGATTCCATTCACTCTATTCTTACAAAGTTGCACATAAGAAAATTGAGAAACAGGATGAAACTGCATTATGGTCGTATTTTTGTATTCTGATTCTCCCTCGAGATTGGAGCTGCGGGTTATAAATTTAGTGAACTTGATATAGCTAAATTCCTAGAGACGTGGGTTTATAATCCCGCATAGGGCTAATACGTGCAGTTTTGTAAATGGACTTCATCCTCATCACACTCTTCGTCTCTTATAATGTTGTATAATAATAACGTATGTTATAATATAATGCTTATTCACCTTTGTCGATTGATGAAAACAGCATCATTCTAGGATCTAGGGCTTTCAGGCAAGACCTTTTATCTTTTAATTGTCATTTCTACGATTACGAAGCTACATGCGGTCTAAATAAAAATTAATAGGTGTTTATGAGATTTGAAATATTAAAGTGTATAATCTTGTGAAAAAGGTATTATCGCCAGAATTGGCGTTGGGCTTACAGTATCCTTTTGGATAATGGAGTCTTCCATAAAAGTACACAATGCACCAAAAATGAGATTTAAAGAAAGGTGTTTGACCTACTTGGACTGTCAGGTTCGTCACGTGCGCCTCGGTGTGGGGTCATTTGCATATCTGACCCAGGTGGTGGGGCCGTGGGGGGGCCGCCCCCTGCATACAACAAGCCCAGCTCCCTCGCTTCGCTCTCCTCCTGCGCTTGCTGCCTTCGCAGCGCAACTTGGGCAGCCATCACTCGTTGACGTTCGGCGATGAGCGTGCACTTTGCGCACACACAGTCTCGCCAGCGGCAGTAGCGCTTGTGTCCCTTGAGTGCCGAGACGACGCCGTGGTTGCGACAACGGGCGCACTTTGGGGTCCGCTGGTAGCGCTCGGAGGCTCTCAGGAAGAAAGCAGGGGGGATCGAACCCAGGACCGGGTGTTGAGACATGAGTGCGGACACGTCCATGCCACTCGGCAAGCTCATACTAGACGTTATGGCTAGTGACTATCGGCTACCCATCACTTGACACTGGACTGGAGGAACCTTCAGTGAAATACGTAGCGACTAGCACTCAATTGTCTTCTACAACTTTGTCTATGGATAAACACTTATTTAGTCTACTCTACTTCACTATTAGTCCCTACACCAATTGCCAATTAATGCAACGCACGAATTAGTAAATTTGTGTACTAATTGTTTGTGGAACAACTCACACAAAAAACTACTCAATAAATGTCAATTTAAAACAAACAACTTGGAACGAAAATGTCCCAGATAATGTTTCAGCTTACTTTCTTTAGCGTTATAGCACTGTTTTAACACTTGAGATCCAGCTCTTGAGACTTTATAACAACCGAATAATAAACTTTTCGTGAACACAAAACTTTCGTAAAGAAGTTGCAGAAACCCACACACTGAGTCGAAACTTCGTGTCAGCTATTCTGAGAGTTCGATTAGATTCTCGTTGAGTGGTGTGCGCCGGACGGCGACGGGAGTTCGAGTACTCGGTGAGGTGGTTGGTGGTGAGAGCGTGGGCGAGTGATGTGGTGGGGGAAGCTGATAGCAACAGTGTCGCTCCTGTTTCACTGTTGGCGGAGTGGCCCGCCAATCAACCATCCTACCACTGCGCAAGCGCCGAGACCAAGCCACGCCCTTCAACCATATCATGATTGGATGAATCCAACACGCCCAACTAGTTTACAAAATAGGAACAGTTTTGCATGATAATACACGGGCATTGAGCGTTTAGTCTGTCTGCTAAACTACTGTCCCTGTTTTTTGTTGTCACTACTTCATAGAATTAGACCGAGTAGGGGAAGTAAGAACCATTGCAGACGTATTTGACGTGAATGGCATGCATGATTTCGCATATAATATAGAACTATTGTTTGTATATTTACTAAATTACCGTTATTTCGTTCATTATTGTTTTAAGTTTAACATTTGTTGACATATTATCAAGAGTAATGGTCAAGTATTCACTATAGAAACAAAACAAAGCTCTGGACCGGCACCTCCACCAAATCTCAAATCTTCTTGGTTAAAATGTATTTCATCCTCATCAAACAAGAAACTTGATGGTTTGCCAAAATGAAACACACTTTAAGTGAAATCCCGTTTTGTTTCGTTTATAATTCAATTACAGCTTTACTTTTAAAGTTTGCTATATGCCTAAAATTTGCATATTACTCAAAGACACATGTTTACGAAAATTACTTAAGGGCGAATAATCTTCGCTGTTAAAGCGTCCTAAAACTACTGCTATTCTCTGATTTAGTAGTTATAGGAGAATTCCCTATTTTTGTGAAGTCACGCCCAAATATGAACAGTCTATGTCCATGTAAACGGAATCAGTGTAATGGTTTGTTACCTTCTCCCACTCTTCATGTGTTGATTGTTCATGCGTTACAATTTGAAAATGCATAAGAAAATGAACAGCAAATCACCCACTGTGCGTTTTAGGTCTATTGCTACTTGATAGGTTCTCAATTCCATAAGCTGTTTTAATATGTAGAGAACGTTCACTATATGTTAAATTATTAATTTATTATAAGTTGTCCGATAAATCAAATTACCGATTATTGTCTGTTACACTTGAGCCATGAAATGTTTTAAGTTTTGTGTTCTTTTTTTACTTTCAAATGAAAAATGTTTATTTATATCCGTATGATAATCAGCTTGAGAGTAGCTATGAAGTTATATATTCAGCTCATTTGAAACGGTGAAACATATTCACAACATTATATGCATCTGGTCAATCGACCACTTTCTATCTCTTCCTCACTTCTTTAGATTTTAGAACATGCATATTGAATTTGAAGCTGTAGAATATTAACCAAGTTGTATATTTTTATTGGTGCGTTTGACCCTAAAATAAATCTTAAGTCACAAAGAGTGACACGCATCACGTGCACAACGCGTCCACAAATTATGTCTTACCCCCATTGTGAAGAGAGACGTTCACACCCTCAGAAGAACGCTAAGAATAAGAATAGTATTTATTAGCTAATCACCTGCACACACAACAAAAACATTACAACATTTTACAATTCGTCCAAAGATAAGTTTTTTTTTTACATAGTATGCACACACAGAAACAATACAATCAACAACGTTTTTTCTTCTTTTTTTAAGATGCGTGTTGAAAAATGTTTGCGCTGCTCACATTAAATCAGAGGATAATAACTGTTTACTGACTGCGTAATTTGCAAATGCGACACTAATGTTGTATATAGCCTATAACAGCAAAGATTTCTGTTGAATAACTTAAGGGTTAAAAAGTAAATACATCAAGGTGATTGGTCGTACTCGGAGACTGCATGACTGTTATTGAGTCAACTTTTTCGTGAACTTTGCCATAACTATAAATGTTTCTATTATTTATAAGTTAACTTTTAGCGATACCTTGTCAACGGCCTTCAGTATTGATACCTCTTGATATGGGAGCCGCGAGAGGAGACAAGGGGGGCACCCTTGGATTTCAGGAAAATTGAGATTTACTGTACGCTTTCTTTCATATAACAATGTTTAATACAAATATGTATTCAAATCAACATTGCACTATATATTTTCTCGGACAATTTTAGTCGCAAATATTTGTGATTTGATATAACTGTGTACAAATTAATTATGAAGGCACCAATTACAGCACTTTTCCATTAATTGGTTAAAGAAAATAAACAAAAAATTAATTAAATTTTGCAAAATTTAGAATCTGTCAAAATGGTCAAAAACACTCAAATAACTTCGTATTTTCTGATTGATTTAGAAAATGTTGAAAATCTGATATGATCTGACAAGGAACGCGCCGAACATCAAATCACGAATCACGAACACCAGTCTTCCTCTTAATTCCATCTATATACACTTTTGCTATATACTGCAAAATTGTCACGCGAGTAAAAGTAACATTGATAAATAGTCACTCGGGGACATGGAATACGAGAGTTTCGATGGGTTGTGCTGTAAATGATTGTCGTTCGCGCAATGATCACACTATAATGTGAGAATATAAATTAGGTTGCCAACATTTTCGGCTTGTAGGCCGATGCAACACTTCCAAAATAATACATTTTATCTCTTATTTTACAACTTTGCAACACTTCCAAAATAATACATTTTATCTCTTATTTTACAACTTTGAACGTAACTGAAATAGTTTCTCGAGCATGTTTTACTTCTCTATGGCACAAGATACATTATAAGAGTTTCAGCACACATTCAGCATTGTTCGGCCTTTCATAAAAACAAACCAATTAAGCGAAGATAAATTTTTAGCTCGCGCGAATTAAGAAATATATTATGTTTTTACTTGTAGATGAGAGAGTGGAAATCTTTATTTACTTAATCTTCATCAATATAGGCAACATTAGAGTAGAAAGTCAATTTAACATAGTATCAATGAAATCCATCAAAAAATATTAAATAATTCAAAGACGATAAATCAAACTTTCGAAAACATAACACCATTACCAACACACACAATAAATACACATTCATTTTTTTATTTAGTATCATGTGAAGGGTGAAAATAAATATTCTCAAATTTAAATCCTAGAAGAAAATATCTTTCATTTCACCGTTTAGTTATTAAGTGTAATAATTAACTATTCTCTTTATTAAATTATTTTGAAATATAATTTTCTAATAAGTTCTTTGTGTGAACAGTCTGGGACATGTGCCTATTTGTTTGCCCTCTTTCGATAATTTACAAAATTGTTCACACCATAATAATTACTCTTAAGCACATTCCGCAATCATTAGCCTGTATATCATCTTAGAACATAGATCACATTTATTCATTTTGTAATCTGTTGTAAAAGTGTTATATTTTTTAAATATAAACTTTTTACTGATAGTGGACCCCTGCGGTCATCAATACTGATTGACCTGGCATCGACCAATAAATGTAAATGTATTATTGGTCTGGACTCGATCTCCTGCTTGTGCAGTTTCAATGTTATAGTAAGAAATCTGTGGTAAATCTTCTGGCATACATGTTGCCCCATCATCAGAATGGTCAAGAGCTGCCAGAGTCACACGCGATATGACAAATACGGATATTTAAATTTATTTAAATGATGACCATTTATCTACTTTTCAGATATGATTGCGTTCGCAGAATGGAACGCAAAATGCACACTGGACATTTGTGATTTTTTTCTTGATTCATGGACGGAAAATCAATGTGTAGCCCACGAACTCATTATTTTCACCCCTGTCGGGAGAATAGAACAAAAAGTATTTGATAAATTGCATCGGATCGAGAACTGCCCATCGTCAAAGGATTATAATTCACTGAAGTCCACCGTAAGTCAGTTGCAGGAATCGTAATTTATCCAATAAAATGAAACTCCACCATTTTTACAGCAATAATTTTAATATAATATTACTGAACGGCTGGATGGTGGTAACAAAACAAAAAAATACCCAATGAATAAAACTGAATGTAGGCCTCCTGCTGGTAAACAATCAATATTACGGTGCTTGAATAGCAATAGCCCAACGCAGTTTATTGTCTTGGCTATTGTGTTTACCTAATTATGTAAGCTCGTATATTTTATTTTTTGGTTTTGGTTTGACATATTAAACGCCCACTCATTATTGTGACTCCATAAAGCTTTTTAATTCGTATTTAGAGTTGAAATATTATATAACATGATAAGAAATATATATTTAAAATCCACATAAATTCATGTTATTGTCGCTTCTACTTTTCACTTTTCACTCTTTCATTTGAATGTGTGAATTGCTATACCGTGTGCAGAGTGTGCATGTGCTCTGCATGTATGGTTGGTATATGAATGTAATTTCACGATTACTCACTGATGAATGATTTCAGTTGGTCGTATATTTACTCGTTCTAAATATTTCATTCATTTTCCATTGAGAATGTACATTAAGGATATTTTAAAACAATACAAAGATATTATTATATGGTCATTAAATACTAGAATAGGTATTATAAAAATTAAAAAATACAATGAGTACCAATTATTGAATAACAAACATTAAAACATAAATTGTTAATTTATTGACTATTTTATCCTTTGTTTTCAAAGTTTTAATGAAGGGAATCAGGCATTCTTGCTATGGGGCTATGCCCTCTCTGATTCTCTTCAACATTTGATTTGTTGAAATAAAATAATAATATAAAAAGCTCAATAAATTTGAAACAAAGATAGTTTTACAAATTCACAGAAACTGTCAAGTAAAATCATTGGATGAGCGTAGCGAGCGAAGCGAAGATTCCATTTCACTACACTGGAGAAAAAAATATCCGGATTTTTTTTTCTGTTTGTTTTTTCTTTTTTTGTGTGTCTTTTTACACGATTCCGGCTAAACCAATACCACCAATAGATCTGCCACGTTTTTGAGCGCAAACGAAAAATTATTTCTAATGCAAATCGCAATTTTACGAATTTTTTCGATTATTAAAAAAATTCTTCGACTTATAACACCTACATGTTTTATCCGATTGTAATGTTTTTTTCACAGAACCTTTATTTCATGAATTAATATATTCGTGTCAAATTTGAGCGTAATCAAAAATTTATTTCTTATGAAAATTGCAATTTTACGCATTTTTCGTTTAAAAAAAATTATGCTCATCCAACAACGCGCCTGAAAAAGTGTTTGCAAAGCTTCCTAGTTAAATTAAATAAACTGCAGTTACAAAACACAAAGCCTGGTGAAAAGGTGAGAGTCAAGGCTGCCTAATATTATTATACACTTTGTTTGCCACCATACATGGCTGTCAACTGTCATAAATTAGTGGAGTTTCAGGATTGATATCAATTTCCATGTATATCAATGGGTGATTTGTTGTAGAATGTAGGTGTCTTGCATTCGGTTCATGGGGGAAATTTTAATAACAAAAAAAAACATTTAAAAACACATTAAAGTTGTTTACTCTTTAACAAAAAGCGTGTAAAATACTATAAAGATGGTTGAAAAATAAATCATATATTTTAGGTACAAAACAGTGTTCATGATTTGAATGAGTAAGTATTCACATAGTTATTTTTGTCACTTTAATGGGTGTAGAAAGAATTGTCCCTCCATGTGCGGGGGGAAAGGGATGGAAGGGGGGAAGACGGTGTACAACCCCCCCCCCCCTTTGTCAAAAAAAGTGTGAAAGTACACTTTAACGTTTCAATTAAGAATAATATATAGTATAACTGTTTTATCTCAATAAAAGACAAATTACCATCTGACCAATAATCGGATATAGATCCACATCTGAGACCTTACGATCGCGTTATTGATATGATATCGCCTGCCCCCCCCCCCCCCCCCCTCCACAACCTGGTCCTATATAAGGCTATACAATAGGGCGAGGTTGTGCCATCATAACAACACGCTTTTACCGTAGGCTGTATATATAAATAGTATAGGTAGACCTAGGGCTATATTTATAGGTTTATAGTAAAAAATTTAGTTACACATGTATGTAAATCATATACCTACCATCATATACCTACCATAGTAGGCCTATAGTGTAAATATTAATATTTATTTATCTTTGTCTATAAATTCACCATGATATTTGTCATAGTAGAAGTTGCACTAATTTTAAGTTAATCTTGAATTTTTGTTTTTATAATATAAGATGGCAAATACAGATCTCCGTATCTGTCACCCGATTCTGTATCTTACAATGTATTTCGTATGTACAGTATTTAAAATTTCCAAATAAACTAAACTTAACTACGGTAATAAACTAAACTAAACTATACCTGTATCATCTAACTAAGAAGCGTCGACTTTCGTACTTGACCGTGGCCGTTTAAACAGTTTTGAACTCAACGTTTGTGGTGAAATATCATTGCAAAAATATTATATAAACGTGACTTTGTTTTATTTATGCGTGTCATATTATTTAATGAAAAAGTAATTAAGAAATTTTAGAATAACATTGCATTTAGCCATTCATGAGCTGAATATCGTGATTAGTGAATCTATTAGTGGAACTTGATGTTATTTTATTTAGAATTTAGATTTGAAAGAGGATTATTTTTAGTAGATTAACAAATTGGTCATGCTTTAAAAGGCCATATTTTCACCAAAATGACCTCGAAGGAGAAAATTTTTAGTTTATAAAAAGAGGATCATATACAAAGTTGATTATTGTGATGCACATACACATGCTCAGATGTTTACCAAAATGATCTTGAAGGAAAAAACTTTAGATTTAATAAGATGATTTTAATAGAAAAAAATTGGCACAGATTTTCACCAAAATGATCTTGAAGGAGAATTTTTTTCCAGGCGGCTTATATTATAACTAAAAGAATAAGTAGTCTATCGCTATACCAGATTATTATGCATTATGGTTCAAAATGTATTACTACGTATAACTAGAGCTCCAATTTAATCCAAATCTATTTTTACGAGTAAGAAGTATGTTTACTTCCCATTCAACTTGCCGTAAACGCTGCGTGTACTGTCGTCATGAAAAGCAGCCTCCTTCAAAGATAGCGACTGTTTTTCAACGTCGTCTTTACTTATAACAAAAATATAGACATTATGTATTCTGTTATAGGCTATAGCATTATCAAAAGAAAGAAAATACATTTCTAGAATTAAGTACACTGAAAACTTGTAATTGGATTAAGGGCTGTGGTGCTGGAGAGTGGAGATGTTGAATTAGCCACTTCCATCAAAAGGAAACGAACTGTAGGAAGTCAAGCATATTTTAATAGATTGTAGTATAAAATGAATTACCTGTTGAAATACACGACAAAAACAAAAAATCCGATTATTTAAATAGGTTATTTTAAAAGAAACGTGAAAGTAACTATAAGTGGCGTTTAAGGAAAGTCTCGGTTCCATTTTTTTAAAGTACGGTAACGGATAATGGATCATTTCCATTTTTTGCAGAAGTAACTTATCTTTTCAAAGTTCAATTTTTGGGAGAACTTGCCCATTGCCCATATTTCTATTCTATTGCACTTGCCCAAGCAGCCTAAAATAGGCTGCTTCGCGAACGCTTTTTCTAGTCTCGTTGATGGGTGAGCTTTTTTATGAATATTTCTGTTCAAGAATGATACTATGTTTTAGTATAAGTGGGATCCCATTACTTTATCAAATCCCATTACAAAATTATTTTTGTCTATCCCCCACTGAAAATCAGTTATAAGTTATGACTAAGTGGGTAGACTCTAACTAAATACGAATTTATTTATTTATTTATTTATTTATTTATTTGTTTATTTATTTATTTATTTATTTATTTATTTATTTAAGTATTTGCTATGGTAATACCAATTTACAATAGAATATATAAAAAATCTCGAGGCCCACAGACATGCTTTTTGTACGCATTGTAGGTGATTGTTGTCAAGTTTCTAGTTACTTGTGAATTACACCTGTAAAAGGCTTTTATATTAATACCTTTATTTCTATGAATTCTGGCTAACTTTTAATGTCAATGTAAAATATGAACGTTGTATCCCCACCCGTTTGTTCAGAATCGGCCCAAAAATTACGAAATTATTGCATTAAAAATCGTAAAAGCACGATTTCTATAAGAAATATTTCTTCCATTGTCCCCAAAATCATAAAACATCTAAATACAGTGATTTAAAAACTTTCCCATGTAGTTTCATTCAGCCTTTGCCCGGTCGCGAGTTAAATATCACGAAAAATCGCATTAAAAATCGAAAAAAAATCGGAAAAGTACCATATTCACGAGAAATATTTCTTCGATTGTACCCAAAAACTCGGAAGATCTAAGTTCAGATATTTCGAAGGTCCCCTCCAATTTGCATTAAGATCGCATAATATGCCGTTTGCCAGGTAGAGTGCGAACAAAAAGCCCCCCCCCCCCCCAAAAAAAAACAAAAAAAAACACTCGAGCTAATTTTTTTAAGGGGTCAGTGAAATTGAAGTTTTTGCTTTGCTCATCCAAATAGGCTAGAGAGGACCCATGCTGGCTGGCTAGATCCAGCCTTAGGTAGGGGGAGGAAATGGAATGTTCCCGGGTACTCAACACAAATGTATCTTATTCGTCTAACAACAATTTTGGCATTTCTCGAGTTTAGTTTTTACAAGAATCGTGCATATTTAGACTAAAAAAAAATATATATTTATTTTAGGACTTAGGCTATAATATGCCCAGCTTGGAATTGTAAATAACAATTTTTTTCACTGCAATAGACCCCAGTTTTCATATCGTTGGTCTTGTGAGTGTGGCTCGTTGGTCTTGAGTTTGGCTCATTGGTCTTGTGTGTGGCTCGTTGGTCATGTGGTTAGCGTCTCTGCTTCCAATACATCAGGTCCAGGGTTCGATTCCCGTTAAAGTCAGAAGTTTTTTAACTTCTGATTTGGACTAAAGTCTATCAGTTCTTCGTTCTTGTCTTAGGAATTCGTAAACAGTGACTTTGGAGCTGTCTTAGCAGCGAGACATAATAAATTTAAAGTTTTTCTGAATCGGCCTTGTTGATTCTGGCGTTGATCCGCGGGTGTTCGCACCATGGAGTTTAAAGAGTCCATACCACTAGTGGGTTACCCAAATGTATGATTTAGGGTTCCCGCTCGATTTTCGTGATGGAGCAACGCCGCATATTCCAAATAGTAAAATACGATTTTAGAATGATAATTTTTTTAGGTGTCACTTTTCTACCCCTTGCAGAGGGTAAGGGTGGAGGGGGTTGTGACTATTTAATTAAAATTTGATTTTTTCTTGGAAATGAATGAAACTTTGTTATTTTACTAAAAACACATTACCGAGTTTGAAAAAAAAAAACAAGTAAATTTGTGCCGCCATCTTTGAAAAATAATCACTTTTTAGACATTTTATCAAATAGTGAGACATTTATAATGCTGATGAAAATATTTAATCAAAAAACATAAAATGTTAAGTTTCCTTAAAGTAAAACATTAAAAATTTTAAAAATCGGTTCATAATTGCTCGTTCCACAAACATATGATTGAAGGCACCTGTTGCTTAGCTAATTAGGTCATTGTTAAAAGTCGCCTACCACATACCGATTTCGGATTGGAGAGTTTGTAAATTAATTCCTATAGACCAAACATTTGTTGATATTCTAAAATAAGCCTGCAGTATTATCCAAACTGTATTTTTTTACAAGTAAAACTAAGATTTCTAGTTTTACCGTTTTTTTCTTTCAAAATTGGTGTTTTCTTTTAAAAAAACATTTTTCGAAAGCTATGTAGGTAGCATTTTTTAGATAAAACTTTGAACTGCATTTTAAATAAAGGGTTTTCTACCACGTTTTTAGTTGCGTTGACGGATGAGCCAATTTGGTTTATTAAGTTGATCCATATTTTAAGACTGTTGGATGCACTCGAGCAAACGAGACTTTGACGCAGAATGCAGAGGTTAAGTCAGGATCACTTGCATTGACGAAGCTCTATCGCTTCATTCGTTTGTCCTATCGCCATCGGGTTGTAAGTAAGAATGTGTGTATGGCGCGATCGGAGCACATTGCTTACTTTTTTTTAGTAACTGACCGTAAATTATCTCACTAAACAGGTAATTTGTAGTAATTACCCAAGTTTGCAAAGGATTTTTTTTGAAATGTTGAAATGTGCTCTGATCGCACCATGCGATCATCCTTTATAAACAACATCCCAAAAATTCAAATTGATTGCGTGAAAATTGGAGGTCGTAAAGTGATCCAGACTGTATGTAAAATTAGCTGAATTTGCCAAACAAGTGAATTTCTAAATATACATTTCAATGTAGAATGTTGAAAAATTGTATAATACTAGTTAATTTTCAAGATGGTACTTTTTCATACTTATTTAAGTAATCCGTCGGGGCCGGGAAGGATTGGCCTAGAGAATGAAAAAGTAGTAGCTAGTAAGAGCGGAATATATTACTCCCCGAAACAAGAGGCGAGCTCTGACAATCGTCGTCGGGGACACCTCTCTTCCTTGACGACCTCCCCGACGACGATGACAATACACAACGAACGATGACGATGACAAAGACGACGACCGCGACGTGAGAACCCCCCTTTCCTACCCGTACCCGTGGCTGGTGTGCATGTGCCTCTCCTCCCCATATCCCCTAGGCTAGAGTGGTGCATTATGATCTAACGGCTGACGCCCCCTTACCCAAATAAACCATAAATACGCTAATAGCTATTTTTAGATACATATATGATAACGGTTCAATGGCAATTTTATAATTTATAGTACCACTCATTAAGTTGACATTCACCACTTTCAGTATTGCAACGTCCTCGTCGCTCATTTCACAGCGTGACTGCACACGAACATTTTACTAGTTCCATCCCCCCTTCAAGTGCCCGTAAGAAGATTGTTACTGGCACCTAGTGATTACTTTCCAATTTCCAACCGTAATCTTATGGTGGTGGTGGGGGGGGGGGGGGGGAAATCCGGGTTGCATTTGTCGCTATCGCTAGCCCATAGGCATACACTAAAAATAAATAGGGTACAATGCAGCTCTTGTTGGTGATAATTTTTCTGTGTGACACCCTTGCTATTAAACATACACCATCGAATGACATTATTTACCGGTTGCACTTTTGAGTGACTGGTAAAAAAAGCACGACAAACAAAGTTTTCTAGCGAAAATAAAATTGTTTCGTCTAACTTAGAAGCGATTTCAATTCTCCACAGAGCATATTATAATATCTTTACCGCCCCAAATGTATTTGTATAATTATTGCAGAAATGAAATTAGTAAGAGGAGTATAGAGGTGTAGTTAGGCTTGACAAAATCAGTAGCAAGATAATTAAGAAGAGAGTTGGAGTTGACAAGTTTTTGTTCAAAATAGGAAGAGAAAGATTGAGATGGTATGGACGTATGAGAGAATGGGACAAAAAGAGAATACCGAGAGCAGAATTTGAAAGTGGATATATGAACATAAGAAGACCTGGTACACCAAGAAAGAAGTGGAAGGAACAAATAATAAATGATGGGAAAAAATAGCAGCAGAACGACTGTTGGGAGGACAGAAGGAAAGGGCGTGAGTTGGTGGTAAGAAGCAAGAAATAAGAGGACGATATTGAAGGATGAAGGAGAAGATGAAATGGAAGATGAAGAAATTGAAGGAGAAGAGAACATGACAGGCCTGACAAGCCGGTGATAATAAACCCTTTGTGCCCTGGAAAATCTGGTGATTAGCCATCCCTGACCCGACTTATGTTGGAAGCAGGTGTAAGAAATATATAATAATTGTAGAAATATTCATTTTGCTTAGAGCCTACACTTCTGCTATTCCATACCTGCAACTCAGCTCTCGATAATATTGTGATATTTTCTGCTTGTCCAACAATGCATCTAATTCGAACTGTCTTCCTATCTTGCATTGCTTCTATTTGTTTATATTGCAGCACACTTTCATTAAAGCAATGCATTTTGACATTTTGACCAGAATAGTGCTCGTAGTGCAACAGAAAACTCGTATGTAACAATTGCTTTCTTTGAATATTATTCTGGCTGAGACCTTACAAACAGAAAAAATTGAGCAAGTAAGGAACTTGTTTCGACAGTTTAGTTTTTGTTGTGACACTGTATTGTGTTACCAATGTAGTTTACATTTGTAAACCTTTTGGTCAGGGGCTCAAATGTTATATTCTAACTCTCGATTTCTTCCATAGACATGCTTTGAGTATTGTAACTGTTCCACTTTGTTTCGTCGAAGAATATCATTTTGAACCTAATCTGGTATAATGTGTTTTGTTGTAAGTTCCCTTAGACTCGAGTGTAATATTCATTGCGACGTTTTCTATATCAGAAATAAATTGTCTTATAGATCTTTAACTTATTGTAATGCACGTTCAAGTTTTCAGTTTGAGTAGTGATAAATGTCACTTAAAACCTGTTCAATACACAGTTTGCTAGATAACAAAGAACACGACATTTCGGCAGAGGGTCTTGAGGAAAGAACTGGCCTGTTCGAAACCGAATGTGAGAATGTGTTTCTTAATACATTTATTACATTGTGTCGCCAGCATAACTTGTGAACTGGGCATTTTGTTTATCAAGACAAGCATCATGGTTGTATTTCACTGTTCCATCATTGGAGACATGAACATTGAATAGCCGATGTAAGATGTACTGCACTCCCTGGACTCAATTTGTGTTTCCTACTTTATTGCAAAAGAAAACACATGCCCTTCTCAATTATTGTTATTGAAGTCTATCGAGTCAGCCTTTGTTTCGTATGCTCAAAATCATTTGATGGATGCTAGATTATCTTGCTGCAATCTGAATAAGCAACAATCTGTCTCTATCTATAAAATATGTGGCATTTTTTGCAACGCCGCGTTCAAGGCTCTCACAAACTCGTCCACTAGTGTTGATCTTGTTGACACACAAAACACATCTTCATACTTTCCACGATCATGAATTGCACTCAATACTTTACCAATGTGGTAGAAATAGACTCGAAACTAAAGAAATAATGACAAAGTTTAAATGCTTCATTTTTACAATAAAATTTTAATAGATGTACACTTTAGAAATGAGCTAGGTCCAGAATGATTACAATACTTTCAATTGCTTCTAGCACCATAATACAACAATCAAACAATTACTTGGATTAAACAATTGGAGTCAATGAAAAATAACTACAAATCAAACACACTTTAAATGTTGGGTTCTTTCTATAGCTGCGACTTTTCCATTGAACAAATTTACAGTGTTTTATAGTTTCACGATAACCTGTGACTTGTCCACCAGTTCAAGTAATTTTTAGGGAGCGACTAGTTTTGTTTATTTATTTACTATTTAAGAAGCAAGAAAGAAGAGGACGATAATGACGAAAAGATGAAATGGAAGATGAAAAAATTGAATGAGAAGAAAACATGACAGGCCCGGCAAGCCGGTGTTAATAAACTCTGTGTGCCTTAGAAAATCTGGTGGTTATAGCCACCCCCTGACCCGAATTATGTTGGAAACAGGTGTAAGAAATATATATACATTTGTTTACTATTGCAATATTACTATTCGAGACGATGCATGGTGATATATGAGGGTGATCAATTTTACAAATATAAAACCAATGCCTTCTGCGGGATTCAAACCCACGTTCTTCAAGTGATATACGCTGTGGGCCAGCGCCCCAATCGTATTAGTAACCGCAGGCGGCTTCAAGCCATTGATTCACTGTTGTATTTCATACATTATATTTATTGATATTTTCCCGCGTATTAAATTAAAAGCGCGTAAAGGTAGCCAATTGTTAATAACTTCCCATATTGAAAGCAATAACTTAATAAATATGTATATGGATTTTTTATATAACGTCTATCCTATTAATAACTAATTTACAACGGAGGACAAAACGGCGCTCGTGTTCGTTTGATCATGTGATTACTATTTAAAATCCATGGTTTGACCATGGTTTAACCAGGATTTTAAATATGGTTTGATGCCAAGAAAACCACTGCCTTCTACACATGAATGTTTCAGTATTTCCCAGTTGAATAGTTGTGTTAATTATGCCACTACCATCTGAAAATATCCGTTCATGATTTTATAAGTGAAAATATTCAAAACAGGGTTGTCCTATAATATCAACATAAAAAGTGTAAATACCAACTGATTTTAAAAATTTCAAAAGTTTTTGTTTAAACAAACATTAAAGAACGCAATTAAATTTATTTTTAAATTTTTAAATTTTACTGCAGTTTACACCGGTAAATAATGTCGAAAATTTGAGATTTTTTCCAAGATGGCGTCTTTTTTCGAACTTCTAGTATTTTTTTTTAAATTCAGCATTGTGTTGTTAGTAAATCTACGAATTTTCAAAGAAATTCATGGTTTTGTTTTGTGTCTACGGTAATAATCACAAACCCCTCCACCCCCACCCCCTGCAGGGGGTGGGGGGGTGACACCTAAAATTTTTATTAATCTAAATGTATAATTAACAATTTGGTAAAGTGCCGGTGCTCCATCACAAAAATCGAGCGGGAAACGTTTGGGCTACATACTACACTGATTGCTATATTATTTCCTATTAAAAAATATCGGTCTTTGGTTGGTTATTGCCAATGCTCACTCGTCAGTAGCGTCTATTATGCCCAGTTCACATAAAGTCCTAGTCCTAGTCCTAGTCATAGTCGTAGTCCTAGTCACAGTCACTCACAAGCAATGGTAAAGTATAGGGAACAGGTCGTATGGTTTAGTCTTAGTCACAGTCGTAAGAAAGATACCACAAAGACTAAACCACAAATTCTTACGACGAGCGAATCAGAGCTTGAAACGTCACTTACAACACACCAATGAGATGATACCTTCTCGAGTCAGTTGCGCTACTATGTTGAGAGTCAATTGAGAGACTATACTTCCGGTTCCCGTTTCTATCAAGGTTTTACGTGGATGACGTCACATCAAAATGCCAAAGAGCTTTGACAATAAATGACGCATCTTTACGCGAAGTGCTTTGTTTAAAACCATTGCTTGTGTCTACTACTACGACTAGGACTATGACTATGACTTTATGTAAAACTGGGCATTACAGTATTTGTTATCGCTCACTCGTTGATTGCGTCAGGGCCTACATGGTTGGCTTGGTCGCTTTGGTTTTATGTCCGTCACTGAAAATCAGTTTTATGACTGAGTGGGTAGACTCTAAATTTCATTTCATTTCATTTCATTTTATTAGTCTCTTTAAAATTCTTTTGGTATACATAGTATATTAGAACATTCGAGTTGTCATATTATACAGCAGTTAAACAGGGTGTAGGGTTAATTATTTGTTGGACACTTAGGCCCAACTCGTTAAATAGTTAATAGATTACATAAAACAAAACATATATAGCCTATCAGTATCACATGTCCAGATATATAAATAAAAATAAGCACATTGCATGACGAAAATATAAAAACATAGTTTAAGATAGACAGAATATCAAATAACATTAAGGTGCGGTAGAAAATCAATTGAGTATGTACAATACATCAGTCAACAAAACAGTAGAATTCAGCAGGATGTTATTCTTGCACTGTATAGTAACATTTATCCAGAAGAAATTCTTTAAGTTTACTTTTAAACCGGTCTACGTTTTAATTTCCTTTAACCCCTCAGGCAAGCAATTGTACAGTTTTATTCCCTCACAAGCAAGACCTTTCTGGCGCATTGTCAAGTTACATTGTTGTATCCGTAATTGGTTTTTGTTTCTTGTATTAAGGCGGTGAGCATCCGAGTTCTTTTTGAACTGTTCTAAATTACAGTGTAAAAAAAGTAATGACTTCATAAATGTGTGTGCAAGGCATAGGGAGAATTTTTAACTTCATAAATAAAGGTTTACAGCTATCACTGAAACCAGCCTTGGCCACTATACGCACTGCCTTTTTTTGTAGCAAGAATACTTTATTTTTATCTGTAGAATTTCCAAATATTACTATTCCATATGACATAATGGAATGGAAATAAGAGAAGTATACAGATTTGCTAGTTTTTTCATCCAAGAGAGTACCCAATTTCCTTAGAAGAAAGCAAGCCGAACTAAGCTAGGAACTATTTTTGCAATATGAGCTTTTCCAGTTCATGTTCTCGTCCAAGGTAAGACCCCGAAATTCAGCTGTACAAGTAGGAGTTAGTAAATCTGCCCTTTTCTGGTCAGCAATGCTAAGAGTCCCTTTACTAAATATTTCCAAACTCAATGGCTTAGATAGGGCTACATATATACGAATTTAATTATTTTATTTTATTAAGCTGATTACTAGGCAAAACTTTGAAGGTGCCCTACCTAGGCCTACACTTTGTTGTTCGACTGCGTTGAGAAATAGATTCTTCATTAGCATTTTTTTGGTAATATTAAATAGCCTATTATAATAGGCCTAACATCGGATTTGTGGGGTGGGGAAAACCACAGTTCCTAACGGTATTTTAGTAGAGATTTGTGGGCGCTGCCATCTGGCTGTGACGTCACGGAAGTGCTGCTCATGGTGCTGCTAGAAACTCGTTTCCACCTTTGCAGCACATGTTAGCACAGCACCTTCATGGCGCCAACAAAAAAAAACCGTTATGTAGTACTGAGGGGAAAAGAATATATTTTATATTTAGTGTTGGTTTTCCCTTTGGCTTTAAGTTGATGGGTTACTTGTTTAGCTGAGACCACGGTGCTGCAAGATAATATGTGGCACAAACACTGTGGCTTATCCAGAGTCTCTAGGGAAAACCAATGAAAACCATAATAAATTAAATATCCCGCGCTTAACGCCTTCTAAAGGATTGGTGAGCAACAAATGGAGCACGTCACCCAGATCATTGATATTAAACCCCTATATTATATAGGATGTCTAGGGACCCAGATGGATGTCGGACTGCGCGGTCTGCGAATTCACACTTCCGGCCGAGCAACATAACCTCTCTCTGACAAATGCAAATGTCTATCATCTTTGGGACCAAATCATTAAGAAATTGAATTTGGAAATGGATATTGGATAGGCCTAGGCCCGCTTCCAAGAATTTAATTTTCGAGATGTAATTGGGTAATGTACCGATACTAGCCAAGTTAAATTCGTTATGTAGGCCGAGGTAGGCCTAGAGCCTAGGCCTAGGCCTATGCTGTATTGAAATAGGCCTAGGTCTTAGGCCTAAATTGCCCCCAATTTCCTAAAGTACTTTAGCCCCTATAGCCTACGTCCCGAAAGCTGGGATTTCTGAAACCAAAATGTGATCCCGAAAAAGGCAATGCGCATGCGCGCGGATTTGACGCCTCTCTAGGCCCTAGGGGTAGGGCTAGGCTTCGGTCCCTGGGGTAGGCCTACTCCTTCGGTTGGGGGGGTCCAAATGCTTTTTGCAATGTTTTGCGTGAAGCGCGGGTGTTAAATGAAATATATTATCAAATAAGCCTAGGCCATATTGTAAAATATACGCGCTTCGCCCCCCCAACCCCCAAACCTACATTCCCGGCACTTCTTGGGGTTGGTATCCCCCTACTTTTTAACGGAGGATACCAACCGAAGAAGTAGGCCTACCCGATTCCCTACAAAAACATTGCAAAACGCATTTGGACCCCCCAACCGAAGGAGTTCCGTTTCTGGTGCTGGACTTTGGGTTCGGCTAGGGGGCCCAAAACTTTTATACACTGTAACGGATAGGATTTCGGGTGCGCTCTTATCAAAAATATCCTAGAACTAGCACGGCAGGTAACTAGACCTTGGAAAGGTCGACTAACCTAACGTAGGCCCTAAGTAGTTTTGTAACGGAAAGGATTTCGGGTGCGTATGTTTTCATTGAAAAAAAAACAAGTGTGGAAAAGTTGGACCCCCCCAACCGAAGAAGTTCCGGACTTTGTTCCGAGTAGGCCTATGCCTAGGCCCTACAACCGATGTGCCAAACCACGTAGGCTAGGCTTATGTTGTTGTTGTATTCTCCTCCTACTGTTGACTTATCAGATCAGTGGTAGGGTTTTTCTTTCATTTTCTTTCTTATTAGGCCTATCTCTTGGTTTCTTGCCCCTTGCACCCTTTCATCTCATTTCTTCTCATTATCTTTTTCTTCTATTCCTTTGGTTCTTTAATGCTCATCCTCTTCCTCGTCTTCCTCTCTAGCAGGTTCACCGTTCAGCAGTTGCTTCAGTCTATTTTTGAATGCTTTTACTGTTTTTTCCCCCTACAATCCCTTCAATCAACCCATTCCATTCCACCACTGTCCTTGCCATGAAGGAGATATTTTCCCACGTCTGTTTTCCAAGGGTCCCCTCTATACTTCCATGTGTTATCCCTTAGCATTGTTTGTAGCTTTCTTACCCTATTTATTTAATTTTGTCCAGCCTTCATGTTTCCCCGTGACTCTTACATTTACCCAGCCTGTAATTTTCCTCTTCATCTAGCTTCTCCCACCCTAGATCATTGACCATGCCTGTAACAACTCTCATATGTTTTGCCATCCTCCCCTTAACTAGCTGTTCTCTCCAAGTTTTCCCCTTTTTATCACTTCCCTTGCCGCCCTTCTTTGTACCGCCTCTAATCCCATTTTCTTCTTTTTTGTACGGTCCCATATTGACCCTGCGGGATTCCATTGTTGGGCCCTTTCAAGCGTTTATATCTTTACCCTTAAGGGTCCCTACTAGCCCCCTTTAGTGTTCTCATCTGAATTGAGTACGTATCCTAAATCCTTTTTAGTTACGTCTTTCACTGATTTTTCCCATTTTATTTACTATTTAGCCACACCCCCAGGTACTAATAACTTCTACTCTACTCTAGGTCCCTTTCCATCAAAGGGGTATCTTTCCCCATTCACTGTTCCTACTCTTTCCCTTTTGAACCTAATTCACTTACATTTCCCCGTATTTAGGCTCATTGCATTCCTTTTCCCCGTAATTCTATGTCCTCCCTAAGTTTACCTATGTCTTGATCGCTTTGAATGACCCGGGAGATAACGCAGTCATCTGCGAATAATCTCACTCTTGCTCCCATGTCCTTTAGCTAAGTCTTTATATATATTGTAAAAGGAGAGGACCCAACACACTTCCCTGTGTCCCCCCGACGTCACCTCTATCTCATCCGACAGTTCCCTCCACCTTAACTCTTGACTTCTATCCTTTAGGAATTCCTTATCCACCTGCAATGTAACCCATTGGTCCCCTATAACCCCTTCACTTTTCTATTAATTCTTGGTGGCACTTTATCAGAGGTTTTGTTCAAAATTCTATTTAACAACCGCTCACCACTCCCCCTTTATCCAGTGTGTTCCCATTTCATTAACCAATCCTAATAATTGCGTTTTGCATGAGTGCCCCTTCCTAAAACCATGTTGATATCAGTTTAAGCCAGTTTTTATCCTTATCACTCTTTCATGTCCCCCCCCCCACTCCCCATAGCCTCTCCATTATCTTGGAGCCCACTGATGTCGGGGATATTGGGTTTACCGGTAGTTCCCCAGTTTCCCCTTTTTGTCCTTGTATTGATTAATAATGGCATCCCTCCAGCTATCCCGGCACTACTCCTCTATCACCTTGGTCATGTATAGTGATGTCTCCTTATCGCCCAAATTTTTAAAAGTCCCTGTCCCTCCATCTGCCTGGTGCCTTCCCCTTTTACGTTCTTATTATTTGGTTACCCTTTTCCAAGCTTACCTCAAATTCCCTTTCACCTATCTCTACTCTTTTTATACTACAATTTTTTTCCTTGACTTTTATATACCTTAAAATAATAGCATTTTAGGGCAATGGCTTTTGTTTTTATCATATTAAGATTTCCCCATCTGCCCTTTCAGGGAAAGAGCTAACAACCCTTTTCCCCCTTTCTTTTGGCCTGATGACTTGTACATTCTGTTCCAACTCCCTTGTTTGTCCCCTTCGTCCAGCATTTTTCCCCCATAATCCTCCCCTTTCTTTTTTTAACGTGTTACTAGTTGTCCCTTTTTATATCTTGTTACCTTGTTACCTATCCTTTTCCTCTCTATTCCCGTCTCCCTTTTTTGTTGTACTTTTTCCCCTTCCTCTTCATTGATCTATTTTTCTGTTGGGACGGGGGGTCGCTGTTCAGTTTAATTCCCTATGTGGTACCCATCGGTTTTGCATCCTTAGCTACAGATCTCAACTAGTTATCCCATAAAATTTCCTGTAGGCCCACCCCTTTTTTCGATCCATTCTTAGATTTTGTACCAATATTCTCTATTACTCTCCCGATCTGGGCCCGGGTTTTATCTCCACAAGATTTTTTTTCTCTTTACTCCCCGGTAGGTAGGCCCTAGGTAGTAGGCCTAGCCCTTTGGCCTCCGCCTAGATCATCGTCCCATTTTCTTCTCTGTAGTAGGCCATGATACATGTCTGTGCCCAGATCACTGGTCTGGACTTAAAGGGCCCACATAATTTGTTTTAATTTTGAGTCCTCATAATCATGTGAATTATTGGCATTGTTGTCCCACAGCCATGGGTAAGGATGTTTTCAACCCGTACCTACTAACAAATGGAG
Source organism: Sweltsa coloradensis (assembly GCA_024449915.1). Lineage (NCBI taxonomy): Eukaryota > Metazoa > Arthropoda > Insecta > Plecoptera > Chloroperlidae > Sweltsa > Sweltsa coloradensis. Next base: position 1,743,395 of record JAMZAV010000080.1, read on the forward strand.
TTTTTGCCCTACTATTCATGTTTTTATTAATGGTATAACTTTCTATTTTAAAGCATTTTTCTTCACATACATTATAGTAGTCAAGATAGATATATTTAAACTGGGAACATGAATAAACATTTTCTAGTGGGGGGAAAGGTACAAAAGGACGACGGCTTACGTTAAAAAAGTTAGTAGGTGCACAGACACAAAAAGATGATTGACAAAGTTGCTGCATACGTTTCGACCACTAGTGGTCTTGTGGCTGTTTCGACCACCTAACGTTTTTCAAGGTAAGCTTCGCCTTCTATACCTTTCCCCCACTGAAACAATATGTTTTTTTCATGTTCCCAGTTAAGTATTTCCCAGCCAAATTTTGCCCCCATCCCATACAAGCAAATACAAGATAGTTATGTAATACATACAATTAAGGTGATTTAAGATTTTACCCCTCAAGTACTTTCCATTTTTATTAAGTAAAGAGTGGCAAAGTTACCCAGTTGGGTGACTTTTGTACAGTAAAAAATACCACTATAATTCCTTTAATATTTATAAAGTTGTGTAGGCAAAGTTACCCCTCCATTGTGGACTTTGCCCATTTGATGAAATTTTGCAACTCCCAAACTTAAGCTGCCAAGACCATTTATAGCTATTTCCACTTAAATCTTTTCCTTCAAAGACTCATCTGACTTGTTTGTTTTTCGAGATTTCTTCACCCCAGCCTTTGCATCCCTGTACATAGAATGCAGTAGTAATTATTTACAGTAAAATTATTTAAATAAAAAATATTTAAAAGTAAAAATCTCAAATTTAGTGATTTTAAGGTTTTGGCAAAGTTAATCTCTAAGTGATATTCAAAGCATGGGGAACATGGCCCAGCCCCAAAAATGCCCCCAATTTTAAAATCATGCTAAGTTAGAATTTAGCCTAAAAATTCTAACACACATTTAGCTAATATAGCTGCAAAAAAATAAAACAAATTCATACCTTGACTTTTGAAGCAACTTTCCGGCAGAAGTTATCAATTTGACCAAAAATACTTCAAGAAGAGCTTTGCGCCAAAACCAGTGGCGACCATCTTAAATTCAGAAAACATTGTCATAGTGCACCAACTTCATAAAAATAGTAGTTCCAATATTTTGAATAAAATCACAGCCTTGTATGACGGGATATTCAAAAATATAAGTATAACAGGCAAGTCACCCCTGTAGGCAAAGTAACCCTATTTGACGGGGTACTGTTCTTTTTGATAAGGGCCTAAAATAGTAAAAAAGCATGCAAATTTGTTGTTTTTTCTAGAAGTGAAACTATGCCAGGTGGTAATGAGTTATTGTGCCCGGCAGAAATTATAACATCACACTCCTTGCTTTCAACAGTAGGCTGCATAGGATAGGCCCTAACGTAATTAACAGACTAAAAGCCTACAATGTATAATTATTAAATTAATTATCATCATCATCCATTGCCGTTTCCCACTAGGTTTACTGGCAGGCAGTGGCGTAACTACCGCCCCCGCAGCCCCCGCGATCGCGGGGGGGCCCGGGGGTATGAGGGGCCCGGAACGGGATGATTATATACAGTGTTTTGACTTTAGTCAGACTTTGTCGCCACGCAATACTAAACAAACTGGATGTCTTATTATAAAGGATATCTATATAAGTTCTTGAAAAGCACTCAAAATTTCATAACTTCATCAACGAGTGATTACACCAGCAGTGTTGGCTGATTCACGAAGTCCCGGATTGAATCCCGTTGAGATCGGAAATCCTGACTGAAGGTTTTTTCCGAGGTTTTCCTCAGTCATTAATGCTAATGCAAGGGATTGAGTGCTCTATAGAACAGCCCTCGGGCATCCCTTTGCAATTGTCCTAGCAAAATAAATCCTAGTTATAGACACCTGAAGAGGGAACTCAGAACTGAAAAGTTCAGTTCAGAACTCAGAAATTCAAACAGATATTACAGCGTTGAGTGACACTCAACGATTCCCAGTTATTTGAACCAATTTTGTATAACCAAGCGTTCCAAACAATAAATAAGCTCTGGTTAATATTTAGAGCGAATAAAAACTAAATAGGCCTACTGATAAACCAGGTTTTTTTCGTTCATGGGTCAAAGTTCACAAAATAATCCTACCCAAAGCATTGTAAAACACAATTTGGTCTTTTAATTTAACTAACTCTTAATCTAGGGATAATTTGTGACAACGAGTGGTCAGTAGTCACACAATAGAATTTTGTAAATATTAAACAAATTGGTATAAAGGTCAACGGTCACATTATAACAGGCCCTATTTAAAAGGAAATCAAATTTGAAATGTTTTTCCAAATATGCAAACTTTTATCGACCACATTCAAAATTTAAGTTTATTATTATATTTGGAAACATATTTTTTGGTTTCCCAACACATTGATTTTTTAGGGCCTCCTCTTGGCAATTTTGAACTGCTTGTTGAGTAAATAAATGGTTAACATGAATAAAGAGTAATATTTCTTAGTGTTCACAAATATCAAAAATGAAACCGCGTAAAGTCATAAAGTAGTTAACCCCCCCCCCCCCCCAACCCCCCGCCCACAGAGGCTCGGCACTTCACTTACACCTTTATTATAGAGGGGCTCAAGTAAACTACGTTCGCGGGGGGGGCCCGCGCTTAGTAAGTTTACGCCACTGCTGGCAGTCAGCTTTTGTGTTGCAACCAAATAAATAGAGCTCTCTCCTTTTAAGTCTCCTGCTATGGTTTCCTTCCACCTTTTCCTTAGCTTTCCCCCATCATCTTCTTTATCCTTCTTCATTCCTTCTTTCATACATTTTCTAAGTGCATCCTATCTTCCACCATTTGTTGCATACGGTATGTCCATCTTAACTGTGTCCTGTCCTGTCACTTAACTGCTCTACACCCAGCAATCTGTACCTAATTAAAACCTGACTCTAATTGTAAATAAATAATAAAACATTATGTTTGTTGAACAGTTTGCTATGCTGTTGATGTCGCCCACATGATCTCCTCAGCGACCTGAAGCACCAACCTAGAGTAGCTGATTTCTACTGCCCTTCATCTGCCTGAAGAATACCAGCCATTCAAAACACACAAGGATTAGACCTAACTTAAGGTAGGCCTAACTTGATACTTGGGACTTTGGTACCTACTGTGGGCAAAGTTATCATAGTGTCATGATGTGTCCTAGTAATCAATGATCCTAGTTTAATACTAATCAAACTCGGGCCTACAGCAATTTGGTATCAATGGGCCTGTGACGTATTTGGCATCACAGGCTTAAATTCTTGTAGTGTAGGCTAGGTTGTATTGTGATCATTAGGCTAGGCAGACTTCACACAATAACACTCTTCACAGCAGGATGGGAAGGTTAAACGTTTAGTGGTCGGGTAGAGGTTTAACCGTTAAACATTTTAAAAGTTTAATTGGAAGCGAAAAATTCAATTTCACAAAAAGTTTAGCTCCAATGTTTTTTTTTTCTTTTTTTTCTGTCTGTTCGCACGATTCCGGGCAAACGGCATATGCGATCTTGATGAAATTTTGAGGCGACCTTCGAAATCTCTGAACTTAGAAGTGCTACGTTTTTGGGTACAATCAAAGAAATATTTCTCATGAATATCGTACTTTTACGATTTTTTCGATTTTTAGTGCGATATTTTCGTGACATTTGGGCCGATTCTGACCAAACGGATGGGGCTAGAACATTCATATTTCACATGGACATTAAGGTAATAGTGATGTAGGCCTATTGCTTTTTGAAAGAAAAAGTTGAAAACATTATCTAGAAACCATATTTTTAAATCAAAATTCAAATTAAAATAAAGGTTTTAGATTAAGTTTTTGAGGTATTTAATAACAATTAACAAGTAACAATAGAAACTTGACAACAATCAACTACAATGCGTTCAAAAAGCACTTATTTATTTATTTATTTTATTTATTTATGAGACACCAAAATAAGTGGGGCAAATATAAGACAGATTAATATATACCTATTTCAATTGTTACACTAAGCATCTCACATTGCACTTAAAACATAGCTTAATGTTTAATATCTAAAGGTAAATAAATCAAGGAAATATTCAGTTGCATACTTTTGGTTATAAAAAATTAAAACCAAAGCGATGCAATTTCCCCCCAAAAATCTTTTGTTTTGAGGTTCAGAACTTTCGCTAAACTATCCACATTTGAAGTCCGATTACACTGATCTTTACATTTCTAGAAAGGTGAAATTCTATATTTTGTAATGCAACAAAATAAATGCATCCCAAACTGATAGATAATGCATAATTCTGCTCAAAGTCAGGGCATAATGAGACACCATTTGGGCAATGTGAGACAGTGCATGCGTTGGTAGGGACGGCTTTTCTTATTTTTTGCATTTTTAAAACTGACAAAAAACTACCGTTAGTGA